>JALJCO010010630.1:87500-445277 GCA_023101725.1 Atherinomorus stipes | reverse complement strand
ATTCTGTGGATATGAAATATTAAGAAATCAGGAAAAGATATGTGGAAGGTTTACAAATTTGGAAAAAAAAATAGTATCCAAGTTGTGGTTCTGTAAACTTAAAGGAGCCCTATCATGAAAAATGGACTTTTAAGAGCTTTTCAGCATGTTACTGTATTATTTCCTCTTTAAAAACTTAATTTAAAGGTTGAATATGGAATATTTTTATTAAAAGCTATATTTTTTAAAAATGAATGACCCCAAGGGTGGGGGGAAAGGGGGGGGTACAGGATGAAAGTACATTTCCCTAGAAAATTTATATTCAGCCTAAAAATGATTATAAAAGAAATTTTAACGGTTCGATAATGGCATTATATTAACGTCTATAAACAAATACACGCAGCTACTGCGGGTTGCCAAATACGATCTCTGTGTGGCAACAATATTTTGGGCAGTTAGCCTGGTACAGGGGAAAACAGTGGAGACGACGAGTGAAGCAGCTGCTTCAGACCCTGGAGATATGATCTGTTTCTGAGGAGGAGTGACCTGAGAAGAGCAAAACCTGGAGTAAATTTAGGTGAAGACTACACTAAATGGACCCACATAAACGTTTTCCACGGCGTCAAAACACACAGAAATGGCGACTTTCCTCCTGGATCAGTAAGCTAACTTCTTTGCTAACATGGCTAATGTTAGCTGTCAGTTATAAACTCCTCTGCGTTACTTGTTGGACAAGCTGCAGACTGTTGGTCACTTGCGTATCGGCAGCGAGTACGCATATTCACACGTGAGTCGCTGTTCTCCTTTTCTCCTATTCTCCTTAAGTAATTTTTTTTCTTCATTTGTGCATATTTGAATAATATATATGAATATTCAGGTCAAGCTCTAGCTTCCTTAATATAACCGACTGACACCGGTATACGCAACGAGGTGGCACCAATCACGAAGTGTCAAATATGCATCCGCAGCATCGTAGCAAGACGCCCTCTTTGTTCAATAGAAACAGAATCCTAGCCTATACACACTCTCTGAGGACAAAACTAACAGCCTGCAGGAAGATTTTTCTCAGAGACAAGCAGCCATCAGCTAACAGACATTTTCTCCAGAGTTCAGGAGAATTTTTTTTTTTTTTAACTCGAGAGGATGGCAAGTTGGGAAAAATGTGGTTGCTTCCGGCGTGGAAGTTTATTTGTTGTACTGGACAAATCGACTTGCCAGAAGTGGTTGGATTTTATCATCAGGAGCAGGAAAAAAAAACCTCAACTTTGTGTGTGAACTTCACTCCTGACAACTTCATGAATCTCGGGCAGTAAAGTGGGTTTTTGGGGGGGGGATTACTTCTGAAATATGATGCAGTTCCACCATAAAAATGCCTCGGGACAGACAACAGCACCCGTGAGTGAAAAACGTCTCTCAGCTCAATGCTAAGTATTAGCCTATGATTTGTTTGCTAATGTACTTACTGGTCAGGGGTCTCTGTTGTACTGCGTGTACTTCAAACTCCATGTCAGACTCTGGGTCGAGCGCATAACTTTAAACACTCCGTAACAGGATGGTCCGTTTTATCCCATCGATTGGAGTCCGAATATCCATCAATGTTTACAAATAACATCCATGTGAGTGCCGGTGTTAAAAACAATTCTGTGACCCTTCAGAATCTGTGTCTCTTCCGTGGCGACGTCATAAAATGGGCGTAAAACATGTTGCAATTGGTCGAGAGCTCCGCGGTTCAGGACAGTCAGCCATCGTACTTCCGTGTTGGAAATTAGACGCATAAAAAAATCATATTTAACACCAAATTAGTTTCTATGGTAGCGATGGGAACATATTTAGCTTATAAATGTCTGTATTTGACTTTGGAACACATGAAAAGCATGATACAGCTCTTTTTAAAGCTTAATGCTAGCATATTCAGAATGACCGTACATGACAATGCTTTTAAGGTACGGAAAGAAAGAGCCTGTCTCAAACGCACACTTACGAGAGTGCACTCGGAATTCAGTGCATAGTGCGCACTGTGTATGGTGTCTGTAGTGCACACTATTGTCGCTAAATGCTGACCCAAACAGAGCACTGCACTTACAGGAAGTGACGGACTAGCATTGCCCGCTAACGGGAGCTAACTCTACTGAGCAGGTATAACCGCGGCCTCAAACACAAAACCTGATCATAACTGTCATCAGGGAGTGAACAGCTCGGTAGCATGCCACAATATACATTAGTAATTGTGTCTAAATCATTTCATAAACGTTACTTAAATCAACTACAATACCACCTCCGATGCAGCAGGGGTCGCCACCACTTTGTTCACCGCCATTGTTCAGCTCTGAAAGCAGTTCGAAAGTCCCGCCTCTTCCTCTACGTCAGAAGATGCACGTCCGAATAGTGCGACAGTGTTTCGCCACTTCATTTGTGTATTAGGGAAACAAGACTAAGTGCACTGAAAGTACAGTGTTCCCCATATTAACCGAGACGGGCAGCCACAGCCTCGTTTGGACCCGCCACAGTCTCTTATGACCCCAAGATGTAAAAAAAAAAAAGTCAGACCGTTCCACAGTACAGCTGTACTCTCCTCCTGCCTTTGAGCAAGCTCAAAGGCCCCTTTCCTTCACTGCAAAGGGGCCGCTGCTGGCCCCTTTGCAGTGAATGCCGGTCGCCTGGCCGTGGGGGCGGCCGTGCTTGGCTCCCTCTGCCCTGGAGGGATCCCGGGAGGCAGGGGTACCGACAACGGGGGGAGACAGGGTCCTTTTATACTCCGGTCTCCTAGGCGCTACTGGGGGAGGGGGGTAGTGGCTGCTTCACGAGCTGGTGGTCATGGCCGGTTGCATTGCAGGGGGTCTGCTGGCTCGGGGGATGCCTGTTCTGCTGCGTCCGGTGGGAGATGGAGGGTGGTGGGGGTGGGGAGGAGTGTGCCGGCGGCTTGGAGCTTGTAGCTCCTTCTCTGGGCTCAGCCATCACCCAGGAGGCACGGAGGCAAGGGTAAGCGTGAGGTGGGTGTGTGAGCAAATGAATGTGAGTGTGAAAGGGGAAATGGGGAGGGAGGAATATGGGCTGGAAGAGGGAGGAGATGTGGGTAAGTGGTTGAAGGAAAGGGGGGATGGAGGAATGAGGCGTATGCTTGTGGGTGTCGGGTAGGGATGGGTGTGAGGGGTTGAAGTAAGAAGGGCCTGGGTCTGTCAGGTTGGAGACCCCCACCCATCACAGAAAGCTAACTTGACCACATAAACATAGTGTAAACTACACTTAATAAGAGACACATGAAATGCATCTGACTATAAACTGACAGAAAGATATGTAATAAGAAAAGGAACAATCCACAGACACTATGTTGAGAGCCGGTGGGCGGTTTTGGTGCCAGAGGGTAGTTTTGAGTGTTATGATCCTAATTCAGCAGAACATCTGTGATGGGAGGTGCCCATCTGATAACCCTGAAGAAATACTAGCTTTAGCACTTCTCCCCCCATCTGAGCTGAATTACTGCATTACATTTTTCACCCTAACATGGAATAATGTTTGTTGAGTTGAACTGTGTGACACACACATCTGTGAACATGCAGCATGTAGTTATGGTGAAACATACTGAAGTTATTCTGACTGAATTGCAACAAAGATTTAGAAAGTGAAATGCAACAAAAAAAAAAGAAAGAAAGAAAGACTGATGGTACACTTGAGATCTCAGAAACACAAAATTGTGATTTATTATGAATATACAGCCAATCTAAAAACCCATTTGTGTGACCTCATTTTGCTGGCATACAACTCTTGTTTTTGTCTTCCTGTTAAGCTTTGATTCTCTTTGAATATTTTTTTTTTTACATACATAAGAATATTAAAAGGGGGAAAAACCTGCAGGAAAACCATGGAATTGTATGTACTAAAATTGATATCTATATACTTTGATCTTTAAATTTCTAAGCTGTTTATCAAGTGAAAACATTCTTATATGGACAATAGTAATAGAGTGAAGCTAGATTAGTCCTTGAATCAAGAGTCTTTTCTTTTCTTTTTAACTAAAACATTTATTTTCTGTTCCTAATCCATGACATCAAAGGTTATCCAAATCTGTCATAGACTTTTTTTCCATTCTGTTCAACTGAAGTGTCAAATGACAACTGTGGGGCAGGAAAAATGATATTATAAAGCAGAGATCATCTCTTGGTGTTTTGAATCAGACAAAATCATCGCAGTTGCAGCCAAGTGTTAATGAGACTTGTCCTTAATACACACCTGCTGACTTCATGTTTAAACTGTCTCCGGTGATAAATAGTACCATGGTTTACTCAAAAAATGAGGCCCTATATCAAAAATACTTGTGGATACTCTCAGACCCACAACGTAACTTTTCAACCCCCCCAAAAAAGGAAGGCTCTGACTTGTTTTGGTGGCTCAGTTACATTCGTTATGCACATTTTTCGTACCGTCATTTCCCAGCAGCATCCTGAGGCTGAGAAACAGGACAATGCAACTTTTTTCATCTGGGCAAAGTGAAATGTTGCAACCTAGTATTGGTTGCGCACTTCTTCACGTGCTCGCAAAACGATATGGACACACCTGAGGAGAGGAAAAGGGAGGAAGGGACAGAACAAGAGATAAGACAAGAGTCAAGAAAAGTCTTTTACTGGCTGGAGTGAGTTCACAGTACAGGATGCAAGATGGATGCCAGTTTAGCCATTGATAGGGGATGTGTCACTGACAAAATTGCAAAAAGTTCTATACTGTGTCTTTAAATATGCATATCCAAATATTAATAGAAACAGATTTAGACTATTGCTAAATTCCAGCTAACTTCACACTGAAAATACAAGGTGCTGTACAAATTAGCAACTCATTACAGGGTCATGGAGACTGGAAATATAATTTTTGTATGCAAGAAGCCAGGCTTCGATTCTTGCTCACATAATGGAAGGGGATTAATGAAGAATACCTCCTGTCATCTTTGAACAGTATAGTGAACTGAATATGTATTGAAAAAGAGAAAGTGATTAAAAAATGAGGGAGGAAAAGGACAGGATTAGGCCAACTGTTATAATATGCTTAACTCATTCTGTGTTTGTGTGTGACTCCATATATGTGTCTTTTATGTACTTTTTGTTTCAGTACTTGTATCACAATTTGTTGAACAGACAAACAACAACAGAAAATTAAAATGAATATTTTTATCTAAGGCTTGTAAAACAATTTTTCAGTTCTCTATTATCATTTACTCCCTGATTATAGTTGTATCTTTTTAAAATATTGAATTTTTGTAAATCCTCACTCTCCACACATAAAACAGACAGATTACAGACACTCACATATTGTCACCCACACCTAAGGCCCATTTGTGCTCCCTTACGTACTGTACATAAATGGCAACATCCGTTTCATGCGTCGCACTGCGTGGCTGCCTTCATACTTCCATGCGTCTTCTGCGTTCCCATGGATTATCAGTGCATAATCAGTTTGTCCGCTAGGCGGCAGCGCTGCCTGTCCATGTGCGCTGGCGATGTGATGTTGTAGATATGAGTGTATTTTTGGACACATTCACACAGCCTCTCCTCCAAAGCGCCAACCATGTCTACAGATGCTCTCTGTTTGTTTGGCATCTTTGTTCTCAGGTGCTTTTATTGGGCTACTTGACCCCGGCGGTTTTTGTGTTATTGTTCTGGTTCCTGTTCTTCTTCTCTAGTTTGTTCCTTTCGCATATCAGCTACAGAGCTGAACACTGACCCCGCGGTTTCTGGTGGTATTGCTCCGTCTTCTGTGTCGAGTGATGGACCAACAAATCCCTCTAAAACGCACCAAATTACATGCGAAACAGATGACGGACGAAACTGTCCGTCTGTCTGTGTATCCATCTTCTGCGTCGAGCATGTGAGGGGTCATCCCCACCCACTCACACACACTCACATACTGGGGTTAGCACAAGTGAGCTTTTTTGGGGATGTACACATAGATTATATTTACTCTTTATCTCTCTCTTTCCGTTTCCTGCTTTCCCACATTTTATTTTCAAATATGTTTGCTTGTTTTTTGTATCGTCTTTGTTTTGACAAGTTTTTGTTAGTGTTTTTTTTTTCATTGTTGACTATTGTCCATAAGAAACAGGAAAAACAAATAAACAATGTTTTGAACACGGGGAAATATAGATTCCAATCTATAACAAACAGTATTCAAAGTTTCCTGTGAAACAACCCCACCCCACCTGCTCTCCTACCCCACCAACACATTTTACATCAATAGACACATTCACAGATCAAGAAAGGGTTGAACACAAAGAAAAAGATACTTCAGAAGAATGCAACAAAGGAAAATATGTCATGAACAGATCAATGTCAAGTCAATCAGCACCAAAGAGCCTCTTACAGTTTTTATTGATTGCTTTTGAGCAGTCGACTTAAAATCCACATTTTTCAAAACAATGACAGTTTTTTTCAATTGCTAAAACACAAAAAGCAAAAAAGGCACAATTTTCACAACCTTTACTTCTGTCCCCAATCGCTTGAGTCAGTTTGTTAATACTTTATATTTCCTTATCATATTAAAACTCTGACTTTCCTTCTATACACTTTGATAGGGTTTGAGGTTCACATCACCCTGTTGTCAAAACACAACACACAATTTTTCAGGTCTTCTCACATAAAATCTCAAAGCGTCAATCCACAACACACAAATATTCAAATCTCTAAACTTTCAGGTCTGGAGAGCAGTTTGCAATCAAGGACTGTACCATAAAAGGAGGTTTGATCCTCTGTTTTGCTTGATTAGCAATGGAGAACAGAGACAGAGAGAGGAGTTCTTCTCAGCCTGGAAGTGGAAGGTGTGTGACAGGAAACCACAGAGCCAGGTCCCACTGCTTCAAACTATGAAGGAGGCTTGTGGAACTGTAGGCTTTAAGGCCTGTCAGGGCTCCATGCGGCACTGTAGGGGGTTCTTCCAGCGCTTTTTGGACCAGGAGGACATCGCCTGCGATGTTGATGAGGCCCTCTGGCCAGACAGAAACTGGGGGCATGATGCCCCATGATGTTCCATTTCTATAATTGTGTTTTCAGCTTTGCTCTTCAGTGTTCTTTGTATGCTTGGTAGTTTTCAGCCACAGCTTAGTTGTGTTTGTTCAATGAACGGTATGTGTGTGTCATGTGAAAATATGAAAACATTTTGTCCATTTTGTGCACATGTTACAGAGATTTGTTGGCATAGAGTTGTTTTTGCAAAGGGATGCCAGGGTTTAGCAATTTGTGTGTGATGTTTGGAGTTTAGTGGGTGCAGTTTTGTAAAAAAATGTGCAATTTTGAAAAACTTGTTTTGGCAGTCAAAAAAAACCTGTAACGCAGAGGCCTAAACAGTGGCACCAATGGTCAAAATGACACAATATGCTTGCAAACAGCTTTACTACTGCCGAAACATTTACGTTTTTTTTTTTTTTGTTAAAACACATTTTTCAAAACTTCACACACAAAACTCCAAACATCACACACAAATTGCTAAACCCTGGCATCCCTTTGCAAAACAACTCTGCCATCAAATCTCTTAAAATGTTCACAAAATAGAGCTTGTGTTTTCATTTGGCAAACACAGCCATATTTTAACATGACACATACCATTAATTGAATAAATACAACTGCTTTTGGCTGAACACTATCAAGCATGTACAGAACACTGAAGAGCAAATCTGAAAACACAGTTATAGAAATGGAACACACTGAATCAATGGCATTGCCCCCAGACAAACATACAGTTTTTCTCAATTGCTAAAACACTAAATCCCATTCTCAAAGTCAATTTTTCAGAAGCCTAAGCCAAGGTATCATATTAGTCCCCCTGTGATCAAAACCTAAAGCACATTTCACATCACTAGACACTGCTTGCAAACACATTTGCATCGTCATGCACTTGCTGTGCAAAATGGTGAACACATGCTGCACACTTTGATCACAAAGTGTGTAGTGGTAGTGCAGGTGGTAGAACAGGTCGGCCAAGGAACAATCCCCCAGCCATGAGTCGTTGTGTCCTTGCGCAAGACACTTAACCCTCTGCACTGCTGGTGTGTAAATGGTTCTGGTGGTGGTCGGAAGGGCCGTCGGCGCGAAAAGGCAGCCACGCTTCCGTCAGTCTGCCCCAGGGCAGCTGTGGCTACTAGGGTTGCACGGTATACCGACCAGAAACCGCACCGTTAACACAACCAGCATTAAGAAACAGCTTAAACGACGCAGCAATACCTGTCTCTTTAAGCGCCCGCGGAGTGTGACGAGAAGATCGGCTCTCAGTGAAGCACCTCACTAGAGGGGAGGAGGAGGAGACGTCAGGAGCAGACGGCGGTCAGCGGTGGACGCTGCCGCGATACCGAAGTTTGAAGGTTGCCTCCAGCAGACGGACTTTTACATCCTTCACTCGTCTTCATGTTCGACGCTCCCTTCATCATTACTTTAATCCGAAACTTCCAAACTTACTTTTAGCCCACTTATCCACGGCTTTTCCAACCCCATCTTTTCTTTTTCCTCTAAAGACTACCGACTTAGTGACTTCAGCCACTGCTGATTTTTCAGTTATGTCAAAGAAAAGCACAAAACCTCTCCAGCCCAGGAAACCACAGACCACAACGACACAACAAGAACTTTTATTTTCTTCAAATATACAGCCTAAATTTTAAAAGCTATGTGACAGAACGCTATCATTTCAATTATATATATATATTAATTATTAAACCTTCTATTTTATAATAGCAGCACACAACATTTTATAGCATTACTCACCCATTTAATGTTTCATACATAAACTATTAGCCATAAAATAACATTTAACATTTAAATTCCGCCACAATGAATCATTTAAGTTTCATTTATTTTCTATACGTGTTCATGTATGTTTATTTAATGCATTGCTTTTATATTCTGTTCTCTTTTTTCTTTATTATATTTGACTTCAAGAACAAAACACAAAAAAAGAAAACTGGTTGGTTTACCTTTAAAAAGTATCAGACCAGTACAAACAAAATGGTAGGATTAAACAAATTTGTATCGTGCAACCCACACATATGTAGTTTACCAAGTATAACTGAGGAGTGAAAGAATAATGGATCTACTGTAAAGTGCCTTGAAAAGCGCTATATAAATCTAACCCATTATTGTTATTATTATTATTATTATTATAACTAAGACGATGATGAAGGACAGATTTTTCAACAGATAGAGGAAATCAGAGAGGAAGAGTATGCATAAGAGGTGGTCGCAGAAGTGGCCGTGGATGGGGACATGGAAGGGGGCAAAATCAGGTCCAACACAGAGCCTTCATTTCAGATGAAATCCATGCATGCGGATGAAACTATGATCGACCATGTTACTGTCGATGGGTTGCCTATGAGAGAAGCCGGACTAAGGGTGCAACCCAACATCAGAAGTTCTCTGTTTCAACGATCATACGGGCATTCAGAGAAGAGAACTTTTATCCCCCCATTTCATGACTGTATACTATAAAAATGTTTGGATTGTAAAGAAGACTGCTGTAAAGTATTGCTGTAAGCCAGGGAAAACCTTCTGGAAGTGATGGAATTAGTTTGTGATGAGACAGGTGCGGAGGCATGCCAAGCCTGGATCCAGCATATGCTAAGGGCTTTTTCCCTCGTTGTTTGGCCGATGAGAATGTGGCCTGTGATGTGGATGAGGCTGCTGTGTGGCCTGACCCAGTCAGGAGAAACCATGTGGCCAAATGACATTTCCATATACTGTTTGCTCATGTTGAATTTTCTTTTTTCATTATGTTTAATGGAATATTTTTACTTTTACCTTATGTTATGAGTTTTCTGTGTTGTGACATGATGCATTTGGCCTAATGTAAATAAAAAAGAAAGACATTTTGACAGCATGATGTTCTGAGAACTATGCTTTCCTTTTTTCCTTCTAGTGCTTCCTGATAGCTCTGTAGTGTTCTACATTTTGCTGTGCTTGGGCATGATTTGGCAATAGTGTTGCTTTTTGAGGCCAGGTTTGAGATGCTGTTTTGAGTCAGTAACTTCCTTTTTTTTTTTGTTATACTTGTATGATCCCCGAGGGGAAATTAGGGCTCTGCATTTCACCCATCTCTGTACTGTGAGTATCAGAGAGCAGTGGGCTGCTACTTAAAGCGCCCAGGGAGCAGTTGGTGGGGGGGTTAAGGACCTTGCTCAGGGGTCCACAGTGGTATACCCAGGAGTCGTGTCGGGGGATCGAACCCGGGTCCTCTGCGCCCCAGCCCACGACGCTACCACTGGGCTATCCACTCCAAAACACAATTTTTGAAATGTCCCCTCACTTTTTCAAAACTTTAAACACTGACCTCATAACTCAAACTACTTTCCCAAAACCTCTGCTTCTTGCTGCAAATGGAAGTTATTGACTCAAAACAGCATCACCTGGCCTCAAAAAGCAACACTATTGTCAAATCATGCCCCAGGGACAGCAAAGTGTAGAACACTACAGAGCTATCAGGAAACACTAGAAGGAAAAAAGGAAAGCATAATTCTCAGAACATCATGCTGCCAAAATTTTTTTTTCTTTATTTATATCAGGCCAAATGCATCATGTCACAACACAGAGAACTCATAACGTACAAGAAAAGCACTCGGAGAGCACAGACCTCCGTCAAGCAGCTCTCACAATGATAAAGAATCCTTCAAAAAATTCCCGGATCACCACCAAATTGTAATGGGTTTGTCTTTGGGCTGAGGTTCATGACTGATGAAAATTTCAGGTCAATCCGTTCAGAACTTTTTCTGTAAAGTTGCTGACAGACAGATAGATAAACAAACCAACTCTACCAAAAACATAACCTCTTTGGTGGGGGTAATACTGTAACATGGTCAATCACAGTTGCACGGATTTCACCTGAAATGAAGGCACTGCGTCGGACCTGATTTTGCCTCCTTCCACGTCCCCATCCTCGACCACCTCTGCAACCACCTCTTATGCGGACTCTTCCTCTCTGATTTCCTCGATCCATTGCAAAATCTTGACCTCCCACAGCTTCCTCAACTCGTTTATATTGGTTCCCTCATTATCAGCCAAAGGTGAAATCAATTTTAAGTCAGTGTTTACCTGTTGACAACTGTGTCTTAGTTGTGAACAAAGTGTGCAGCATGTGTTTACCATTTTGCACAGCAAGTGCATCACAATGCAAATGCCCACCCCCCAGCAAGGAGCCTCTTTCGAGGCGGTCACCCTCCCTCCGGGGGAGCGCCAGTCTACAGATTCGCAACCAAGCCCCCCCCCCTGCCCCTCCCCTCGGGCCCGACCCCCCCCCCCCCGGATCCCCCCCCGCCCCCCCCCCCTCTTTCCTCCCCCGGTAAGACCTCCCTCCCCCCTGCCTTCTTTTCTCCCCCCCCTCTCTTTTCTTTTTTTTTTTTTTTATTCTTTTTTCTCCTTTTTTTTCCTTTTTCTTTCTTTCTTTTCTTTTCTTTCTTTCTCTTCTTTTGCAAGCAGTGTCTAGTGATGTGAAACATGCTTTAGGTTTTTATCACAAGGGGACTGATTAGCTACCTCGGTTTAGGATTCTGAAAAATTGGCTTTGAGAAAAGGATTTACTGTTTTAGCAATTGAGAAAAACTGTAATGGACCATAGCATATGGGGTAGTGACCCCAATTTTACCTAAGATTGCAAAAATTGTTGACATCTTCTAAAGGAGTGGGAGAAAATTGTGTCGGTTTAATTGCTAAAGCATCCTACTGCAACTTCTCTCATTTCAGAGATTTATTCTTGGAACCAAAGAATTCATGAATCATGGAGCTCTGGGTCAGTCTTTTACTGTCCATTAACCAATGAAGGTCAGGGTGAAAGTGAAAGTCTGACTGTCTATACTCTCCCTCGACCCAGTAATCTATACTAGTACAATCAGAATGTGCAAGGCATGGTCAGCTTCCTTCATTGGCCATCATCCCCTGACTCCTTTTCCACTACCACCCCTCTGCATCTCTCACCAAGCTGAATTCTGCAGACAGCATATTTCTGAACAAACACATCCTACAACCTAACACTATATTTTGACTACGGCTGGTCCCCTTATCTCCCCTCCTGCAGCTGTCAACCCCTTAAGTTCTACAACACATGTTTTACTACAGAAGAGGTTAAATGAGATTATATGTTCACACAGTACACGGACAAAATCTATATGTTAATAAAATTGATGATTTCACACAAGGATACAAAAGGATATGCGCTGAATCTCTACAGGAGCTATACTGGATTTTTTACTAATCTCATTAAGAAAAATGCTTTTCACTCAGTATATTATGCGGTAAAAGAGGTAATTTGATTTTAAAGAAAAAAATCAGTAATTGATTGTGCATATGAGTCCAGGCCTTTTTAGTTGGTGGAAACTGCTAATGCTAACTAGCTTCTAATGTTCATTGACATTTTTTCTCATCCTATTTGCACAACTCCACTACTTCTTGAACTTCAGCCCTCTCCTTTGTTTCTTCTCTCTTATTACTGGACAAACTGATTAATCTAGGTGTGTCTGGCCATTGTTTTCATGGTTGAGGTCAGGCACACCTGGCTTAATCAATTTGTCCTGGAATGAAAGACAGGAAACAAAGGAGCTGGCTTAAGTTTAGAAAAAATGTGTATGTGTATATGTATATAGCCCATTGCTCAACAAAAGGCATTGCCATAGCAATGGCACCATTTCTCCTAACGCATGGCCCCCAAAGGGAAAATTAGGATACCTCCACCGGCTGTCACCGCATATAGAGCAAAATAGTCTAAAAGGATAAAACTGAGGAAGAGAAGAGAGACTTGAAGCGCAAGAGAGAGAAGAGACAAAGTTTGAGTAATTCTCAGTAAATTCAAGGTGGAGAGCTTTGCGGGACTGCCTCGGACGAAGGGTGCTTTCACACCTACACAATTTGGTCCGGTTAAAGCGGACTGGAGATCGGAACACCTTCAAGCACGGTACGTTTGGGCAGGTGTGAAGTGGACCAGTTTGTTTTGGTCCGGACTAAAGAACCGTACCGAGACCAAGTGGTTCCATGTGGACTCCAGTATGGTTCGCTGATGGCGAGAACGCTGTGTGGCCTCAGTTCAGCCTATTTACAACAATTCCCTTCATCCTACATGATAAATGAAACAGAAGCTACCGGAGAAATCACCGGAGATGTCTCCAATATACAAGATGGTTCAGGTTAGGAGCTTAGCCCATTGGTTTTTCAACAGATCTTCTCCGTGGGAGAAAAAAAACAAACAAAACAAAACAGCTCTAAGTGTTCTCGTGCCGTATGCGAGTTTCATGCTGTAACAACAGCAATATTACTATATATATATTTGGATATATGACATCCATAGCGGTTGTTTCATTTGCAGAAACACTGGTGTGAATGTGAACCGGACTAGTTGAGAACTGCAACATTGTTATAACTTTTGGGCCCAACCGAACCATTCTACCAGCCTAACAGGTGTGAAAGCACCCTAAATGTGGACTGGAAACTGGCTGCAGTCCACCTAGACAGGTATCTTTTCAATTATTTTCTTCTTTGGTTACATTCTATATGTCCTCATTTACTGGTGGTTACTCTGCATCCCTATATCGTATATCAAGGTTTCTCAATCCTGGTCGTGAGGGACCCCTGCCCTGCATGTATTCCAGGCTTCCAACTCCACCACACCTGATTCAGATCAGCTGAACGGCTCATCAAGTTCTTTGCAAGCCTGCTAAGGAGCCTTTCATCTGAGTCAGGTGTGTTAAAGTTGTACTTCCATGGTCATTTCATTAATATTTCTGTGTTCTCCATTATTATTGAATGCATTCTGCATCGTTTCTGTTTAAACAAAACCTTCTGGTTGCTTTGTATCCAGCTGTATTTGTATACTAGAAGAGAGGCTTGTGGTCCAACGGCAGGCTTTTCCGGGTCCTTCTCATGAATTTCCGTCTGATTGGCTGCCTCCCATCAGTGTATGAAGGAAGCTCCGCCCTCCGCTCTTATTTCGTTACAGACAGGAAATAGAGCCGACAAACAAGTTTGTTCCGCCATGCTAACAAACAGTTAGCTAATTAGCTTCTCAACTCCGAAGCTACAGTCGTGCTGTCTTCACTTCTAGTGTGTAGTGGAGGATTACCTGCCTTCCAATGGACAGATAGAAACCCCACGTGGGATATGCTATTTGCAATGTGACGTAGAAATGCCAGGCTGTTCCAGATTCCCTCTTTTCTTCGTATTGTTTCTCTGATGAGAAAGCACAGCCGACTGGGGGAACGCAACGCTAGCAAGTCAGCATGTGTAAGTAAGTAAACAAGGGGAAACCCTCCGTATTTCAGAAGGAGCAAGTTAAACGGGTTTTCAGTGGAAGGAGGCCTTTAAAGTCTGAACATCTTGAAAACCAGCAGGACAGGGATCCTTGAGGACACCGGATTAAGAAACACTGTCATATATAATACATAATGATATTTACACCCTAATATGACTTAGTCCATAACTTGACTGCTGCTGTCAAACTCGAAAATAACGAATAAAAACTACTTTACATCACAACATCACTTTCAATTGCTGTGGCCAGTTATATACTTTATTTAGCTGGGAAGTAATTTTGTAACGTAGCCTATATTGTAACATCATAACATATTGTACATCTGTGTAGTGGTTAGGCTATTTCGGTAAAAATACAGTAAGAAATGACTTGTTATTCATTTGTTATCATTTGCACTAATCCTGGATTTAACCACAGAGGAGTGAAAACCTAATCATAAACTGCCCCATACAAACAGTTATAAACTGCCACAAGCAAACGTTCTCAAAAACAGGCTCAAATAATTAAGGTTAAAACATTACAAGAGCCATTTAATAATTTGTGTCAAGAAATAAACCCAACAAATTATATAGTGAGTGAACTCCTTTTTCACACCTTGAAAAATTCCATATTTGGTGCAAATGATTAGTCCTCATGGCAGTGAAGGGCATAAGCTGTGTTATTCAAATCTCTGACATTGAGGACCTGGTGTTCTCTCTGCCCTTGAATTATGTGTTGCCATCTTGTCTTGATCTAAAGAGCTAAGGCATTAAGGAAAAAAGGATGTGAATGCCCATTAGGTTGGCAAAAGATTTAAAAAGATGCCAAAGTTTGATGAAATCAATTAAACCTCTGTAGAGAAAATCATCTGGAAGTGATGCAAATTTTAAATTGCTTCCAATATACTCAAGACTGTGTCGCCCTTCCTAATTTATCCCAAGGCCTAAATGTTAAATACAAAAAGAAGTTCCAAGCACCTTAAAACGTCATCATAAAATCTGATGGTTACTTTGCAACCAAGCTGTCAAAGTTCAAAGCTTTTTCTGTCAAAGTTGCTTCCTTATACAGTCAGAAGTCAATTCCCAAAGTTTAACTCTTATGAGAGAAAAGTCACAAAAAAGGCATTTGTAATTCAAGAAGAACATTGGACAAATCTATGAACACAAATACAAATACTTTGAGCAGACTTATAGTCTGGACATTAAAGATAGTTTGATAACAGTGATAGTATAGCTATGGTGGAAACCAAAGGCATCCTGTCTGGAAGAAACTCTCAAATTAGTTGAAAAGCATTATGATAGAAATATGATATTTGGGGTAACATAATTAAGTTTCTAACATAGCAAATTTTGCACTGTATTATTTCTTAAAATGATACACAGCAATCTATTACAGTTTAAGAAGTGGATCTGAGAGTGAAATAATTATTCTGAACAAATGAGTACAATACTGTGCAATTTTTTAGCCAAACCCTGAATCTAAATGATTTCCAAACAGTTACAGGGATCTGAAGCCGGCAGTTTAGAAAAGAAAACCACCAAACATCCTGCAACTGGTTGTATCTTCATAAAAGAGGGCTAAAATTATCGGAAGCTCATGTCAAGGGGCTTGTGAACAACTATACAATTCAGTTTTGTCATTACTTTATTACTTTTTCAGCTTTGCTGAATAAATGAGTAAAAAAGTACATTTTCTGTAAATATCACCTTTAGTATTTGCCACTGTTTAAAAGAGAATATAATATTTTGTGGTACAAATGTCAAGCTAAAAAAAAAAGCAAAACAAACAAAAAAAAAAAAAAAACGTCTACATCTATTTACTTTGTAAAGATAACACGCTTCATTAGGTAACATACCAAATCCTAGCATTCATTATCCAGGAAAAAAACATTTCTACATAAAGCCCCTTTAAAGAGGATATGCCGTTAATACCCAGGGCTTGCTTGTAAATTAATATGCTTGTAGGGATGGTGGAATGAGCTGTTTTTAGTGAAACATCTGCATTTTAATCCTTTTTTGAGTATGATTCGGATGATGAGAATTCATACTGGAACACATGACAGAATTTCCATCAACTATTTTTATTTTTATTTCGTAAAATGAATATAAAATTTTCAGTAAGGGGTAGAGAGAACATGTATAGGAAATCTTCCTTGTGATCAGACGTGATTTTAAGTACCAGCTGGAAAATTTCAGCAGATGAGCAGAAATTATAGGCTACTGTTTTCAGAAAGTAGAGATACCAAAATGAATAATTGTGGGTGCCAGAATCCTGACATAAGGGGTGTTAAGTTGTTAGTTGGGCTGTGTTCATACAGGTGAATGCCCCTTGGGAGGAATGAGAGATGAGACACTTAATGAGCCTATTTTTTGGCATGAAAATTCATTACAATGATGGAAACTTTTCTTACCCTTGAGACTGTCAAATGGTCCCAGGAATCCCTACTTAGCTTTCTTTCTGTGTAACTTGGCATGTACTTGTGATAAGAAAAAGTAAAAAGTAGAACAACTTCTGGCAATATGTGTAATGTGATGTCCATTAGGAGATTGATTCTTAACCCAAAGTAAGAAGACAAGTGAGTGACTGAGGACGCTTGGCAAACACTTGCAGAGAATGTCATTAGAAAGGGAGAAAAATATCTCTCCTGTTTTCACATCAATACAAACTGCATTATCTTATCTGTTGCACCTTCTCCTCTGCCCATGCCATGCCCTCAACCCTCCATAGAGACTCAACATCTCCTGTCACCTGTCAATCAAGTGCTGACAGACTGCGACCTTGCTTGGCATTGTTAGAAACAATGCCAATCATCCTTGCATTTTCAAGTTGCGTCCGCCTCTGGTTTCTCTGGCAATTGGCTTGTAAAAAAGGCGTCATGCCAAATAAAATTGGATTGATTGAAGGTCAATAAGTTGATTTTATAGGTTCAAGTCTGAGAATTTGCTCCATATTACCTAATGTTTATATTCAACTCCACTTTAGATTCAGTGATTAACTTTGTTTATGGATTTGTTTTATTCATGTTTGACTACATTTAACATACTGGATATCTGAAAGAGTGTGTTGCCATTTCATTCATTCAAAGGCGCCATGACAACAAATTTCACTTTTCTGGGGTGTTGGGGATATAATATAATCTGTTGTGCACTGATGAGGCCATGTGACTGTCAAGAGCCAATATCTATAGTCCCTATTTTACATAGTCGGTTTTATAGGTATATTCATATTCTCCAATTGAAGCACATCAAGCAAACAGTCTCCCCCCCCCCCCCTCCGCAGCACCCCCAGCTGATACACCAGCTGAATCGCACTAGCAGGTTTAAATGCATTCCTGAACATGCGTGAATTCAGGTCAGGGTTTTCGAACAAATGGATTTGAAAAAAAGAAATTCTGCAGCAACACTAAAGGAGGCAACTACAACATTGTCATTACCTGTAAGTTCACTTATTTTCTGAATGCCGTCTTGTCTTATAAATGTATGTTCACTGACTGAAGTGCCCATGATACTGAAGGCACTTATAAATGACGAGCTGTAAAAACGCTTCGCGTTGGCCATCCCATTGTTTTCCTATAAAGAAAAGGGTGACACCTAACTAAGTGGTACCATTATCCTCCGCATAGTCCACCACCTGGATTTGCCGCTTTGCAAATCCAGTTAATGTAGTCAAAAGCGCTACATACAGAGGAGAAAGAGAAACTACACGAAAAATGACATTAAAACCCCCTTAAAGACATCATGATCTTGATTGGAAGAGCAATGCATGGCGAAATGTCAGTTGTCAGATTGGGGTACCAGGTTTGTGAACAGGCGCGTTTATAAATAACTGTTAAATGCAAAGCTAACTCTAGTTTAGCTTTTTTGTGTACGTGTCAAGCAGATGCTATGACCTCCATGACATCCACTCTGCGTCACCTGGCAGTGAGCGAAGTGAAAACCATGTGAATGAAACTTAATAGATAACCTCTTAGCAAACAAACACTTGACCTTGGTTTTATAAGGTTATAGCCAAATAAGGTTTTAGCCAATCAAACATTAAGTAAACTTGGTCTCCGGGCAAATCATATCATTACTGTATCTAACCCTTTTCATGGGGAGGAAAATCTGGCATGTCAAAACAACCACCACCTGAAAAAAGTGCCATTATATTTCTTTAGAGAATCGACATATGCAATAAAGAATAGTGTATACTGCTACTGTATGTCATTACTCCTATAAGTGTAGGTGTTAAATGGTGCCTTTGATAGATTATGTAAGATTTCAGCCTTATTAGCATGTCCATATGAGCAACATTTGCCATCAACATGACTGAAGGTTTCAGCTTGGCATTTGGAGAGCACCACCCACAGAAAAGTGATGTTAGGCAACCCGTCTGCACTGTGTACACCATGCTGGGCAGCAAATTTGCAAGCTCAAATAAGATGCTAATATAGGTTATGAAGGGAAGTAAGCAAAAATGGAGAAAACGGAACAAACTTAAAGGCTATTTGGTGTGTTTTCCCTTTATTGCAAAAACAGCAGATTTGACATGATATTTTTTTATGGCTATGACAACACAAAATTAGATCCTCTAGCTTTCATGCCCTACCTAGCAATGTTAAACTACACCTGAAATGGGTTTAGTTTATTTAGAGACATTGCAGTGTCACATAAAAAATACCCGAGAGGACAGGTCTGCAGGTGCTTCACAAATTGGACCGAAAAACAGCTGGGTTGTGTCACTAAAGTTATCATGAAGTCTGACAGTATTTCAACCATATATCTGCGCAACACCACAAGAACCAGCGTGCCTGCCGGCCAACCAATAAGTTTATCTTTTTAATGTCTGTCTTTTCTGTTCCACTCTCTTTCACTCAAGCGGTGAGTCTCTGAGCACAGGGGGCAGAGGCCAGCAGGCACCGAATGGCTGCAGCTCAGCCAGCCATGTGGACAGTGATAGGACGAGATAGAGAGAACATATTACCACTCTGACACTACTGCTTACATGCAATGTAATTAGGAATGAAGTTTCCTCTTTTTTTAGAATCACTTTGTAGATCAAGCATGAATTACCCTAGTATTAGAGTTGCCCATTACATAGCTTAGTGGTGGGTGGAGAAGTGGGAGGAACCAGATTAGTATAGCTCCATATTCACTAAATGAAGGGGGGGTGGAGTAGTCACACCTAAGCCCTTTTAAAGCCATGGGAGGTTTATTTATGGTGAAAACTTTTTCTGAATATTTTTTTTTCTTTTTTAAAGGAACGGGAATGGTACATTTTTAGGAGATTAACAACTGCTGAAGTGGGCCTTTAATGTTTTAAGACTCGCTTTATAGTCTGCCCTTCCTAAACACATGCTTTCTTTTTAATCATTGTACCCTTTTTTACAAATTGTAAAGGAGCATAAACCTCATAAACCTTTTTTAGAGTTGTGAGACATTGCCATTTACCATCCATCATCTGACAGCTGTGTGAAAAAATTTTTGCCCTCTTCCTAATGTTTGTCACACTTAAATGTTTCAGATCATCAAACAAATTTTAATGTGAGTCAAAGATAACACAAGTAAACAGAAAATGCAGTTTTTGAATGACGATTTTTATTAGTGTTTGAAGGATCTTTCCTGTCGACTGTTAGTTTTATGGTAATTGCATGTGAGGAATATACTTTAAACTGTAGGAATATTTGTCATTGTATGAACATTTTGCTGGCTGGTGGAACTGATTAAAAAATGAGTGATGTGATACTGAATTCTTAGTTGTTCAGCTCAGTCTATCCAAGCTTATGTTTCTATTAGGGTCAGTGTAAGTTATTTGGTTTATCTCTTTTGTGTCATATGTAAAACTCAAGGAAGCAAACGATGAAGAGATTGTGTTGGTAGCCTTTGTATGAGCAAGTATCAAGGAGATGAAGGAAAATACTGAACAGATATGAAATTTTGCAGCAGGGAAGACTGCAAATTATGCTGGTTTCGAGAAAAATGGATGTGTGATGCATGTGGCAGGAAGGTAGATCAAGCTGATGTTCTTCCTCTTGCAGAGACAGAGAATTATCACAATCTGCACTTCAGTCAACCACCCCCACCCCCACTGTTTCAGTCAGGCAGTCAAAATGATTGAGATTTATTCTTTTGAGGAGACATTTTCCTTAAAGAATAAAATTGTTGTCCCCATGAAGTGGCTGTTTCCCCATCTCTCTCCCACATTTTCATCCCTTTCCTAACCAAGCTCATTCGCACACATCAGAGCCTCTACCTCCGCCCTCCCTCCCTGCCTCTCTCTTTCTCATGAATGTCACCTCTACTGATGGTGGCTGCTGGAATTCACACACACATACTCTCACAAGCGCTCGCTGACTTTGGATGGGAGGAGGAAGAGGAAGAGGAGGAGGAGGAGGAGGAGGAGGGAGGGGGGTTTGGTGAGGACTGTGGGAAAGGAGCGTGCCATCCGAAGGCAGAAGAGGAATCTCTGTCTGTCTGTGTCCATGTCTCCGCTCTGTTCCCGGCTTTGTTCTGACAAAGACCGTCAGTGTCCCGTCTGCCGCTCCACCTCTGGATTTAAGTCGGCTGGATTACCACTTGGACTTTCCACTCATTATTCCACGCTGCCACGATTAAATGGGAGGCAAAGTTGGACCTCCGTGGACTGCACAAATGGTGACAAACAGTTTGATTTTTCTTGCGCTTTTAAGAGTTTCCTAGCATTCAAGATGATCTCACTTTTTTTCAGTAAAAGTGTTTTTATATGTAAAATATTTTGAGCTCCTTCTAATTGATTTTGTCTATCGATTGTACAGTAGGTTAGTTATTTTACTAAACAATATTTTGAACTTAGCTGGTAAGGTTCATTTCACTGGAAGAGATGAGTAGAAAAGAGGGTTAGATATAGTCTCCATTTCCACCCTGTCAAAAGTCAGTTGTTCTAACCTAAGTCTTTATTTAAAACCGATGAGTGAGGAGCTTTTTATGCGCTCTACTACAATCAGATTTTTATTTTTGGATAGAGTAAAAGCTTCACTGTGGACTACATTTGAACTTGCATCTCTTCAAGATCTTCCTTCTCAAAGGGAACCATCAAGCTAAACTCTTCCCTGTTAACCCACTTAGTAGCCTGATCTCCCCTGTGGGGGCTTCTTTAAAACATCCGTCCTACTCTAGTTTTTTTTGAGGAAAGCAAAAGCCAAGCCAGCTAAGCAGGTACAGGGAAGGAAGACACCCCCCTCCCAAAGGTGAGAGGGGGGGAAGATGGCAGCTCTCGCCAGCTCTCTCATCAGACAGAAACGGGCGGTCAAGGACGACCAAGCCAACCGACCGGTAGCCAACAAGCGCAAACCCTGTCCTAAGAGCAACAAGTCCTTGTGCCAGAAACAGATCCTGGTGCTGATCTCCAAAGTACGACTTTGTGGGGGTCGAAAAGGTAGAAACGACAAAAGACCGGGTGAGTCCATGCTGCAGTTTTCATTTTCCTTCTTGCTTCCTGTCTCACTTATATTTGGAGATATTTTGCAAGAGATAAAAAGAAGTGGAATCAGAAATTTTGCTTTCATTGAAATGCAAAATTTAAACTCATCTCAAAAAAAAGAAGAAAAAAAATGGTTGCAAATTTCGCTGTACCAATGTCAAATTAGCTAATTTAATCCATTTTATGTTACATAACATTCACATGTATGAGAGTCATTTTCTTAACCTACTTTTAAAAAGTGTACCACAGATGTATTTTGTGGAAGTGCTATTTATTTAACCTCATCAGTAAATAACACGGCATACAAAACTACAGATCAACAATTTTAAGAATGAGGCACCACCCAGCATGGCCCCTACTTTTTTGCATTTGCCAATTACATGTTTGCATCAATTTAATTTAGTAAAATCACGTCAGCAGTCACCAAATCAGCCTCTCTCTTATATTGTGTAAGTAAAGCAAGTTGGAATGACTTTCTTGTGCATATTGGAGCTGTTTCACATTTAAACATATAATTATGCAGACCTGCGTGGACAATGAACTGTGAAATTAGCTAAAAGTCATAATTACAGTTTCCCGTGCCAACTTATCTCTGTCAGGTTCACTGTGGAAGCTGAACCTCAACTCTGAGGTTTAGCTTCACTGTTTACGATGTGCTTTCTCTGTACGACCCTGTCAATGAAATGAAAGAGCATGCCAAACACAAATTATTTCATTTCATACAATAGTTTTGTGTTCATAGATTGGTCAGTTTTAGGAAGGATGTGTGTAGTTTTTCTCCTAAATGCACAATTATATTAATGAGCCGGAATGATAGTTTCCTATTTTTGTAGTATTTTTACTTTGGTACTATTAAATTTTTAATTATTTGAATTAAAAAAAAGAATGTTCTGTATTATTCATGCAAAATAATAAGACAATCATCCTCAAGGGAAATTATGCATATTACAGAAATGTTACTGAACAAAGCTCACAGAGAGACAAAGAGATGTGTACTGTATTTATTGACTTTGGTCTGTTTGCCTGACTGCTTCTTTTTTTATTCTGCATTTGGGGAAAAAAACAAACAAACAAACAAAAAAACAGGCTTGTGTTGCTAACACAACACCAGAAGCTCCAGCCTCACCTATGTGACGTAATAGTGACATGAAACTAATATCATAGCTGCATTACTCTGAAAAAAAGTGTATTAGGAAGAGTATGTTGCATCTGCTCTGTCCTTAACCAGACAATCCGTTATTCTTTTCTTTTCTTTTTTTTTTCTTTTTTTTTTTTATGAAACTGGCTGTAAGTTGTTTACATAATGATACCAGATGTTTGGCTGGGAATGCAGCGCCAAGGGGTGGGGGGTTTGATGTGGACCTGAATCAAATGGCTCTGAGCTCACACACAGTTCGTATTAACATTAGGGTTTCATTAAAATGGTAGCCATTTGGTAGCTGAATAGTTTGAGCATTTGAAGTTAATAATAATACAGAGCAACATTTTGTAATGTTGAAGGGAGAGATTTTAATATGGTAGTTGCAAATGCACTAAAAGTATCATTTTAATAGCATATTTTTTCCCTTTTTCCAAATATTATCTGACAAATAAAGAGGAAAAAGTCAAATGAACAAATGAATGTCATACTATAAGCATTGTCCTCTTTGAATGTGTTCAGAGTGATGTTATTGTCCAACAATCACTCATGTTATCATTAATTTCAGTGAAATAACATCAGCTGAATCCTTAATACATCAAGCCTCAGCAATTTTGCACTATGCCTAATTCCATCTCAACTTAGCCTAAACCAAAAGAAAGCAGTACATTTTTTTAGATGCAGTTTACATATATGTTTCTTACATGAAATTCTAACTTGTGGATGAGCTGTGTTCGCTGACATTGGTTTTCAGAAAAGTTCCTGAGGCCATGCAGGGATTTTCCACTTTAGAATCATGCCTCTTTTTTTTTTTTTTTTTTACTGCAAAACATCTAAAGGCATGATGATCACCACTATTGTCACTATTCAAACCAGCTCATTGCTCTCAGGACTGTGATTTCAATTATTTCATAAGCCATAGATGATGAAATCCCCGGCATCTCTCTCTCAGCCTCTTTGCCCTTTTACACCCAGCCATGTTGTTGACATGTTGCCAATTAACCAGATTGGTTGTGAAATGTACCAGCAGATTTAATTTAGTTCTCTTTTTTTTCTTTTTTCATCATAAATCTTTTTTTGAAAATGGAGTTACAGATACAGTTTTGTCTATCACAACTAATCCTTTTTTGCCCACTGTCAAAAAAATTGTTGCAAACCCCTTTTGGCCTTTATTTTATTTCTTCTTTTAAGTCAAATTGATACATTTTATTTATTTATTTACTTTTATTTCCTCTTATGTATTATATATATATATATATATATATATATATATATATATATATATATATATATATATATATATATATATATATAAATGATTTGTCTTTAATAATTGTATTAATATATGTGATATTTATATTCCATTGTATTATCTTTTACTGCAATTTTATTTCTTTTTATTATTCTTCCCTTATTTTTCCTGTATTTACTCAGTTTTCATATAATTGTTGATTATTTTTAGGTGTTAAGTGGTTAAAAGTCCTGAACTGGCTAAAAAGAATTATACATTATATTAGTTTATCTACTGATCACAATCAGCTGAAACACGTGAGGACTCTGTTCTTGATGACTTCCAGTTTGTGATTATTAGTGTTTAAACAATTTGTAGCTTTTGGTTGATTTTGTTATAAATTTAACCCTGTAAAGCCCAGATATAAAAGAAAATAGACAAAAAAAAAAAAAACAAGTAAAAAATTGTTAGATGTTACATATTGTTCGTGAGAGTTACGTCAGTACCAGATAGAAACAATTCATTAGGGAGAGGGACTTCAAAACAGTTGCAGAAACTGCAGCCTTTCTGTGAGTTAATTCAGTCTAACAATGAAGTTTCGTTTGGTGTCATGTTAGAGACGGGGCGGAAACTACCCCAGAAACTACTTTATCTTTCCATTTAGGTCGTATGATTTACTGTTTTATAAAATTGCAGAGATGACTAATTTGTTCGCATACAGCGGACAAACTCCGTTGCAAGTTTTCAGTTGGTATTACTCTTCACAGAAGTCATACCAGCAGGCAAACGTGCGCTTCTTTCAGCCATGTTTTCCAAGAGTGTTTCCTCTTGTTTCATAATTTATCTCAGCTGATTTGTCAATGGGGGTGGGGGTTGATGTTCTCCCCCTAGTCAGACAGAATAGTTATTAGTGTTTTGTCATGATTTCAACTTATCGGCATCAATAAGGAAACAGAATTATGTATTGCTCTGTACCTCACCACCTGACGGGACGTTCGAACTTGTGCAAGATGTTGACATTTTCACATTCATGACTCCACAGCTTCAGTAGTGTTATTAATGTGCTTAAACGACGAGGCACCAGAGCACTGCTCGGTTGTTTGCATTCAATTAGCGCACCACTAGATGGGAGTAATTCTCACACACTGGTGCTTTAATGTTTTTCAAAGTAATTACATTTTTATGTGTTCTAGACATATAAAATGAATCCCACCAAAATATTTTAGAAGTTATTTTAGTTTTGACAGAAGCAGTTGAACAAAACAGAGAAGAGCCCAATGAGAAGTTTATAGGTAGTGGAAAGTCATGGGCTGATTATCAGGCTTGTAAACACATCTTCTGTCTATTAGCATTGTGAAGACAAAAAATAAGATCCATTGAATATGTGAATGTGGTCTTGAGTAAAAATAAAAACATTTGGAGATCTTCTTTTAGGACAGCTTAAAGTGATGTAATATTGTAACCGTGGGGCTTATAAGGTTAAACTTGTAGGAGAGGCTTACTTGATGCAGGATAAACTGCAAGGGATCATCCAAATCTAATCGTTGCTAAGAACTCTGGGTATAAATGCTGAACGAACATGAAACCACACTAACATTTTCCTGAAAAAGTTTTGCTTAGGAGTGATATGTGTTTTGCACATTGTTGCAAATGGCTTAATGTCTACCAGTCAGCGTAGTTACATGTACAGTTGAACTGAAAGAGTGTTGTGCTACGTCTAACTTTCTCTGTTGGAGATCCTTTGTCAAATTGACTGTAAGGACTTTATCTTTACGTTATTTGAATGCTGTTGACCTCAGTGTTATCTGATCACATTGAAGCTCAAGAGTGGCTTTTAATTACTGAAAGTTGACAGGGAGTCTTAATGAGTGGCTCTTTAGTCACAATGTCAGACACATTAGCCATGTGACAAAAGAAAAACAAAAATTTTGAAAAGACACCTGCTTTATTGGGAGTTCGGTTGTATCAGTGTGGGGTAATAATTTACTGTTTTTTCAAAACTATGCTAAAAAATGGAACTTTGACTTCGACTGCACCAAAAAAATAACCATCCAGGTGTGTATGGAACCATGGGCACTGTGTTTCGAATATTGAACAATACAGAGTTCTTAATTTATTTTATCAACTTGTGTTCTGATGATGAGCTCTGTGTTGAACACTCAGTGGATCTGCATTGGACTATATTCAGATCTGGCATTTGGAACTACTTTTGTTTTCCTGTCAAGTATGACCCTGAGGGTAAGAACCATTTTTGTATCAAAAAAGATTGAACCATGACAAAAAAGTATCAAACCAAACCGAACCGTGATTTTTTTGTATCATTGCACCCCTTATATATATATTTATAAAACGGGTGTTTCTCTTTCTTAAATGTGATTGGCTGAGCTGCATTCCAAGCCTGGTGTAAAACAGGTTGTAACCCACACATAGTTCCAGTAGACTGCAGCATAAAATATCCTTGCGCCAGCATAAATAAATGTTGCTTTTCCTAGCAACCAACTGTTCTGTGTTTGACCCACTTGTTGGATTACATTTGTTTCGAGACTTTTGTAGACTTTGTGTTGAATTTTGATTTGCTGGGTGGCCTGAACCTGGATCATCCAGGTTGGATGAGTGGTTGGACATAACTACGCTGATTTCCCCGCGGGCATGTTGCTTCGCATTTGCAAAGCATCCGTTGTTGCGGTCGCGTCGTGCCCCGCCATTTTAAAACCACTTTAGCCCAAGGCTTCTCTGGGCTTATTGCTTTAATATATATATATATATATATATATATATATATATATATATATATATATATATATATATATACTGTATATATATATATATATATATATATATATATATATATATATATATATATATATATATATATATATATACTGTATGTAGTTTTTTTTACTTCCCACTCTGCAACAAAGTTGAATAAAGAGGCCCCTTTGCTGTTTTCTTCATCTTATTACTAGAGAAATTAATAGGTATTGGAGCTTAAATGGTGAGGGAACAGTCAGTGTCAAACTGACAAGTAAGCAGAAACCTTTATTTACCATGTGGCAGGTTGCAGTTCTGAGGGGATACATAATGTATATAAACTTTGAAAAGTTCAATGGATTTAAAAAAGATTAGAGATTAGAGATTACTTTTCCACATTATGCAACACAAGCACATGTCCTCTGTAATATGTACAACTGTTTTTTCATCTGCACAAGTTAATACCTTCCAACCAGTAAATATGTTTGTTTCCTCTCTGGTAAAACCCTAAAAAAAAAATTCACCACCTGTGATTTTTAAGAGAGTTGTATTACCATCACATCAGCACAGAAACTGTATTTTCCTCTTGCTAAAAGCAACAGGCATCTGAAATGATTTGCACAGATAAAACTCTTCAGCATATAGATACACTGCAGAGTAAAACTAAGAAGTTATGAAATTCATGTCAAAGCAAAGCAGCGACCTGATTTTACTTGCTTCTGTCCTCCTCATCACCGTCCTCTGAGGAGTCATGCACAATCCCTTTGCTATGGAAGAGACCCTTTGAAGCGGTGGCCCTTTCACTTCAGTGATCTGCACTGCTGCCCTCTTTTTAGATCAATTCAGCTCATTAATGTATAGCGATTAATCAATAATCCACCTCTTAGTTTGTTCAAGGTGGAATCTGACTTTAAAAGGGAAGGATATTGAACTGCCTGCCCCGTACATCACCTTCACTAACTTAGATCAAATGAGCATATAGACACATAAACATGGAATTGTTGAGATAAAGACATACAAAAAACCACAAAGAGAAAAAAATGACATTTAGATTAAAAAAAAAAAAAACTTGATTATTAAAAACAAAACAAACAAAAAAATTAAAGTTTTACTGATTTTTGGTAAAATGAAATTGTTGCTTTCCAAAGAAATCAGCATAAGAACAAAAAATTACCAAGTTAAAATATAAACAGTATTTGTTACGTCATTAGGAACTACTGTATGCAACCATAAAGCAAACCTAGACATCTTGGAGCTTGTTGGCATGGGGGTGCAATAGTATGTTGTAGGAGTAAGCATCCAAGGGACTTGTCGACAGTTGGAGCTCCAGTGTAGGCCCCGGCTGGCTGGCTGGCTTACAAGGAGAGATCCAGCAGAGGATAGCATTAACCTGACCCCAAGAGATCAGGGCAGCAAACTCGCTTACTCAACAACACCTGATCAGACAATGCAGTGTTATGTAGCTTCTCATCAGAACTTTACTGACTGTGACAGGGGTCAGAGAGAGGGAGGGAGATAGGGAGAAAGAGAGGAAGGCAGTTAGCTGTGAAGGTAAACACAAGCCTAAAGAGAAAAAGTAAAGATATTACTGATGTCAGAAGCAACTGTATCAAAAGGTTGAAGTGGGTTTCAAGGCTGGAGTGGAGGCAGATAAAACGGCAATCAAAATTATAGGAAGAGAAGTAGAGGGAGAGTGATACTGGTGGAGATTAAAAAGGAAGGTGGGTGGGACTGCAAAGGATGGAAATCAGCTTATCATATAGCATTTCATACCAAAACTATTGCCTACGTGCTGCCTTTTTTTATTAGTATAAATTCACTTTTTTTACATGTTGAGTGACTCCATTTTAATTTCTAGCCACAGTGTGATTACAGTACCCTCAGTCATGCATTTATTCCTAGAATTGGTCTTTAATTCTGCAATTATTATCTCCTCCCAGGGATAACACTGTAAACTAATTGTCAGAGGAAGGGATTGCTTTTAACTATGCTGTTGTCAACCACCATTTTTGAGAATACTACTTGACTGTTTCAAAGTTTTTTTTTCCAACTCTGTGCTTAATTTTGCATCCTGCAGTGCAACATACTCAATACAAGTGAGCCATTAGAAGCTGGAGCTCATACATATCACAGTATGGCTAAGTCAAGAGAGATTCATAACATAGGGTGACAAAACATCCTCTTTTATTTGGACAAGTCCTCATTTTGAGAGCTAAAAAAAATGCGTTCTGCTGGAATTTCAAAATTGTCCAGGATTTTGATCTATCTCAGCCTCAAATATGCTTATAGCAGATTTGTGTTGCACTTCACTGACCATGCTTGCTTATAGTTGTTGTCTTCTCCCTCAGACACCGGGGAAAACACCTTAACCCCCCCCCCCTTTCCTTTCTCTCCTTTCCTGTTTTCCCTCCCTAAAACAAACTGAAGACAAGATGCGTTCTTTGGATTGATGGATTTGACAGCTTGGGAAAAAAGCTGTTTCGGGTTTTAGATCTGAGTATCCAGTATGTAGTAAAGCTAGAAAAAGCAGAGC
The DNA here is from genome assembly GCA_023101725.1 of Atherinomorus stipes. Classification (NCBI taxonomy): domain Eukaryota; kingdom Metazoa; phylum Chordata; class Actinopteri; order Atheriniformes; family Atherinidae; genus Atherinomorus; species Atherinomorus stipes. The sequence continues at coordinate 415,979 of JALJCO010010630.1, read as the reverse complement.
CAACGTAAATTCACAGAAAAATTACAGACAGACAAAAAAGTCCAAAGATCAGTGCAAAGTAGCCCATTGGATATAATGTTCTTAAAGGTGAATGAAGCTTCTTAATATAGTGTAACAGCCTTGAATGTAGACACAAATTTGTATCCACATGGTCATGATGCCAAATGTGGTACCCAACACCAAAATCTCCCCTCCACGGTGGCTACTGTGATGTTTGTCTTTTCGTAGCAAGACAAACACCAACACAACCACTGTGGCCAACACCGCAAATAGTGTTCAGTATTTTTTAGACTACCCTCAAAAGGTCTTCAAAGCTACAAGTATGCCATGCTATTGATTTCAATAGAATATGATGTGATGCATAATGATACAATACAATCTGATAAAATACAGATGCGTGTGGTGTAGTCGAGTGGTTAGGGTTAGGGGGAAGGGTCAGGGTTAGCGTTAGATTTTAGTAAGTTACATGAAGAAGAAACTTCTGCTTGGGATTTCCGGCGTGGACTGGATATATGGCGACATATCGTGAGTTGGGTCCCTCTCAGAACCTCTGGTGAGAAAAATGAAGGTACTTCCTGGTTGCAAAAAAATTGTGGTTCACCACCCATCCACTGTAGGGGCTAGCTCCAAAACAGTCAATCCCCATTCAGTAGACTTCCATTTTAAAAAGGCCAACCTCACAGTAGAAATAAATATGTTTACAGCCTGGTTCAAGAAATCATTTTAGGTTTAATAGGTCGTTTATCTTAATGGCAACCATGAAGGGGGTGATTTTTTTTTTTTTTTTCTTGTTATAACTCATCTGTTTTGATGTTATTTAGTCTTGAAATTACACATAACTAGGGACACTGTATAACATTTTGATTGACAGGCAGCAGACCAGTTACGGGTGTTAGCCGTGGTGGCCAGTGGCCACAATGGTGTTTTTTGGCCGGCTATCAACATGCCTTTACTTTAGCCCATCCTCGTTAGTTTCTGTTAGCTCTTGGTTAGCCCAGTTGGCTAAAAGCTCATAGTACGTTGGCTGTCAATCATTTGTCCAGACGTTCACAGCAACCCTCTATTTTTCAGAAGGGACGACACATGTGATGCACGATGGCAATGGTGGGAACTGGCTGCATTTTTAGTTCTTTAAAAACCAATGGGTGACATGGGTGGAAGGTTTGTCGGGTATACTCATAGAATAGGATAGGATGCATTGCAATTTGGTACAACATAGTACCAGTCAAAAATGCGGACACACTTTCTCCTTTTAAAAAGTTGGGTAGATGTGTCCACGTTGGTGTCCAAGGAAATTTATTTCGAACCTAAGTGCTGTCACATTAGCTGATTAAAAGGAAAATGTTTGTGTGTTTAGACAAAAGTCAATCATTTGTGCCTTTTGTTTTTCATACATTTTAGATATTTAAGGAAGCAGTGGAAGTGGAGGTGTGATACCAAACGAAAGGGTAAAAGTTTCACTGGAGAAAAACTCCTTCAATCTCCTCTTGTTTGATCTCTTTGAAAGGTATGCTGTCTTGAATTGAAAGCAGAACATCATTTCTCATTTAAATTATGTTTGCCAGTGAATTAGTTGGCCTGGTGGGGTAAATAGTTAAATTCATGTTTTTAATGTAACATTAAAAAGGTTTAAAAGAAACTGCAAAATATTTTGCAAAAATGTAAGAAGATTTTACTTGTGGCTGGGGTGGTTTGGAGGGTTGAAAAAGAAATTACACACATGAAGTACTATCTGACATTAAAAAATAGTTACAGCATTTCTAAGGTGACTTGTTTTGCTTGTTTTCTACATGCTGGCTATGCTTCCAGTTAACCATCATCAATCTACTTCCTTTTTATATCTTTGGCATGTTTTTTTTTTTTTAGATGTGTTCTGTTAATAAAGCTTTCCATTTTTGATGAAAACCTTTGATGCAGCCTAATATATCTATATTTTTTAAAGTATACTTGGATACAGACTCTTCACGTTTCTTTTGTCCCTATGTAAAAAGCTGACTAACATTTTCAACATTTAAATGGAAACGTGTGCTGCCCATGTTTGTGTTACCAGACTGAAATGCCAATCATATTCTGATTATGTAAACAATTTCTAAAGAGGTGCTTCTCTCAGAAACAATGTTTTGGCATTAGAGACCTGAAGTTATATGCCCTGAAAACATATTTCTGAATCAGTTTCCAATAGAAATTAATGTAGTACTTCAGAATCAAAGAGCTGTAACCCCCAATCGTATATGTATTGAGAAAGTATATGAAAAATAAATCTGAGGACTGCTTTTCAGACTAAGACTGTACAAACCTCCATATTTAGCAACCAAATAGGCAAAAGCACTTTTTTCTGTTGTCAAATGTCTGGTCAGATCTGTACTGTAATCCTATTTGCTTTTTTAAAGACAGTTCCTCATTTAACAAGGAGGATTTCAAATCAACCTTTCATTTGGAGACAATATTTAACCATTAAAGCTGAGTTATTGTTACATGACTAGCATTCATCAAATTCGAGGAAGTTTTAAAACAAGGATATCTAGACCAAACAAACAAAAGATTAGTGGCTGATTGCTGTTGAACTCATTCAACAAAGGTCTTTGGATTTCCAGCTTTGAACAGCCCTTATTCATTGGGAGATCTAAAAAAAAAAAAAAAAAACTGGAACCAAATGTTGTGATGGGGATGTAAGCACAGCTGTTCGTGTTTGGAAGTAGATGATTTGGTTCATCCTCTAAATTTTACCCAAGATGTACCCATCAGATTAAAACCACAATGAAACACGGTTGATTTAATCTTTTCCAGTTTTAGTATAAAGTAAAACCCACCAGAGACAAAACCATTTGGCTATGTATTCATTTTCATTTTGAAGGATTATCTAAGTTTGCATTTGCAGACTGAGGAAACTGAAAATAAAGCCAATGGACAGGATGGGATAATGTAACTGGAGTTTGAGATTAGGAGTTGTCTTGTAAAAACATGTTCAGCTGTACAAAGCCTGCCGACAAAAGCCTTAAGTCTCACTCAAAATGAGGTGGGTGGGGATGTGTACACAAAGAACACCCTTTTGTTTCCTGTCCTCCCAAAGATTCCACCTTAACCTCCAACACACACCTGCTAAATTGAATCTGCGGCTGCTTTGATTAAAGCTGACAAAGGTAGATTGAATTTACCTCTAACAAGAGTAAGACAGTGGGGATGGAGGACACCTATAGTGGCAATGATGAGAAGACAGGGAGAGGGAAATGTAAAGTGCAGGGAGGAAACTGTCACGATTAGGAGACACACTGCAGGATTGCAGTCCTTGTGGATCAAAAAACATAATTGCATGCACATTAAGAAGTTACTGAGAAAATGAAGTGATATCATTTTAAATACCAGTTTAAAAACTTACATGGATGTGATCAAATTAGCAAAAAGCTGGGCAATGTTATCTTTATAACCAGTCACTTTCAACTATGCACAAATAGTTGTGCCCATCACATGAAGTTAAAAAGTAAATAATCACCAGGTTTGTTGATGTTATGTGCAGCTCTTCATGTGAACTTAAAGATCTAAAACCAAGAGGCTTCCAAACCTAAAAGCTGAACAATGTGCAATAACGGAGCTGCAAAAGACAGCCATGGAAAACTGGTGCATACAGAGATTTTCTTTTCCATTTCTATGTGATGACGTTTAGATTTAGAAAAGAAGAACCAGCTGAGTGAGACTGATATTGTGGGACACAGTATGCTGACGGCTGTCGGTCTCTCTGTACAGCTGCTTAAAGCTCTTCTGAATCAAAAGCCAGAAAATGATGGTTGAGGCTTATCAGGTTGAAACTTTTGGGTTAAGTGCTATCATTTATTCTTCTTTTCTTTTAAGTATATAGTTATGTGAAAAAAGTACACCCAGTTTAATTCCTCATGTGGCATGCATCAAAATATTGGAAAAAATAGTCATGATAGGTCCTAATATTGGGTGAATAAAACCTCCAATAAAAAAAATAGCACAGTGCATATTGCTTTGTCAGAACCAAAATGCAAAAATGAAATGCACTCGAATAAATTCTCAGCCATGAGCACCTCCATAATAGCAAACGTTTTGGAATTTTGTTCGTGCAGATCATTAAAAAGAGGAATGATTTTAAAAAAAACAACTGTTTGTGTTTTTCAGTCTGGAAGGGATTTTAAAGTCATCTAAAAAGAATTTACTTAATCCAAAGACCTTTTTGGATGAGTTCAACAGCAATCAACCATTAAGCTTTTGTTCGTTTCGTTCAGATTTCTTTTTGCTTAAAAAATTCTCTTCAATAAATGTAATAAATGCTCATTTTTTGTTGCTGTCTTAATTTTGATTTTAAGCAAATAAAACATGTTATTCAATATTCAAAATTCCACCACAAAGTTGAAGGGAAGTGTACTTTCTATTTCACATGACTGTAAATGTTTAAGGCCGAAGGGAAAAGACCACGACCGTTTTAGATTTAGAATCTAGTCTAATCAAATATGTGCAGGCACTTAAACAAAGGCAGAAACTCACTCTTAAAGTGTGAACAGTGACAAGGGAACAGTGATTAAATCTTAATCTACACAAAGTCATAAATTTCCTGCAATGGAAAAGGTCTGTTTTCCTCTCTCTTTAAAAAAAACAAAAATACTGTTTTCTGTGCCTGTATTTTCCTTTTAAGTGCCTAGATCTTTGTGAGTGTCTATATCTGCACATTTTAACCCAAATGGGGCATATATGTGTATCAAAACTGTATCAGCAAGACTTAATCTCAGATAGTGTTTGGCTGAAAATCTATGGATTCCCTCTGCGAGTGAAAAGCTGCCCTGAAGCGTCAGCACTCGTGCTTGCTCTGTGCGAAAATCACACTGTGTTAAGACTATGTTGAAGTGCATCAGTGACTTAATCAATGCAAGTTGAAATTCTGAATCTTTTCTTGTCTGTCACTGTGCTGAATTCACAGGCGTGATCGTGACACTTTCTGACAGAGGTCTGAACCCAACGGGGGTGCAGAGGATGCTTTTCTTTGTTTGCGCTGCATATATTAAAGTGGCTATTTGTGTCCTTGCTGGAGGGTCCATGGGAGGAAAGGAAAGGTGAAATGCGAGACTTGGCGGTCACGCTCTTGCACTTTTGTATTTATGTAGTTCATGTGAAGCCAAAAATGACATTTCAAAGAGAAGAAATTAAATTTCATGCTATAATGTTTCTGATGGAGCTGAGAAGCCCTGGGATAATGCTGCCCCACATCACTCTGACTCCCCTGAGCTGAGTATGTTGCTAACTGTCACTGATATGTTCCTGTCATAATGCTAATGAAGCACATATGTGATTATTGAATGTGTGTCAGTGAAGCAGTGTGAGTCCTATTTGCTCCTGCTCGTGTTTGACATGCTCTTGTCAGCATCATTAATAAGCTGCAATAACTCCACCTCACTTATGTGAACTGCCACCATTGTCACATTAAATGATTTATGAAGCCTTGAATTCAAATTAGGAGGTCATTGTTGAAGCTGCAAGTGATGCAAAGCGACTCTGCTCCTGTTTTATCAGTAACCTCACCCCATCCTGCAATCCCTCTTCTTCCTCCTCTGTAACATCATTTCTCTGCCTCCCTCAGACTTGTCATGCTGTGCGTCTTTATATCGCTCCATCATTGCCCTTTACTCTTGCCGTCCTCTCTCTTTTATTTCTGGACAAACATTCCTCTGAGATGTCAGCTAGTGTAATTCCTCCCTTGCTCCTATCCCCCCTTTATCTTCCCATAAGGTTGATAATTACTAGCAGCACTGTAGAGCTCATGGCCCAGTTTAGGAAAGGGAAAAAAAAAGGGAGGAATCACATTCTTCTTTTATATGACACAGAATAAAACTCACCACAAGACTGAATGATATCTTTATATATCTGATATCTTGCGGTATATATATAGACACATAAGCAAACATTCGGCATGCGTGTACTGTATACACAGAGGGAGTTGCTGAAACTGAAAGAGACTTTGATGAAGAGGTAAAGGAAGTGTCAGGGAGCCCTATAATATAGCAATACAAACTGAGGAAAACCCCTCTTGTTTGGTCAAAGCAGAATAAGAAGACGACATGCCCTTGGCTGCTCAGTCATGCAGGCCCCCAGTAATTACCTCCAACTTTATCAAGAGCTGGGCTACAGGGACATCAGCCAGCTACACACAGTGTTCATATCAAGCCAGATAAATACATTAGTATAATGATAACCAACACTGAGACATACACGACACTGATTAGCAATAAAACTCAACTGCTGCTTATTTTTCAGAGCAATTACATTGCAGTGAAGGGTTTAAGTGTCCTTGATGGCAGCCATGAGGTATGAAGTGATTACCTTAGGTTCTTATGTGCATTGACCTCATTTGCACAGAGACACACATAATTGCTGTATGAACGGTTGTACCGTAGGGCTAGGCGCTGTTCTCCCCCAGGTGATTTTTAAAATGATTATTAGCACTGAATGTAGAGTGATGACGGGCATCCCTGTGTAAACCATGCACAGATTTCTCCTGGGCTTAAAGGCAAGATCAATTTAAGAAACAGAATATTCTAATGATTACTCGTGATTTTACAAAACTGAACATTTCACAGTCGTGTTGTCTTGTGGAAAATGGCACATTTAATGCTGCCATATTAATATGCAAAGCCTGAAAATGAAAAGCAAAAACCACAGCTGAGGAAGTAAGAGTGGCAAGTATTGCACTTACATTTCAGTGTATGCATTTTTTTTTTTGAGGATTTTCAATGTCATATAAAAAGAAACTGCTTGTAGTTAAGCCCAGATGCAGTGTCTTTTAAAAGCCAAATCCCGTACAGCTCTCTTTCTACACACTTGCTTTACTGCTTGTCAGCTGCAAATCATATTTTCCCTCATGTGTGAAGAGGTCACTTGGATACAAGCCTGCTGATGAGTCAACATGTTGTTGGGTGCGCTGACAACTGTGTGTGAATGTACATAAACAGACAGGGAGCTCTCTCTTTGACCCACACCCCACTGACCTGGATCAGGAAATGTTTTCAGTCACTCAAGCCCACACGAGTCCGAGGAGTGATGAATGTACAGTAGTCACACACATCTCCTCTCAAGGGGATATACCCGGGACAGAAGCTGCTCGGTGTGTGTCTGCCATATTCAGTCACAATCATGGGAGCCAGACATAGATGTGGCATTTTCCTGGGACAATTCGGTTTAAAGCAAACCAATACAAATCTGCAAAGCAAATGTGAGGGATCACCTTTACCGTATGATGACACACTTCTACCCTGATAGGTGAGAGGTCTTACATCCCAATTACACTTTGAATTGTTGTGATTTGTGTTGTTTTGTACAAGCAACCTAACACTATCAGTCATCAGCTTTTACTGCAAGAATTGTTCAGGAACATAACAGAATTAAGGGGATGAAAGTCAACCTTCTGAATATCAAGTCTGATCCAGCGGCTCCACATTTCAACTTAGAGGACACAAATGCCTGATGTTGAAGGAGGAGGACAGTTTCAGATGCAGCACAGGCTCCAGGAAAAAAAATGTTGCCATGCTTTTATAAAAGGGATGCACATACACCCGCCGACCACTTTATTAGGTACAGTACAGATCTAGGCATGAAAAAGTTCCCCTTTCAGCCGACTGCCAGCCACTTACCAGCCACTTATCAGCCACTTGTCTGCTAATTCAATCGCACAGAGAAACGCCTGTGTGCCCTGGGGAAACGATTTCAGAGCATAAATGAATGCCCAGAACAAGGATGTTTCCACACGCCAAGTTTAGGCACCGTAGGTGGTGGCGTATTTGCGGGACAAATTGTTCAGCCAGTGATAGTGCAGTAATGGTGCACTATTGGCTTCTGGCAGAAAAAGGAGGAACTTTTTCATGCCCAGATCTGTACATCTGTCCAACAACTTGTTCACGCAAATGTCTAATCAGCCAATCACATGGCAGCAACTCAATGCGTTTAGGTATGTAGACATGGTCAAGAAGATCTGCTGCAGTTCAAACCGAGCATCAGAATGGGGAAGAAAGGTGATTTAAGTGACTTTGAACGTGGCATGGTTGTTGGTGCCAGACGGGCTGGTCTGATCATTTCAGAAACTGTTGATCTTTTCCTGCACAGCCATCTCTAGGGTTTACAGAGAATGGTCCAAAAAAGAGAAAATATCCAGTGAGCGGCAGTTCTGTGGGCACAAATGCCTTGTTGATGCCAGAGGTCAGAGGAGAATGGCTAGACTGGTTCGAGCTGATAGAAAGGCAACAGTTACTCAAATAACCACTCGCTAAAACCGAGGTATGCAGAAGAGCATCTCTGAATACACAACACGTCGAACCTCAAGACAGGTGAGCTACAGCAGCAGAAGACAACACCGGGTGCCGCTCCTGTCAGCTAAGAACAGGAAACTGAGGCTACTATTCGTACAGGCTCACCAAAATTGTACCATGGAAGATGGAAAAATGTTGTCTTGTCTGATGAGTCTCAATTTCAATCACGGAATTTGGATGGTAGGCTCAGAATTTGGTGTCAATAACATGAAAGCATGGATCCATCCTGCCTTTGGACCCCTTAGTACCAATTGAGCTTGGTACTGGTACTGGTATACCAGTATACTTATGACCCCAGTGTACCCATCTTCTGATGCTACTTCCAGCAGGATAATGCACCATGTTATAAAGTGCGAATATCTCAGACTGTTTTTTTTACATGACAATGAGTTCATTGGACTCAAATGGCCTCCACAGTCACCAGATCTCAATCCAAAATAGCACCTTTGGGATGTGGTGGAACGGAAGATTCTCATCGTGATGTATGTGCAGCCAACAAATCTGCAGCAACTGTGTGATGCTGTAATGTCAATATGGAGCAAAATCTCTGAGGAATGTTTCCAGTACCTTGTTAAATCTATGTCATGAAGGATTAAGGCAGTTCTGAAGGCAGAAGGGGTCCAATCCGATAGCATAACCCAGCTGGTATATGTTAGTTGAAAAATTACGTAATTCCAACATCCAAACAATGCTGATCAATCAACTCTTGAAAAAGGGTTGATGCACAAATATTGATACAACATTGAAAAATCTTTTTTGTTGAGTTTGTTGAATCATGGTAAAAACACAATCATATTTCCTGGTGTACTAAAGCTGTCACTGCTTGATTTGCTCTTGCGTGTTCGTGTACAGTGCATAAGCAAACGGGCCGTGTATGGTCATGCACATATGCACATGCATGAAATGCCGTCATCAACAGGCTGGGCTGTTCAGATTTTGACAGCAAACAGATTGGACAGTTTGAATCTGCACTTCTAATAGAAGGATAAATGCAGCTGAGTCTGTACATTATTAGAAAGTGAACAGTGCGTCACAAATAGATGGGCTATATGAACAGCTCCACAGCTCCTGAACTTATTGTTGTACACTTGTTTCCTGTCTTTCATCACTTGAACGAACTGATTAATCAAGGTGTGTCTGACCTCAGTAAACACACCGACATTGTCCAGACACACCTGGATTAATCAGTTTGTCCAGTAATGAAAGACAGAAAACAGGTGCAGTATTAAGTTCAGGAGGTAGTGGAACTGTGCATATAGCCCATTGAACCTGTCCCATGCCTCTACAGTGGAAGTCACTACAACATTACCGAGCAGACATCGTGCCTAACCTGCAAAACATTGCGATGATATTGCACTGTTTAACGACAATCACAGGATTCTGCAGTTTTAGTTTTCAAGCTGTTTGCAAGTTCACATTGCAAAATCGAAAGTAAGATTAATATTGATTCAATGTTGGCAAATTTACCTTTTCTCCACGTTAAAGGAGCCCTATCATTAAAAATGGACTTTTAAGAGCTTTTCAGCATGTTACTGTGTTATTTCCTCATACAAAACTTCATTTAAGTAATTTTTTTTCTTCATTTGTGCATATTTGAGTAATATATATGAATTTTCAGGCCAAGCTGTAGCTTCCTTAACATAACTGACTTACACCGGTATACACAACGAGGTGGCACCAATCACGAAGCAACAAACACGCATGCGCAGCATCATAGCAAGACGCCCTCTTTGTTCAACAGAAACTAACAGCCTGCAGGAAGATTTCCTCAGAGACAAACAGCCATTAGCTAACAGACGTTTGCTCCAGAGTTCAGGAGATATTTTTTTTTTCTTTAAGCTGTAGAGGACAGCAAGTTGGGGAAAAAGTGGTTGCATTCAGCGTGGGAGTTTATTTGTTGTACTGGACGAATCGACTTGCCAGAAGTGGTTGGATTATAAATTCAGGAGGAGAAAAAAAAAACTCAACTTTATGTGTGAACTTCACTCCAGACAACTTCATGAATCTCGGGGAGTAAAGTGTTTTTTTCTCGGGGATTACTTCTAAAACCTGATGCAGTTCCTATTATAAAAACACGCATGGACAGACAACAGCACAGGGTGAGTGAAACACATCTCTCAGCTCAATGCTAACTGTTAGCCTATGATTTGTTCGCTAATTTATTTACTTGTCAGGGGTCTCTGTGGTACTTCTGTGGTACTGCGTGTACTTCAAACTCCATATCAGACTCTGACTTGAGTGCATACAGCTCCATAACAAGTTGATCCGTTTTATCCCGTCGATCGGAGTCCGATTATCCATCAATGTTTACAAATAACGTCCATGTGAGCTGCTGGTGCTACAAACAATTCTGTGACCCTTCAGAATCAGTCTCTTCTGGGGTGACGTCATGAAATGGGCATAAAACATGTTGCAGTTGGTCGAGAGCTCTGTGGTTTAGTACAGTCAGCCATCATACTTCCGTGTTGGAAATAAGTTGCATAGAAAAACTAATATTTAACCCCATTAGTTTCTATAGTAGCGATGGGAACATGTTTAGCTTATAAATGCCTGTATTTGACTTTTGGAACATTTGAAAAGCATGATACAGCTCCTTTAAAATGCCAGCAGGGAATAAAGTGGCCGGTGAGTGTAGTTTATGGCAACTTGACTTTTTTTTTTTTTTTTTTTTCTAATTTTGTCTGTTGTTTAAAGTCTTATTTTTTCTGATATTTATACTGTTTTTACTGTTCATTGTGTTGATTTGTTTTTATGTCTGATATTTGTTTTAATGTTCTCACTGTGAGATTCAATTTCTGTTTTACTTCTGTTCAGCGCTTTGTTATCAGTAGCTGCTGTGTTTAAAGCGCTATACAAATAAAGTTGACTTGACTTGACTAGTCTTTAATGCCAAGCATGTTTTTTTTCTAGTTTTTGATTGCAAAAGAAGAAATAGTTTCACATCAAACTCAATAGTTCAAATATTAAATTTCCTTCAGTTCTAATCAGGCTTCATGGGAACACAACACCCTGGTGCACATGTTCACTTTGGGCTAAAGTTGAGGATGCAAGAGGTCTTTTTTTTTTCTTTCTTTTCTTTAAACTGAAACACATTTACTTAAGCTCACATAAAAGGTAATGACACTGACAGTAACAACTTGCAGATTAAAACAACTTTCATCATCTTAACTTCACTAACTGGCAGCTCTCTTTTAGACCTGCTTTAGAGGTTTAATGTTAGAGTTCCTCTCAAAAACGAAAACTCAATTATTTTAGAAAGTCATGATTTTATTAAATTATGCTCTAACACTGCCTTAAAAATGTTGCCTTATGATAGTTTTCAGGCTGTTGAAGCTTCTTGTCCTCTGGGAGGAAGTGGTGTAGTGTCTGGAGTGGTTATTTGCAACCCATATGTACTTAAGAAATAGATGGTAATAAAGGCGATTGGAAGAGATTTAATTGGCTTGTTTTAGAAAGTGTTGTTCCATCAAACTTTGAGTGTAAATTGGCATGCCAGTGTCTGAAACATCTTCAGACCTGATTATTGAAGTTACAAGAGATAAATATGGAACTGTGCCATATACTGGGTTTCCATCTGTATGCCTATAGAGCATTTGGAGTTGTTTGTAGCAGGAAAAAACACTACCCAAGAAAATTAGCATTTCAGAATTTTACTTGGATGTTTCCCCTGCTGTAATATTATCTATTTATTCTGCTTCAGTGTTAAATCTGCTTTTAAGACTGTTTGAATACTGTCTGTTTGAATACAAGCATTCCCAAACGTACCAAAATCACCACACGTGACCTTTGAGTCAGTTATTATCTTCTCTGTTTCGTCCTGTGAGGCAGCAGAGACTGTGTGCATGTCCTCATGATGCAAACACAGGATTTTTGCTCATGTAAACAACTTTGTGTGCCTCGCTAATCCAACCAGAGGTAGACTGCTGTCACAGTGTGTCACTATCTGTCAGGGTGCTCCTCTAGGGCTTATAATGGAGAAAAAGTAAACTTCCCTAATAATGTCTGCACTCTGCTTCGGCTTGGACACAAGCCATTGAATGTGTTAAGGCTTCTGCACTAATTTTAATGCTATTCAATTCAACTGAGCTTTATTTATAGTGTCAATTCACGACAAATCAATCTCAAGGCACTTTTAAAGATATCATTGTTGTATTACGTTCAAAATATAATTAAAACAAATCCGTATGATCCACGTTAGTCCAATTTATAATAAGTGTGTCCATTTAAGCCATATCTAAAAAATAATTGCTTAGCTAAGGAAACCCATTGATTGCATTAAATCATATTTCAGTCGCCCATCTGGAACTTGCATGGAGCAGCAGGCAACAGTAAAAAGAAAAAAAAACAACTTTTTAACAGGAAAGAAAATCTCCAGCAACATCTGACCTGGGGAAGGTGGCCATCTGCTTCAACTGCTGGCAGAGAGGACAGGAGAGGGATAAACAAGCGCCACAACTTAGCAAGGGATACCTGCTGAGAAAGAAAAAGCTCACACTAATGACAACAATTGCACGGTACTTATTAATATATGAAGAGTAAAGAACAAAGACAGAAAAGTACAGGTAGCATTTCAGTGCATCATGGAATATTTCCCAGAAGTCTAAACCTATAGCAGCATAACTAACAGGATGACTAAGTGTCATCCAAGCCATGCAGCTTTAACTACAAGCTTTAGAAAAAATCTGCAATGTCCAAACTGGAAGCTGGTTCCACAAGACAGGGTCCTGATAACTGAAGGCTTTTAGACTTTAGGAACCACAAGTACACCAAGAGCAAAAGTACTGTGTTGGAAAAATATGAAATATAAATCTTTAAGATACAATGGAAGCTGGTCAGGAAGAGCTTTATATGTGAAGCATTTTAAATACTGTTCAGGATTTAACAGGGAGGCAAATAAGAGAATTTAAAATTAGAGAAATATGTTCTCTCCTGTTATTACTTATCAGAACTCCTCGCTGCAGCATTTTGGATCAGCTGGAGGCTTTTCAAACTTTTTTGGGACAGCCCAATATTAGGAAATTGCAGTTGTCCAATCTCATGGTAATAAATGTGTGTGTAACTTGCTCCTTTTCCTTTTTTTATTAAGATCTATGGCTGCTGCTGATTTTTAATCATTCAATCAAAATTAACTGAATTACAGTAGGTCAGCCAAATGTGATATGGCTCCAAGTGTTGCAAAGTTATGCTATCTACACATTTATCATTTTCTAGATCTAAAAAAGAATAACCTATAGATTTGATGTGGAGATTGGTGTTAGTGGCTCTACTAAGAGCTAGAACGCCTCCAAACCAGAATTACACCCACCCAAAGTTGAGAGAAAAAACATATCAAATTGAATTTATGGCAAAATTCTCTCATATGACACAATTGGAATTAAATTAAAGTAAAGAAATAAATAAGTAAAGAAATAAATTCATTTCTATATTAATTTCAAACCATCATGTAGTATGGACACGTGGAAGTTTTCTATGTTGCATTTACTCAAATATTGTTTGAGTTTCTTACTCCAACTTTTGTGTCCTTCTTACACAATTGCTTTAGACATAACAGAAGTTTGACATTATAGGTTTGACTGATGAATGTATGTTAAAAAATTGATGGAGATTTTGCTACTCTCTTTCGTTCCCCTCAATGTGTTCCTACCGTACAACTCATTGGAAAAACAGGAAGCCCTGGACCAGCATCCAGATGCAGTGGAGGGTCAATAAACAGCATCAGTGGTCCAACTGGATATGTTGGCTTGAGATGTCAGTGGAGAACAGTCCTTCAAATATGAAGACCCCCCCCCCCCCCCCCAAAAAAAACCCTGCGAAAAAATGTGCAGTAAAATTGCAAACCATTGCACTATTTGTCTTTCTTACCTTAGCAGGTTGCATCTCATTCATGCACATTGCTATTCAGCTGATAAGCTGCAGCTGCCCGTCGTCCCAATAGTGAAAAAAAAACCTCAGTTCCATTCATATTTTCCACATGACAAAACAAATCCTACATATAGGGCAGGGGTGATCAAAGTCGGTCCTCGAAGGCCGCTGTCCTGCTGGTTTTGAATGTTTCCTGCAGCAGACCGGAATCAGATTGATGGGTCAACATGTTTTGGCAGAAGTTGACAACAAGCTGTTGAGGAAAGTCATTTAGTTTGAATCAGGTGTTTTGGAGCCCTCAAGTGCAGGAGCTGAACACCCCTTACATGAGGCATTTTAGGGGAAAATAGCATACTATTAACACCTTCTGAAAATTCCATAATAAAATGAGTAAAAGACCTTGTGATCACTGCAATCACAAGGTCTAAATAAATACATTTGGAGTCCTAGGAAAGAGAGCAATTTGTTAAGATATCAGTGTAAGGTGCTGATGAAGACAGGCTTGCCTATAAAAAAAAAAAAAAAAAAAAAAAAAAAACACTTCTAGGATGAAGATGAACATCTCTGGAATGATGCAGCTGTAGCTCTAAACCTCTATCAGGTCACATGATGTGGACATTTTTTCTGCAAAGCCAAATCTGATAATGAAGTAAATTAAAAATAGGGAAGGGGGGACTTCAGGTTTTAAAGGTTAAACCAACAGCTAATTCATCGGGGGATTTTTTTTTTCTCTGAAGCTCCTTGCATTAGCTCAGAATCTGCATGTCACACAGGCAAGTGGAGAGGAAATAAATAGTGTCTAATCACGCTTAATGGCTGCTTGTGAGGCATTTGGTGAAACTCATAAATTAAAGCGTCATAAAAAAGTAACAAATGTGTTCAACTTATGAGGCATATAATGAACCTTAGAAGCTTAAAGGATTTTCCCCATCACTTTTCTACTTGTTTGTTTGTTTTACTTTAATTTTCTGATGCTCAGGAAATTCAGTTTAAGTGTCATATGTATTCCCTGGTTTGACAAGACGGTTGCCATCAAGGCTAGAAGAAAAGGGTGATCTATTTTTGAGATTAAAGATGAAGACTGAAAACATGTGCACTGATAAAGCTTTATAGTTTATTAAGATAACTTTTCATTTGCATTATGAGGAGGGTAAGACAACAATATAAGTTAAAGTAAATAGTAAACCATAAAATCAATGGGAAGAATAAAAAAGTGCATGCTTATTATTTGTTTTTGTTTTTTAAAGCTATTTAACCAAGACCAAAAGCTTGCAAGAAAATTTGTTTTTGATAAAATTTCAGAATGATGGAAAGGCAGGCTATTCCATAAATCAGGAACCATGGCTGAAAAAGCTCTATCACCTCTGGATGTAGGGACATCCAAGAATAACTGATTTAGACCTCAGTGCTCTGGATGGAGTATGAGGCTATAAAAGTTCAGACAGGTAAGGTGGCACCATGCCTTTAAGACTCTTAAAAACAGGTAATAAAATTTTAAACTGGATCCTGAAATGGAGTGGAAGCCAGTGCACAGAGACCAGCGCAGGTGTGATGTGATCATGCCGCTTGTTTCCTGTTGAAAGGCGAGCTGCAGCATTTTGTGCAGCTTGCTGGCGATGAAGTGCTGACTGATCAACAACAAAATAAAAAGAGCTGCAATTTTCTAACTGAGTTTAAAAAGCATGAAAAAAAGCATGTCTTGACATGTTGAGTAAATGTTTGTTGAATTTATAGGCACAATCAAAGATCACACCGAGATGATAATGAGAATGTAATGAACCAGTGGCACTCAGTCATGCTAAAGACTTAAAGTCATTCAGACTCGACGCTTTGTCTGTGTCTGACAAAAAGTATTGCACTGTCCAAAGACTATACAAAAGCAGACACATGGACTATGTCTCTCACTTGATGCAGAATACAGAAAGCTCCTTCAGTGACAGGCTGCTGCACCTGTAGTGTAAGGTAGTTTAACTTTTTCTGCACCAACCTGCTGTGCAATATATATGAAGGTGCTATGATGCCTCATTGTAAATAACTTTTTACCTTGTTCTTATTTTTGGAGATTTCATTGAAATAACATGAAAGTAATTTGCTTATAGTTATATATGTTTTTTGTACATCTTTTTAATAATTACTTTTTCCTGTTTATATGTTTATATATATAATGTATCTCATTTTCTTATTATTTCTAATCCTATAGCTGCTGCAACAAATCAAAGAAGAAATAGATAACACATAATGGCAGGACATGTCTAACAATGCAGGGCAAAAAAAAAAAAAAAAAAGTTTACCTTCTGCACAGGATGAGCTCACACTTAGGCTGTTGAAGTATCTTCTGGGGGTTTAGTTGGTGTTGTGGAAAACATTTCGAAGAGGAAGGACTCCGGACACCAACTTGATGTTATGAAAAAGACTATTACAAAAAAAATCAGGCATCAAAGTACCAGATCTGCAGAATCTGGTGAACCTCTAGTCTAAGATGAATGGAGAAGTCCCCCCAAAAAATCATGACTGCCACTTATAGGGCAACATTAACAGTAAAATAAACAGTCCCCATCTGGATCTAGGCTGTCAGGGGGACAAAATATGTACTACAAGCAAGACGTGCAGTCGATGTAAAACTGTGAAAGAGCGGATGCTACAGTGTCATTCATTGGAGGATTTGGCAGGACAGTCCTGAGCCCACACGTACTTACCAGACGTAGTGCTGGGTCAAAAACCTTGAACTCTGCACGATTACTTGTAGTCTGGAACGGGAGTCATTGTAGGACTAAGAAATGCTTGATCCTGATATGGATACAAAGCCGCCTGGAAACCAATCACAAACTCAGAAGGCAGTGCTTTTGCATCAATTTTTCTATAAACCACTTCACACCCAACATTGCAAGTTTGCATAAACCACCGCCTTTGTGTATTTTAAGTTCTTTATATCTATTCTATTTTGTCTTTTTTTCTTTGCTTTTGTTAACTCTTATTCATGTATAAATTTCCATATAATCTTTATTATTAATCATTATTCATCGGTTATTCATTTACATGTTATTAAACTGTACCGTAATTGACTACCTGTCCATGTTGTACCCTGCCTCTTGCCGATCAGCTGCTTGGATTGGCTCCAGCAACCCTAAATTGGAATAAGAATTTATTGGAATTTTCCCCTCTGTTTTTCCCCCAGTACTATTTCTTTAATAGTAAATACATTTAGGCATTAAGAATTAAACAGAATAATATTACTGCCTTTTTTTTCCATTTCATTTTGTTATCAAAACAATATTTTTGTCTAAAATTGGCTTTGCTTTTGAACGAGTGCAGCTGCTCATCTTGGCCTTACAAACTCTGACAGATGTCTGACATGCTCACTTAGCCTTTGACTCATCACTGTGAGCACTTGCAGGTCAATTTGAGGGCACTGGGATTGGGATTTGGCCATGACACTCAGGGTTGCTCCCAATGTCTGGCGATTAGTATCTGTTAATGGTATGTGTCTGCATGAGTGAGAAACATCATAACATTTCTGTCACATAAATGCCTTTCAACTATATCCAGTATAGAAATGTTGCCTATATTATGGGTGAACTGGGGCAAAATAAAATGGCCTGAGAATTGAGCATAATAGCTTAACACTTAAATAATGTCAGCAAAATAATAAAACTTTAATGTTAGCAGCCCGATATACTGTACATAAAGTTAGGATTTTAATACAGCCTAGGGCCTCATAGTGCTATGAATATGGTCAATTTCAGCAGGATGAGAAAACATTTTATTATAAGCAGTTTTTTTCTTGTTTTATCAA
The DNA here is from genome assembly GCA_023101725.1 of Atherinomorus stipes. NCBI lineage: Eukaryota > Metazoa > Chordata > Actinopteri > Atheriniformes > Atherinidae > Atherinomorus > Atherinomorus stipes. The sequence goes on along the minus strand of JALJCO010010630.1, from coordinate 398,015 downwards.
GGTCAGCCAGCAGCTACATTCTGTGTCTCAGTTTATAACTGTAAAAACTGATCTTCGACTGCACTTTCATGTCTTGTAAAATCCTGAAACCTGTTCATCAGTCAGCAATTATTCTTATTGTTGATTAATCTGCTGTTTTTTCTTTAACGATTCAGTTGTTTTCTTTTAAAGATATCCCTCTTTTTTTTTTTTACACCCGTTGAGTGACTTGAAGGTCCAAATACCTGACAGTTGTAATGTTTTTGATAGGAACATACTTTCATTTTGCTGAATCAGAATTAACATTGTTTTGAGATTAGGATTTCCATGTGAGACCCATATTGTTAAATAAAAACACGACTGTAGTGCTCCTTATGTAGAGCACTGGGATTTTGATTGCAGCCATACTGCACAAACTCTCTATTGAATTTCCCGCTATATTAAATGTAATTTAACACTAAATGCATGCAGCCACTCTTCATGAAAAGACAGTGTCATTTCATTCACTGTCCCTATGCTCTCCTCTTTCCTCCCTGATCCTTCCATTTCCCTTTCTGTCTCACTCTCTCATCTCTCTCCTTTGGATTTGTGGGGACAGGTAATGAATGGCTGCCATGCTCTGATTGGGTGATATATCTTGTTATTAGGTGGAATGATAGCAAGCCTAACTCAAAGGGTATGGAATTGGAAAAGGGAAGATAGAAATAGACAGTGCGAAAATAGAGACTTGCTGAAATGTTTTGACAAGCACCTTTGAAGGAGAAAGGATGGGGAGTGCTGCAGATGCATGCATGTAACAATGGGAGTAGGTCACAGTTTCACTGATGTTTCAACCCTGGCACATTTCCTCTGAGAAATAGTGCTACAGATCTCATCCTCGTCTCCCCTGCCATTCTCTGGCTCTCTGTGCTGGTCCAAGGAAGACAGGCAGATTGCGCAGTGCCCTAGGTCATTCCCTGGGGAGTGTGTGTGAGGGTATAGAAGGAGTTTAGTGGAGGGGGAACTCCTAGATGGCCCACAGTCCTCCAGAGGCTCCATTCTAAGCTTCTACGTCCGTGTTTCATCTTCCTTGTTAGAGCTGCAGTGAAGGAGACTGGTCCGATCACTGACTGGACTAAATGACTGCAGTTTGAACCCTATCAAGGGACTTGCAGGGTTCTCCTTGCTTAGCTTAATGCCCTGCTCTCTGGTCTTCCCAAAAAGTCTGTTTCTAGCTTACAGTTACTGCAGAACTCAGCAGCACGAGGTCTGACGAGGAACTCGTGCTGCTGAGGAACTCGAGGAAAAAATTACACCAGTTTTAGAATTGCTGCATTGGCTTCCCGTGCATTTCAGGATTGATTTAATGGTTCTTTTAATGGTTTATAAATGTCTTAATGGTCTTGGGCCTTCTCATTTATCTGACCTACTTTTAAACTGTGAACCCTCGCGGACACTGGGCTCCTCTGGTACCAGCCTTTTAGTTGTTCCAAGGGTGAGGACCAGAACGTACGGTGTGACTTATGTTTCCTGTCTTTCATTACTAGACAAACTGATTAATCCAGGTGTGTCTGGCCAATGACTGAGGTCAGACAAACCAGGATTAATCAGTTTGTCCAGTAATGAAAGACAGGAAACAGAGGAGCACTACTAAATTCAGGAAGTAGTGGAGTCGTGCATATACCTGTAGCACATTGTGGACCTCATTTGTGGAACAGCCTCCCAGAGATCCTCAGGGCTGCAGAAACAACTGATATATTTTAAAAGAGGCTCAAGACCTACCTTTTTTAATTTAGCTTTTAACTGAACTTTATTTATTGATTTCATTTAGTTTGATTTTATTTATTTTGTTTTGATTTTGTCAATTTTTATGTATTTATCTTTGATTTCATAGTTGTCGTTCACCTGTTTAACTTGTGCTTATTTATGTATTTATCTACTCTTTTTTGTTCACTGTTATTGTTTGTATTTGTTTTATTGTTCTTAAGTTAAATCTCTATCTTGTTTAAACTTTTTAACATCAGTGTTTTCCTCACGTTGGTCCTCTGCACCAGAGGCCATGACCGCTCGCTCTGCGGGGTTGTCGCTGTGAGGTTGTCCCGGTTGGGGTGGTTTAAGTGGGACCTGCACTCTGGTTCTGGCTGTGGTGTGGTTCCCCGCCTGCTCTGATCTGGCCGTTTCAGTGGTGACACTCTGCAGCACTGGGTGGGCTAGCTACTGGTGTGGAGATATTATTTTCTCACCTTTATGTCGGGCCAGATGTTTATCGTAAGTTTTTTTTTTTCATATTAATGTTTCAGTTGAAGAGGCGGAAAATCGAAACAAGATAATAATGTATGTAATCTCACTTTTGCCGCTTCAGCAAAGGTGCTTTAGAAATAAAGTTTGATTTGATTTTGCAGATTATGTTGTTGTCTTAAATGACTAAACAATAGTCTGCAGGGACGACTTCTTCCTTTGCATTGTTTTATTCAGAGAGAGGCAGACAAACTCCCTGAATTGACATCAGCAGCTAATGGCCTCAGCTCTGGCTAAGCAGCACAGCAGAAAACACAAGTCTGCACAAGACTGTAGGTAAAAAGTGGATTTAGTTCCATCACTTTTTGGTTTATGCAGAACAAGCCCTACATTCATCTGGTTGTCATCTGTTCCTATCAGGTGTGAGTGTATTTGGTTAAGAAAGTAAAGCTACAATGACACAATAAAAACATGTGGAAAAGTGAACTAATTTTGTATGGAGTATGGAGACTGTATAGAGAGCATAGCTGCTGCCTTAAAAAGGCACTCCTACTTTAGCTTCATTGTTCAAACTGTTTTGCTTTATCGTTTATGCAATCAGTGTAAATAAATGCATTTGACATTTATAATACAAGTTTTGACTGAATATCTAATTATTGCATAATCTTAGCATCAGGTGTGTCAGACGGAAAACTGCTCCTTGTGCATCATGTAATAAACAATTCAATTTTGATTTCTCTAAGAGGAAATAAATATCACATATTTGTTCTCTATTACAAAAATATACATCAGAAATATCTGTATCATTATCAGCTGAGATTTGTGAAGGGTTCTAAGTTTGGATGACTGCCCTGTTCATTAAAGTAATGCTGTTTAAGATTAATAATTATATAATATGTCAAGTGTCTTTTAGTATTAAAAAAGTTCATGCAGGTGTTTCACTTACTTTTTTTGGGGGGGATTCATAAGTAATTAATATGTGTGTGGATTTTTGTGAGTGGTGCTTTTTGTCTGTGGAACTGGACTGAAAGGAACTACATAAAAGGCTTACTGGTGCTGATAATATACAATTTTATTGTTAAAGAAAAAAATTAAAAATTGATTGCACTCTATTGCTTCTATTTTTAAGCAAAGTCTATCCTCCACTGTCATTTCTATTTTCTTGGAAATCCACTAAGGTTTTCCTCATGTTAAAGGATGGAAACGCTGCACTCCACACATGAATAATTACTGCTACATTTCCAGCCTTTCTGTACAGGCTAAAATATTTGAATCTTTTATAAATCAAAAACTTAAATAGCTTTTTATCAGATAATACTTTTCTTAGTCAATTTTCATCAGTCTTGAGATTAAGCTGTATATGTGTTAGTTACACATTATGTTATTAAATCCTCAGTAAGTAAACAGCACTGTGCAACTTAATTCTTATCCAAATGATTCATATCACAAACTGCTGACACTTCTTTTTCTTTGCCTCAGAGACATGGCTCTGAAAAGAAAACATGCATCAGAAAGAACCCGGCGTGTCTCTGTGAAAAATGACACATCAGCCTCTCTGACAGCAACCAAAGTGTTTTACAAGGATCTACTTTTACCTCCAGCTTATTTTCATAAATGAAAAGTCGGGTTAGGAAATATATCCAACCAGTATACTTATATACTGATGACACAGTCATTTGTGCCACCCTCCTTTCTCTCTTTGAAAATGAATAGTGATTTTGGAGGGTGGTTATCAGTGACTGCAGCTTTCATATTGGAAATTAGAATTTTGTCTTAATTCATCAAGTGAGAAAGATCAAACATTGGAATTAAATGTTGTAAGGCTACTATTTTGACGTTATGGGATTTATCGAGCCAAAGAGTTGCCCTTTTCAGGCATGAAAAGCTGACTTTAAATGGGAATATTGATAATCAATTGAAAACTACTAAACCAAAGAAATCTATTTGAATTGCTTTCTATTGGTGGCCAGAGAACAAAATCAGAACAATTGTTTTTTCTTTGATTCTACTAAGATTTGGGACATTTTCTTTATCTTATCAATAAATCTTGCATGAATTTTTAATTGATCTTTAGAGGTGGAAAGTTCCTATGCCACAGTTTATTGCTCAGATTCAATGGATGACAGCTCTAGACAGCAGGAAAGTCAGTTGAATAGCCCAAATTTTTATCACTATCAAGCCAGACTTTTGTAACACATGCAAATGCGATTTGGGAATGATTAAGGTGAAGACCATGGAGAAGACTGGGTGGCAACAGCTGTTGTCCCAAAGTTTTTCCTTTGCTATTTGGGTCAGTTTATTTTGACTTAATTCAATTCAGTTCAGTCTTAAATTAGCTCAGGCTCAGGTAAGGTGGTGACATTTCTGCATCTTGTTTAAGGATGTGCTTCTTGGTACATGCCACAGAAAAGTTTTAGACAGGATTTTTGAATGCAGCGACAGCATGAGTTCACTGACAGGAGTTTTCAGATGTGTTCCCGAGACCATGCAGTAATTTCCATATGCAGTGCCACCCAATGTGCCGAAGATCATAAACATTCAAAATTCTATACACCCCAGTGTCTGGAGTACAGAAATTTCTCTGGATTTTATTTCCAGTCTGTAACATACAGAATAATATTTAATTGTAGATGATGAAATCATAAGATACTTAAATTTCATTTAGATTTTTTTTGTCATTAAATTGTTCAATCATCCTATGTCTTCAAACATGAACAAGTCTTACCTATCATTTTTTCATATTATATAATTCAGTAAACATAATTCTTGCTGTAAACCATTTGCATCAACATCTGTCTAAGGAAATGTTGCATTTTTGTGCCCCCCCCCCCCTTGCAGAGCCACAGTTGAAAGGCATCGTCACCCGGTTGTACAGCCAGCATGGATTCTACCTGCAGATGCAGCCTGATGGCACCGTTAGCAGCACAAAGGATGAAAGCAGCTCATTTTGTGAGTGTATTTGTTTTTACCTATACCTGCATGTTCATATTTGACCCTGTTTGTTCAGTTTGAACTAGAGATGCACGATATTGGATTTTCAGCCGATATCCGATTTACCGATATCTTAAAACTCATCTGGCCGATAACCGATATCGATACCGATATTAAAGCTGAAAAAAATAAGCAGTAATTGCAAACAGCAGTTTTGTTATCTGTTTCTGACACTTTAAAAAATAGGGGTAGGGAAAAATATTTTCATATGCCGATATCAAATCGATATTTAAAAACCCGGCATCGATCTATTTTACTTGCAAATTCTTATGATATTTTGTTAATTCCCTCGAGATTTCATAACAGAACGGTGAAATATTGCAAGATTTTATTAGTAAAATAGATCGATATTGCATTTTTAAATGTCAATGTGATATCAGCTTATGAAAATATCGCAAAATTTTTGTGAATTCTTGTGAGATTTCATAACAGAACGATGAAATATCGCGAGATTTTATTAGTAAAATAGATCGATATTGCGTTTTTGAATGTCAGTGTGATAAAAGCATATGAAATTATCACGATATTTCAGTGTATCAATATTTTTTCCCACCCCTAGTCTTTAGAAGGTTTAAAGTCTGTAAAAAAGTAGTTTTGTGAACAAAGAAGTTCATGGGTTTATATTGTGCATCCCTAGTTTGAACAGATGAAGCACCAACACTGAATGCATGCGCAAACCAAAATTGAGTAACACAGTTCTTACCAGCAGATAGATGATTAGATGAACAATTCCTACAGTCATGAAATCAAATCTCCAATTCAAAGATACAATGCATGGAAATAAATAGAGCCAAGCCATGCACTAGTCTGTGCTGTAGCACCTCGAGGGTGAGGAATCCAGGAAAAAGTTAGGATTTGGTCAGCTCACCTGTCAAATTTGCTTTAATTAGCACTGTTATTTTTATATTTAAGTTCGGAGGACCATCATGTCACACTGGCTGTCAGACTTAGTCAAATTTAGTGTTTCCTTACTCTCTCATACAGAAATGATTAAATCACAGAAGCTGACTGATTGGATACAACTCACTATTAAAAAGTTTTTAACTGAAACAGCAATGACAGTAGCACTGCTGTGGTGATGTCAGACCTTTAGCAAAGAAAATGTAACTTTTAGTCCAGTTTATGCAGTGTGTACTTTTCAGTCTTAACATCATTTTTCATTGTTGACCTTCAAGACTCAGGCATAAGCTTTTTATTTATCTTCCAACATGAATTATTTGCCAGACATTTCTAATGCCTTTAACTAGTATAGAAGTTTAATCGACCCAAATATTGCATCTGTCCACATTTACTGTTCTTGCTGCGAGCTGCAGGTGAAATGACAGAACATTTCAGTTATTATCCACGTTTAGAGGCCGTGCAAAGCACACTGAAGGTGACATGGTGTTGTGTTTCCACAAACATGAACTCTGAGAGGTCGCAGCATTTGGGTTTGTGAGAGCTCCAGCATGCAGCAGTGACACTGAAGCCATTCAGCCTGCAACAGTGAAACGGAATGTGTTGCTATGCAGTACTGCAGCTTAATTTGACAATCATCTGACTTTCTCTTATTTCCCCCTCTCTTTGTCATGTTCTTTCTCTCCCTCACTTTATTCCCTGATTTAGCGCAGTTCAACTTAATTCCTGTGGGACTGCGGATTGTGGCAATTCAAGGGACAAAAACAGGGCTGTATCTCGCCATGAATAGCGAAGGATATCTTTATACCTCGGTAAGCACCCCCTACAGATCAGTCTAATATAGCAAAGAAATCCCATTAGCTCACATATCTATTACAAAAATGTGCCGTTGTGCTATATCAGGAAAAGAAAGAATATATACGTCTGTTCTGTTTTTTTATTAAAAACGATCATTTTAAACAAGTAACATTATGATCTTGTCTAAATGTGATGTTCTTCTGTAAAACCTTGGACATTATGACTGACATGAACCACACACCTAAAATTGTTTCACACAAAGTACTCCCCAGATGTGTGCACACCCAGATTGGTCAGAGCTGTTTTACTTTCATGTGGGAACCTAGACAATATTAGGCAGGTGGTTTTGATACTGTAAGTCAGGTTTGTCACTGTACTTGTACTCAAATATTTTCTAAAGCAAAGTTATTGCCTGTCCATGTCACTAACACAGAATTAAAGTGTGGCAACACCAATCGAGGCTTTATCGGCTGCTGTCACTTTAGATTTAGAGGTTCAGCTGACTGTCTTATGGAGGAAATGGAACAAGCATTACAGGCTGCAGAGAAGTTATGCAGCCTGTATATACCGGTACTGTATGTATATGCATAGTTTGTATAATTTAACAGAAACATTGTTGAGAATTTCAAGGAGTAAGACAAAAAAAAAACTAAACATAGCATGTAGTCTAGGCAGTACCTTGGCCGGTGCTTGAGACAGTTTCAGAGAAGAACCACTTAGCATCAAACAAGAAGTCTATGAAGTAGTTTTTGACAACTAGTGAATCAGGGTGAATGGATCGACTCTGGAGAGCGCGAGTGTCAAAGTATGTACTCCAGCTCTCACTACAAAGGATTTGCATTAACTAGACAACAGCGACATGGATGATGATATATGGTGATTAGAAAATGCTGACAATGGACACCTCACTATGAAGCCACATTTTGATTCCCATTTCTGCATAAGATAGATCCAGAAATGTTTTAGATGTGTCAGCGTCTGTGCATGTGGGTGTTAAACCTCCAATTATAGCATAAGTCTACACCATTTCTTATGCTCTTCACAGCATCTGATTAGCATGTGTTAGATGCTGGTGCCTGGTTCTGTGAAAAGAGAAAAACGGGGATTTCCTCTAAAATATTCAATAGCTGCACAGTTTCCCACAATGACCACTTTAAAAGAGTTTCCCTATGTATTTACATATATTTCTTTTTGTCACAATACACACACACACAGAAAGTTCCAACAATAGGTTTATGCTGAACAACTGTACAGCTGTCCTCTTTTGTATTATTATTCCTGTTTGTTTTCATGGCATTTAATATGCTATTTGCTGCTGCTAATATACAGCTTTTTCTGATATGAAGCGTGGTCGAATATTATATGAAAGTGGCACGGATGGGCTTATTCACCATTCATGATAGACAAGCAAATTTATGGCACTAAGAAGCACTGAGGTGACTGAGAAGTGGCTTGTTCTATTTGTTCTTGCTCTTCTACAGGGTTTGTCATTGTCTATGCATCCTTGTTTGGGTGCTTATGAGGGGTTTTGGATGTCCGTTTGTTTTGTTGTGGTCTTTGTTTCTTTATATTCCTGTTGATCTTCCCTCTTTTAATTTCCCTTTTTGTCTTGTCGTCTTCTTTACAACTTTTCTTTTGATTGATTGGTTGGTTGATTAAAAGTTGAACATAAGTAAAAAAGGAAATAAAACCATTTCTAAAATAATAAAAATAATGATACAGTTTATTTAAAGCACCTTTCAAGAAACCCAAGGACACTCTACACACTGAGTAACAAATCAAGGGAGCAACACAAATAGTCAAGATGCAATACAAAATACATGGATAAAAATAGAAGAAACCCAGATAAAAAACATTTAAAAAGAGAGCAGAACTAGAGCGGTTTCAACAGATGAAGTAAATAATCTTAGAGTTTGTAGGGCAGTTTGAACAGGTGGGTTTTGAGATGTGATTTAAAAAGAGCAAAATAACTGATATTACGGAGATCTGAAGGGAGGGAGTTCCACAGTTTAGGGGCAGAGCAGTTAAAAGCCCTATAGTTCCCATGGTAACCAGTCGAGGGGAGGGGACAGTGAGATGGAGAGAGGAAGATGACAAAATTTGAAACTGTGTTTCTATTTGCTCATTGGTCATCTTAAGTTACGGCCCCCTCTGCTTTTATTCTGTTACCATCCATTTATCAAAGTTAGGTCCCTGCTTCAGTGTTTTGTTACCGTGTTTATAATTTTTATTATTTTATCTGTTTTTATTTTAGCAATTGCTCGACACCTTCCTTGCATCTTTAGTTCCTTCAATATTTAACACCCCCCCCCCCCCCCCCCCCCCCAGGAATATTCCAGGATTTGTGGCAATTTTGAAACTTTTTTAAATCATTGTTTTTCTCTACTTTTGTTGTATCTTTAATTTTGCTTTAGCAGAAAATATGAGTTATTGCTTCTCAATCCTTTTGAATCCTCCATTTAGATGGGCCATTCATCTCTAACAGAGCATTTTTTCTCTCTCATTTATAATTATTGGGTTGTTTTCACTTCTTTTTCTGTATAATCACATAGAAGGGTTTTCATGCAGCCTGCTCACAAATATAAGTCATGTTGTTGAGAAAGGCTCTTTCAAACTATTAAATCACTGTTGCTTTTTCTCAGGCATTAGGCCAATCCCTGCCTCACTGCCTGTAGTGGACAACAAGAAATACCCTGTTCCAGTCCCATTTTATAATCCATGTGCACTGGAAAAACTCCTCATGAACAGAGAGAGTGTGTATATTACTTAAGAGGGAATTAGAAGAGGTTTTGTGTTGACAGAGATTAGTGTGACCATTGACGAGCCAGTGTTTGGAAGCTGTTTCTATTATGTGTGGTTTAAAGAAGAACTCCAATCCAGACACACATGGAAAAGCAGGTACAAGAGACAATAACCCCGCTTTAATTGAAAGTTGATGCAACTTACAGTAATCCAAATGAACACAAACTCTGAGGAAGCGTTAGAAAAGTCCAAAATATAAAACATGGCACAAGGAAAACTAAGCCAAACTCTAAGGTTAAAGAAAGGCAGTACAATGGGGTAAAACAACCCGGTAAATGGGAGCAAGGGATTAGAGAAGCAGCAGTAAGACAAAGGTGGAAAGTAAAAGCTACTGAGAGGCAAAAAAGATTATGAGTAAGCAAGCAAAGTCACATGGGGAGAGGAAATGGGAAAGCATTAAATGCATAGAAAAGGGGGGAAACACTAAAAAATATGCTGGTGAAACAAGGCGATAGCTACCATTTTTTCATCAAAACAATAATCAGAAAAAAAATTATAATAATAATATCCACAAAAAGTATAGAGGGGTGTAGAATAAAAGTGGGCTATTAACCTCAATTTTATATTATTCTATTTATCTCATTCATTTTGTTGGGATTCTTTTCCATTAGCATTCGCTCCGGTGTTGCTATGTGTAGAAATAGCATCTTCCTTGCCTACTTCTCAAATTAAACCGGACAAAATACAAAGCAGGATGTGGGTGAAGGTACTAAAGGGGCTCAAAATCCCCATGGAAGTTGCTTCTTTCCTCCTGGACATGTAAGTTACTATAAACATTTTTTCATCCTAATTAACAGTTAGCCGGTTCTGTGACATTGCTATGCTAATTGAGTAAGCCAGTTTTTGTGCACCACTTACTTGTAGGGAGGAATTCAACTTGTAGCTATCACCTTTAAATGCAAAGAAAGAATTGTCTCTTTTTTTTTTTTTTGTAGTTTTCAATGTGCAGATTTACATTTAATCATCCAAAAGTTCATCAAGTACTCTTATCATCAACCATGGGCATGGATTGGGTTCAACCCTAAAAAAATCTCTTAAATGGGACAATATACACCAGCCTTTCATTCATCAAGGGGATACTAAAATGAAAAACAGCAAAATAAACTCTGTTGTGTGTTAAATATGTCATTAGAAGATCATTAGACATGTTTGAATTAAAGTTTAAAGGCCTCCTTCCACTGAAAACCCGTTTAACTTGCTCCTTCTGAAATACGGAGGGTTTCCCCTTGTTTACTTACACATGCTGACTTGCTAGCGTTGCGTTCCCCCCAGTCGGCTGTGTCGGCTCCACTACACACTAGAAGTAAAGACGGCACGACTGTAGCTTCGGAGTTGAGAAGCTAATTAGCTAACTGTTTGTTAGCATAGCGGAACAAACTTGTTTGTCGGCTCTATTTCCTGTCTGTAGCGAAATAAGAGCGGAGGGCGGAGCTTCCTTCATACACTCATGGGAGCCAGCCAATCAGACGGAAATTCATGAGAAGGACCCGGAAAAGCCTGCCATTGGACCACAAGCCTCTCTTCTAGTATACAAATACAGCTGGATACTAAGCAACCAGAAAGTTTTTTTTTTAAACAGAAACGATGCAGAATGCATTCAATAATAATGGAGAACACAGAAATATTAATGAAATGACCACGGAAGTACAACTTTAAGGGCTTGGGAGGATTTAATGCAAAAACTAGTCTTTCTATGCTTTTCATGGAGGATTTCATTGAGATGCAGGGCAACACCAGCTGCTGGATAATATGGCTTTCATCACAGCAGAGAGAGAGAAAATGTGGATATTAGCGAAGGAAGCAGAGAGAATAATTGACCTGAGAAAGACAAAAGAGACGAAGCAGAGTGGTAAAGATGGAGAGACATTTGCAGGGCAGCCAATTAAGAGCCCTTGGAGACGAAAAAATATGCACTTTCAAATAGATTTATAATCAATCTTCCAAATGATTTAAGACTATATTGAAAAATATTACAGTTTGCTCAGATATGAAATAGGTAATGATACACAATCAGCCATTTGTTTCTAAAATTATAGTGCAGGAATTTTTGTTAGGCGGCATAAATGTCAGCTACTATCAGCTCTGAAGAGTTATGTATTGACAAGGGCTTTCAGCTGTCAATCAGCACTGTAGACACACAAGTCCCTGCACATTACCATCTAATCTACTGTTGTCGTGCAAGCATCATGCCTATACAACAAAGCATTGGGGGCAGATCATACATGTGTGGTGCTTGGCCATATTAAAGCCAGTCTCATCCTCAGTAAACTCCTCTTAATAAGCACATCTGTGCTCCACTGACTTATGTAACATGGAGCGCCATTGTGCATCTACATCTGGCTTTACAACATCAACAACATGCCCTTCTGGTGGTTTCCCACTCTACAAACACTCACGCAGCACAGACTGTGCGCATGTGTGTAACAGGATTGTTGTGAATGAGCTTTACGTTTCACGTGTCATGTGAGCGGGTCGCTGCAGCAGTAATGCAGTGCAATGGGAATGTGGTGGTATTACTGCAGCTGGGCAGATTTCACAGCAACTCATAGATTGCTCTCAGAGCTGATGGGATGGTCAATAGATGCAGAAAGCCTGTGACCCCTGCTGTCTACATAAGGGACTGCATATAATTGCGTATCACGACGCTGAAACATGTTTTGAATTCTAGAAGTAGGAGCTACATTTTCAGGGGCATTAGTTCTGATTTCATGCTGGTACGTGCATGATGAAATGAAAGTAAACAAGATATAGAACATTAGTCACAGTCACAACTTTCATTCCTGTTCATTATACACTAATTAGGACAAGATGTTTCTCAGATTTAGGGAACTCTGCTCCTGTGAGTGCATAATTCTGAGTACTTTGCTTGTCTATGTTTGGTGGTAAGTGCATTTCCAGTGTATTGTGGCTTGAAGAGCAAAGCTTCCTGAAGCAGAATAGATGTAATCAGACACAAGGGATGAAGAGGGAGGTGGTGTGTGTGGGCAGGGTGGGTCAGGATGACAGTCTGCATCATAAAAAGGTTTGTCCCATCTTATGGATTTCCTGCATGCTTCCTATATATTACCTTTCTCATTTGTTGTCATTCAAATTCATTTTTGGCTTGAGGCATAGAGAAGGATATGCAGTTGCACACCCTCAACTAGTCACAGTTGGAGAAGGGGGTTTTATATTAGATTTTAGTCTAAGCCACCATTATTGAACTGGAAATATTGCCTCATTCCCATGTAGGAAAATTTGCAACACATTGTCTGCAATTATTCATTGGTGCTGGCATATTTGGTAATTAGTATGGTCTGTAAATGTACTCTGCATCATAAAGACAATTATTCACTGTCTTGTGTATGTCAAAAAGATTTTTTTTTCTCTATGTAGACTTCAGGATTTGTCATTTGTTTAATTTCAGAGGAATTGTTGTAATTTGGGATAGGGGTTATCACTCCAGAAGTTGCAGCTGAAGGGTGTTTTACTGTCTGTCAGATACTGAGGTGCTTGCAACTTAAGCTCTTTTTTGGACGGGTTTTCCTGCTTTTGGTCCTAGGAGGAAAGCAAGTGTCTCCTTTTCTCTCTTTTCTTGATCTACTTCAATACTGAGCAACCTCTCTGTCCTCTCGGAGTGATCCTCCGCTCTCCTTCCTGTCTCTCCTACCTTTGTCTCCTGCACTTCCCACCCGTCTTTCTCTCTGGCCTGATTAATAATGAATGAAGCGGATCATCTATCGATCCCATCCTCTGTGTTAGCACTGCAGGAGATATCAAACCTGCTAGTGGATCTTAAAATAGCTTTGCAATGTGGGAGTGATGCTTGTGTTTGTTGAGTTAAGGGTAGGGGGATGTTTTTATCCAATGGGAAGACAGCGGTGGAATGGTCTTGGAGAGAGGGCACAAAGTCCTGTATGCCTTCTCAGCTAAGGAAGGATGATTCCCTGTGAAGGTGATGATCTGTGATAAGTGTGAAACCACAGGTCTCCCACACCTTCCCAATCTCATTCTGGCCCTTTATTAAAGCCTGTCTATGCTAGGCAGTGATCCTTTGGCCCTCTTCTGTCGTCCCAAGTCTCGGGGAAATTCTGCACTCAGCCATTTCTGCCCTGCTGCTCTCACTTAATCAATCCAGCAGATTGGCTTTGCTCCCTGACAGGGGAAGGACCCTGTCGAGGCCCTGATGGAGACGAAGAGAGATGTATATCTGTCGCTATTGGTTAATATCACCAGTCAACATTATGCAGGGCTCAGTAGTCTTTATGTTGGGGACAGAGAGGGAGGGAAACTGCTGTTGGAACATGATCATTTACAATGACTGGCTAAACTGCTGGATTTGATCCAAGCTCTGCTAATTTGATTTTTCTGTTCAGATTTAACTAGTCACAGACAATTGATAGAACATGAGAGTGGCTGTGTTTTCTAAGATGGATTTTACTTGTGTTAAATCAGATTTTTGGGTGGCATTTTGGTGCAGTCTAAGGGCATGTAAACTTTGTTAGAAGATGAAGCTAGTCACAAGCGTGACCATTGTGTCTGTGTGTTGGCCCTATGATGGACTAGGAATCTGTTAAGGGTGTAAACTTTCTTTTGAACAATGGCACCTTACATGGAATGAAGCTCTCCCCCCATCCTGAATGGCAGAAATCAGGTATTCAAAGAATGTTTGGCAATTTAATTGCTTTTGCACACCCACAGCCAGAGGGGGAGAAATCCTTATCTTTTTTAGCTTATGATCACTTAAAGAAATTGTCAAGACAGTTTTTGTTTTTTTTACAGGAAACACATGTAGTATTTTAACACAATAATTTCCTGAAGTCTTAATGAAATGTCTGTGACATACATTTTATCACAGACACTACAACAGCACATATTCTCACTATGAATTAGCATTACTTTTCAAAGTGGTCAGTTCATGGACATAAAGTGACCCATTCACTTCATTTAACCCCTGCCTGCCCTTTGGGGGATTGGTAGCCCTCAGCAGTCCTTGTGAAACAGAATATTGCCATATGAGAGCAAACAGTCAACAATCTTACAGCTCACAGGACACACAGCAGACCAATCTCAGGCTTCCACACACCAAACTCATTAAAAAATACTTGACAAGCAGTTCTCAAACACTAAAACGCCAGCTGTGTGGTGAGTAAGTCCTCTATGGGTCAGAATCTCATCACAAGTCTTGTGTTGAACAGAACTCCTCTATCATGCTTTCTCTTTGTCATGTTGCACCATTCATAATTCCTCTGTCACCAGTCTCACTAAAAATCTATAAGAAAAAAAAACAAAAAAACATCTTTAACCATCCAAGTTTCATTATTCAACTTTAAAATTGTGAGATGACAACTAATGTTGAGTGGTTGTCCTGGATAGGGTATTTTTTGTGTCACCCTAACTGCAACCAGTGAGTATTAAACTGTGAAGTCTGAGGATAGCTTTGCAAGATCAATTTCCTCATGATAAAAATAACTTTATCCCCTGTGACAGCACAGCGGAAGTTATACATGATAAAAATGTCATGACAATAAATTAATTGATTTTAACTTAAAGATATTAGAAAATCATCTAGAGTAAAACCCATATTTGCCATCTTGAATTTGCTATCTTTATTTTTATTTATTCATTTGTATTATCAGTCATTGATTTATTTCCACATTTATTTATTTCAGATGTATTTAGTCATTAAGTTATTAATGAACCTATTTTAATGTTTGTCAAAAGGTAAAACAATTGCAGTACAGAGGAAGCCACGCAAGACCAAAAATACCATTAAAAGAATTAATTCATATATATTTATCCCACAATTCATCCAAATATTTATCCATTTAAAAGATAAATAAATAAACTGATAAAAAACATAAATAAATTAATCTTTTTCTCCTTTGCATGGAAATAGTGCTTTTCTTTTTACAATGTTCCCCTTTTCAAGCTTTCAGAGCCATGTCTGGGTGTGCAGTATTTGTTCTTCTTTTCATTGATGAACACCCCGGATTTTCATCATCCTTCCATATCTTTCTGTTTCAGTCACATCAAGACTTATTCATTCAGCTTTTGTCCAATAATGCATAATAAGGAACCCTACAATCCAAGCGACAGTAAATCAAGGAGGCATCTTAGGATTTCTTTTGTATCAAGAAAATTTACATCGTAAACATTTTTAGACAATAAACATAATGTGTTAAACTAAATGAGTCAGTATTAGGAAGAATCATTATTTCCTGTTCTTTTAAAAGTATGTTTTACCCACAATGCCTTTCACATCTTATTTTAGTAACCAAATTAACATGGACAGGTTAACAGCAGCTTACAGCAGAAACAGTGACTAGTTATTTCATAATATTGCCCATTAATTAAGATCTTATTTAAAGCTCAAATTAGCATGCTTCTGAAGCATCGTAAAGTCGGAAATAGTACATTATATATAAAGTATAATGTGTGAATACACAATGAATCTGTAATTGTAATGTGTCAGTGTTTTGGTGCTTTTTATCTTCAGTCTCCATCTTTGCTTTTTTCCCTTTGATAATATGTTTAGCAGAATTAATGATATGTTTCGCACATAATATGCATCCTTTTCTTGCTTTTCTCAAAGGACCACAATATTCAGGATAAACACAAGTATACATCTAATTCTATCTATCCTTTCCCTCAGGAGACAATCACCTAATTAACGTACATTACTGAGTGGGCTACTGCACTGTTTTCAACTCTGTGATTGCATGCACTGGAGTTCATCTTCAAAGAGAATTATTGCAGTTTTCT
Organism: Atherinomorus stipes; assembly: GCA_023101725.1. Taxonomy (NCBI): domain Eukaryota; kingdom Metazoa; phylum Chordata; class Actinopteri; order Atheriniformes; family Atherinidae; genus Atherinomorus; species Atherinomorus stipes. The sequence goes on along the minus strand of JALJCO010010630.1, from coordinate 381,587 downwards.
AATGAAATTTGATCTTTTTTCTTTTTGTGCTTTGTCTGCTAATATGAATGCACTTCTTCCCCTTCCCAATATTTCCTTTCAGGAGCACTTCACTCCCGAGTGTAAGTTCAAGGAGAGTGTGTTTGAGAACTACTATGTTACATACTCATCCATGATCTACCGCCAGACCCAGTCTGGCCGTTCTTGGTATATTGGTATCAACCGTGATGGTCAGATCATGAAGGGGAACCGGGTAAAGAAGACCAAAGCAGCTGCACATTTCCTGCCCAAAGTTATTGAGGGTTTGTGTCTCATTTGTGTCTGTACCTTTGTTTTTTTTTCTTAGTTGTTCTAACAGCTCTGTAATTACTAATCAGCTGTGTTTGTGTCATGCAGTTGCAATGTATAAGGAGCCATCGCTACACGAGCTCGCCAGTGAGCCAGTGAGTCCTCCTCGGAAGACAGTGAAGACATCAGATTCACCAACCCTGCAGAATGGACAGAAAGAAACTCCCAAGGCTGAGGCCTCATAACACAGGAGACTGAGGGTGGGACAAAGGGCAGCAATGACTCTGAGAACACAGTTGCCCATAATGCACTGAGGGTGGCAGAGGGAACGGCCCTCACTGGCCACCAAAGTCCATAAATGTGCTGCAAGATGCTGAGGGAAAACGGATCAAGAGTCCATTAGCAGCCAAGAGGACCCAAAAGAGGAGTCCCCCCCTCACCTGAAACCACAGAAAGAAAGCCCAGGGTCTGATCCAGAACTACACTCCCATGTTAGTCTCTCCCTCTGCCGCCTGTGACGTCTTAATGCACAGGTTCCATAGTTTTCCTGCCTGACTAAAGCTTCTTTGTCTCCCTGACAGTTTCATTTTTCCCCACATGCCTACCCAGTGTTCGCTCTGTTGTACTAAATATTCATCACTCACACATTTCCACTGCTGACTCTGCATCGTAATCCTCACCTGGGCCCCCTGCTGAGCCCCAAGGTTGGTGATGGTGTGGCTCAGCCAGCTTTTCACCAGGGCCAGCTAAAGCTCAAAGTGAGATGAAACAGCTCAGAGGAAAGCAATCTGCAGCCAGAACACTCAGTGCGAGTGTGGGGGGGAAAAAACATCCAGAAGTAGTTGACACATCAAAACTTCAACATATGATCTATGTTCTTTGTGTTCCTCATTATTCCATGATAAAAACTGATGACATCCCAGAGAGAGGCAAAGTGATAATGACTAAAAGCATGAGATCAAGTTAGCGGAAAGTTGATGAAAACAACTCTGTTAACAATGGTGATCCCAAAGCACTCAGTCTGATTTTCAAGAAAAACATTTTATAAAGTTAATGCCCAAAATGAAAATGAATTGAATTAAACTACTTTTTTCATGAGCCATAAAACAGAGCATAAATTATTCTACCAAACACTGGTAATTCTCATTGGGAGAATTTTTAAATAGCATGTGAATAAGTGAAAACATAAGAAACACCCTCGTCCCATCCTGGGATCTCCACCACATGATCACTAATTATTGCACTAGCTAGGCTAAAAATCAAGAACTGGGACACAAGTTAAACCCAAGGTGGATCTGAGTTCAGACACCTGAAAAGAAGCAGTAAAGTATACTTCAGTCAGCATCTGCTGTCAGCATAAAACCAGGTTTGAAGCCCAACATCAAAGCCAGAAAGCCTCTGAGCTGGAGTACTTGTTATTCTGAGGATGTCTAGCAGCTTATCCACTCACTAGCTTTATCAAATCACCTTGGAAGAATTGCCCTCAAAAATGGAGTTGCCTGAGTGAATGTTTTGGTCTGACTGCGCTTTAACCCCTGTGAGCGGATGTCTGTGGATGGATCATAGTCTGTGTGTGAATGAGTCCTTTTACAGAGGATAGATAGAGGAATTGCGTCTAACCTCCTCTGTGTCCTTCAGACGGAGCACAACACTGTGTCCTTGATTTTGTCTGCGAATAAGTGATACTTCATCCATCTTTTGAGCAATTTTCAACAACTATCGCCTGTTGTATACATTTTAAAACAGTATGGGAAAGGAATTCTGGGTAACCCTTGAAAGAAAAAGTGGTTAATTATTTCATTATTTTGTTAAAACGTTTTCTTTTACTGAGGCGATGAATCAAAAATATGCACTGACCGGATGGAAGCTGAGGCTTGTAAATGGGAACTGTCAGGGTATGTCAGCGCTGGCTGCTGCTGGGTACTGTCTGCTCTGGTGAGCCACTGAGGGAAAAACATGTCACCACTATGTTCCATCAAAGTGAATGTGCACAGATACCACCAACAAACACAGGCAGCAGCGATTCCGTTGCTTTTTCAGAAGGAGCAATGTCAGGATAAGAGGGAAAACTGGAAAGATGCTCCAAAGTCTAGGAAGCTGTGTCTAATTCTAATGGTAAAGCAACGTGTCGATGGGTTACGGAATGTGAAACAGAAGCGTTACGAATGTGCTCAAATGAGGGTGAAAGCAAGTCTGAAATTGTGAGTGGAATTGTAAAGAGGTCATCACGTGAGTGGGGTTGTTTAGAAAGAGTGAAGGATTAGCAGGTGTATTCTTGAGGAATGTTGATAAGGAATTTATGCAGAAAAATAAGCAGAAGAGTTTTTGCAGTGTTTGCAGCATGTGGATATGATAATGAATGTGAGACAAAGAGGCATGTAAGGCACTGCACGCTATTTATGAAAGAGGGGGGTCTGTGGAGGAAATTAGTTTGAGGGCTTTGCTTCTTCTCTTTTTTTTTTTTTTTTTTTTTTTCATTAAGTCTTTTTAATTTTCTGGGATTTTCCAGGGGGAATATCACACAGTACATATTTGGATATTTCATCCTACTGGCAATTTCTGTACTATAGACCTACAAATCTCTATTTTTAAAACACCAGTGCTGTGTCTCCCCTGGGGAATTGAGTATACTCGGTCTCATTTCTAACAGTGCATTACTAACTACTGTATGATATCAAAATGTTTGCACCGCAGGTGGCAAGGAAGGTTGTACATTTTGAAGTTGCTCATCAGCCCATTCTGTGAAAAGAAGGCAATTTCAGTGGCTGAGCGAGAGTCAGGAATTTTCACACCAAATTTCCAACAATAGAGCAGAATTCAAACTACTCATATGAAGAAAATCAGATATTCATCAAATCATCATTGTTCTTAAAGATGAAACCAGAAATTTGTGCAGGATTTAACTCCACCGAACTGAGTGAGTTCATTTAAACATTGAACATCAGCGAGATTCCTCCACAGCCCCGCAGAGGCAGCCAGTTCTTGCTTTTGTAGTTGTGAAGAATGTCACAGCAAGTTGTCCAGTGGGGATATTGCAGGTAAACTGACAAGAACAGGAAATGTTATGTCGTCTGAAGTGTGTGTGGGGGGGCAGTCATGGGATGTAAGACAGGAAGATCGAAACAGAAAAGTCAGTATCGACTTACAAGAAGGCAACAAAGACAAGTGAGTGACATGAGAGGAAGCAGCTGAGAAATATAAAGCAGATTGTTGCAATTGAAGTTTGGAAAAAAGAGTGAGAAAGGTCTTAGTTATGTCAGCAAGAAAACTCTGTGTGCCAACACACACATAGGAAATTTAAAGTCAGCGTCTTCATCCAAAAGAGATTTCCTTAACAGCTGTATACACCCCATTAACTTTCTCCTCAACATCATGTTGCCTTTGTGGTTCACAGTGTATTTTAAGATTCGTGTGTGTGTGTGTGTGCATTTGTGTGTGGCTAAAAGTAAGGAAAGAGAAGACAGAGATGCAAGGCGAAAAGGAAAGGGCATGAGAGTGAAACAATGATCGATAGGCTGAATAAATCACAAACAGCTGCCCTGAGATGGCTGCCAAAATATCCCCAAAGGTCTGTCACAGAAAATCATGACCAAAATCCATTTGTTAGTGATGAACTCAGAGGGCTTTTGTTTGATTTTTACCTTTCCGCATGGCTCTCAACAGAAGGGAGTTTTCTCATTCTCGATAGTTAAAAAAATACAAGCATTTAAGACACTATCTGCAAAAGAAGAAAAGGAGGTATGGATAGCAAAAACCACCGCCCTCAAAGACAAAAAACTAAAATACTAAAAGACTGGAAGCACGTTGCACCTTACAAGAAATGGGCATTGCCTAAAACATTTAAAATTTATTTCAGGGCCTTGAATAGCTCCGACTATCAAAGTCAGAGGGACTAAAAGGCAGTAGTGAATATTACATAGCAGCTAATCCATCACAAATGTTTGCGAATCCAAAGCTATACTGCACTGAACAACAACTACCAACATCCAGGGAAATCTGCCTTCCTGCAGGAGCCAAGATTTTTTTATTTGAAGTGTCATTATATAAAGAATCAGCAAGGCATTTCATTCACATTGAGCTCTGTATTATAAGTGACATTAATACACTGCGGTGCGGCACATGAGAACATTCTGAACTATGCATCTTTTCATGTCAACGCTTTGTTGATGTCTTCAATTATCTCTGTTGCGAATTATTTGGTAAAGTCCAACAAACTATGATTCAGCTCAACTGAAAAAAACCCACCAATGCTGCAGTTGTTTTTCAGTCAGAGTCAATACATCATTGCTGATTCTGCTGTGCCACTGTGTTCCACGCTCTGTACCCAAAATGCTCAGCTTAATTACAGTGTAAAACAATGTAGAACTGGCATGTTCTAATGGCTACTGGCAACACTTTTAATGAGTATGATTTTTTTATTATCATTCTTATTAATTTAAATTATTCTTTGTTATTCTCAGTGTTCAGAAATGCAGCAGCTCCTTGAATTTAATTGGGTCTCTCTTACATGTATTTTAGTTATTCTGATCACAAATACATGACAGTGGAAAAGTATTACAGACATTTGAATCAAATGTTTTATACTATTGTGTGAAATTCTCCCTCTCTTGCCCAAACTGGTGACTGTTTAAGGCAACAGGATAACTGGAAAGCATTCATAAACAGATCATAAATTTGTTGTCTTAAAAAAAACAAAAAAAACAGCATAAGTTGAGGCTTGGCTGCAGCATTTTTTTTCTTTCTTAAATATTTGTAAAGGAATAAACATTGGTTTAAAGTGCAAAACACAGAATGAAGGAAATGGATTTTTGGAGGCCTCCAGGCTGGATGGTTATGGAATGCTGTTAGTTTACATGTATGTTACATAACTAATATGGTATTTGTGTATCTGATGTCCTGCTTTTTGTTGTTGTTGTTTTTCTTCCTTCCTTTCAGAAATGCACTAATCTGTGTTGATTTTTTTTCTTTCTCAATGCCTTTCAGTTTGCCATGCAAATCCCTCAGAAGTAGGCAGATTAGATGTTCCTGTTTGGAGTGTTTTTGTTTTTGGTCAGCACTGTTGTATCCACATTTTATAATCCCGAGTGAAGTTCTTCCAAACTGTATCCCACTGTGCAAATGAGCTGTGTTTTAAGTGAAAGATGCCATGAAATCCAATGAAAACAGCAGAAGAACAACTCCAAAAGGCACTGTGTTTGTGCCTTGGTGGTGTCACAGTTTTGGTCATGCAAGTCTTCCAGAATCGTTCCATGGTTTTTCATGCTCTTACAGACTTTTGACTCCTCTCTTTCTTTCAAACTGATCCCCTTGTCTTCCAAAAAAACACTTATGCTTATATATTTTCTAAAGGAAAAGAAAAAAAGAAGCCATAATTAAAAATGAGCCTTGGCAGTGTTTGGCCACAGAGAGCAGGTCTGACTCCTCAGGCATCTCCTGAGTGTTACCAGGGATTTATACACATGTTGGACTCCTCACAATATGAGCCCAAAGATGCAGCAGGATCATACAGAGCTGGCTTTTCTGAACACTCCAGTGATGAGGACCAGCAATATGCAACGAGAACTAACCAGCCTGCACTCAATGAGGGGAAACAAACCCAACAGGCTAACTGCTATCAGGATTTGCAGGCAGCACTGGCCATCACTGGGCTGCAATAATAACCACAAATTGTCCAGAGTGATTTTTCTTTTCCCAAAGCATGCATTCATTTGCCATTAAGAATGACTCCCTCTCAGTATCTACCGAGACAAGCCCTAGATTCACCCTCTCTTCATGTTTGTCATCAGACCTGTGTACATTTCTATAACATCTTCTATATGAATTGAAAGGAGATGTCCTATTCTGGAATATTATTCAATAAAATAACATATATTTGTATGATTGTAAGCAGTTCTCTTTGATGATTTTCCTTCTTTTTTTCAGTTTCCTTTCAGGTCCCTAAAAAAAGTGTTCTGGTTTTCGCTCCCAGCGCTTTAGGTCATCCACATTTTTGTCCTCATTTTATTCGTCCTTGCAGTCACCTAGACTGTGTTATTATAAATCAAAAAGTCCAGTCTATGTTATGTCATGAAATATATATTTATGTAAGGAAAGATGACTTGGAGAGGCTATTACATCCAGTTTAAAGCAATGAGGAAATGTGTCATTGTAATAAATGAGTGGAAGTCCCTGGTAAAAGACAGGTGAACGAGGCTGATGGCTGAGTCCTGCTGCAACTCTCTTATTTCTTCCTCTGAAATCAAAAGACATGCACGTTTCTTGGAAATGATGCCTTTTCATATCAAGTTGGCTCTTTTAAATATAAGATGATATTAACTAATGAGATTTCAGCACATTTTAAAGGCAATAGATTGCTTTTATTTAATACTGTTCTAAGGCTGAAGTGGTGTAGTAACATTTGTTTCTTATGGGTTATAATGCATCCTTAATGCATGTAAATGACCTGGGCTGGGCCTAAATTAATTCCACAGCTGTTGTATTTATTTTCATCATAGCATGAGTATCCTTTAAAGCAGTGTTCAAGTGCTTCTTTTTAAGTTTTTAAAGGGTTTGTTCATTTGTGTAACATCAGGAAGTGGATGTCTCCTTTGCAATAGGACTCCAGTTTTAAGCAATCAAAACCTACATTCCTGCTTATTAAATAACACATGCTGAGCATCCCAGCAGATATGAAGTTATGCAATTAGGCATAGAAAAGAAAAATTAGAAGTCTGTTGTCCCCAAAATGTGTTCATGAGGCAGATGTTCAGGCGGACTTTGCCAAAAATGTTTTAGCGAAGAGTTTTTATGATCATATTCAGGAGTATGACAAGATAACTGAGATTATTTTAAAGGACCTATTGAAAAGTTTGCAATGCTGTCACTGAAATGCTGCCCTGTACAAACATAGCTAGAGTACAACATATTCTGCAGTGAATGGGCTGTTTAAAATGTGACACATCCACAAAGACAAAGTTGCTCTAAGAGGCATGAATTCATGTCCAAGGGCTGAATTTAAAAAGAAATAGGCCATTCAGAGTTGAAGCAATTGGTTAGTAATTTTAGTAAATAGTAATTACTTGCCTAAAAAGATGAGACAGGTAATGGTTTACATATTTCATTTGATAATCCTGTAAGTCACAGGACATTGGAATTTTTTTCTTCAAAATAACTTCTAAGTTAAAATAACAGCTGAATATATTTTGTCTGCAAAAAATGCTACAGTTTTTACCACAGTTTATGTTTTAGATTCAACTTGAATACACTCAATTAATTAGTTTCTTATTGGTCCACCCACAGTACACGATGATAATGCAAAATTACCATTTTAAAACATTAAGTATTCAGTGGGTAATCAAACCTCCTTTTGTACTTTGCTAAAACACATTTGGCAGAAATGACAGGATCAAGTCCTCTTTATCTACAAGCTTTGCACATTATTCCTTTGGAGGTGTCATTTAGGATGATTGCGTAGTTGCTCACCTACGTTAAACAGACAGACCCAATGAGCTTTCACTAGATCCACATAAAATAAGCTGCTTCTGCTATAATTTCAGTCCCTGTGTGACTGAAAGCAAGAGACTGCTGGTAGATCTACTCTGCTGACTCCTTAAGAGAAGGTTTCTGATAGCATATCTTTCAAGCAGAGTTGAAAAATGACTAGGTTTTACTACCTTATAAATCTAAATTGAAGCATTAACATTAAGTGCAACTTTAACCTCACTCACTGTTTCAAATATATTGACCTCCAGAGATTACCGTGTTTCCCCTAGTTATAATAGTTGCATTCATCTGTTTATACTCTTTGTGCTAAAGGGTGATAGTTTAGTGATGAAGTGGTAAAAGAAGAAATAAAATGACTGGAGGAGCCAACAGAAAATGATGTAAGTGAAGTCTCACAAGAAAACATTTCTCATGGTGAGGGTGCAGAATTGTCTCGATACCAGTACCAGTATCAGGTATCAGGCTGATATTGGTTGAAAAGTGTGGATCGAATTGGATCGGAATACGTCAAAATTTGCCGCTCCGGGAAATCCATTCCTGCTTTTCTTTCAGGCACTTCTTCCTGACTGGGTCTTGATTTATTTGAAATGATTTCATAAATTATGTTTGTAAGTTGAAAATTCATCACACCCACTGGTAAATAATGAGTGGGTCAGTTTTTGCTCGTACTTACAGACTTATTTTATTAACTTATAAATGAGGATTTTTAGAGGTGAGCTTCCACAAAACAGACATACCTAACATAAACCAAGAACTAAATCAATTATCAGATCAATATGCATAATCATGGGCCCAAAATAAAGCTAAGTATCTATATCGGGCATCGGCCGATATTTGACCTGTGGTCAAGCGGTAACGGAAGGGAAAAAGTGGGATCGGGACAGCACTATCCTTTCCTCTCTTAAATTGAACTTGAATTAACAGCAGTATTGTACTTTATCAGAGATGCCCATCAATAAATCAGATATATTAGTTTATATGTCTGATTTATTGGGGGGGACTTTATCAAATGTAATCAAGCCATAAATGTTGATTTACAAGTGCAATTGGGGGAAAAAAAAAAGTCTCTCATTCACTCTTTTACTCTTGTTTGGCATCATTCTGGTGGTCAAACATGAAAATAAAGTTTTAAAAACAGCAATGAAATCTCAAATCAAAGTCGCATGTACATAATTAGTTTGATTTAGTCCATGTTTGGCATGACAGAGTGAAACGCAAGCTCTAATTGCAGATTTCACAACATTTACACGCATTGTGTCGCTGTCAAAAGTTGATGCATATCTGCAGAACTGAACAAACAACGACATTCACACTACTTGGATTATTTATGCTGTGTGTGATCAACAAATTAAAAACTGTTTGATCCACTGACGAGCTGTGCATATTTTCAAAGGATCACGATTTTTACACGGAAAATATCAGATGTATGAATAGCTGCATTTGCTCCCAATCTCTCTGTCACAACTCTAGTAAATCACTGTTTGACAGGGTTGATAATTACACTTCAAGTCCTACTCTGGAACAGCTGAAATTGAGCTGCATCTGATCTGGCAGATTATTGTGAGCTCCGGGCTGTCACTGCCTCTACAATGAGTCCCCCTTTGAGATGTGACCTCAGTTGGGGTCAGACAGCCCTCTTTTCTCCTCTGATCCTCCTTATACTTTTCTGCAGCATCTCAAATCTCATGGAAGCATGACTTGTGCATTTATATAAGATTATTTGCTGTAAACCCACACAGAGTGAAGCAGTCTGCTCTCAGACTGAATGGAGCATTATGTTTCTTAATGCAGCAAATAAGGATTAAGGCATTAAACCAAATATAGTTCCCATGAAAGCTGGGAGAACCAATTACCCTCAGCATGAGCATGTTTCCATTATAAGCGTCTACATGCTAAATTCGAACAGACGTGGGAAAATCATAACATTGTGTAATTATCTTTTTCAAAACGCTGAATGTCAGTGTTCTTCTGTCTGCATCCAATTCAGCTTTCATTAATTCTGACATCAATAACAGTGTTAAATAGATGGAGAGCAATCATATTTAATGGTTAAAGTTCCCAGGTGGTGCATGTATGATAGGAACAAACATGAAAACTGACTTTTTATATCGATACAAGCTATAAAGCGAAAAATGCAATTAAAAAATTTAGAAATTAAACATCAAAGATGTGAAGAGCATTTGTCTCTCTATTTAAAAGTGTCTCTGGTAGGTTTATTTCCACAATAATTCTTTATAGAATTACTGATAACCACAAAAAAATTCACTCAACCAAAAAGTAGAGCAGGCTGCTAAAGGGCTAAGAGAGAAAAAAAAGTAATGTTTCACAAACAGAATGAAATGAATAGTTCAATGTATTGCTTTTTTCTCTTAAAATGAAAAGATTGTGAAAGACAACGTGGTCTGTCAGAGTTCCCGTAGCAGTATATAGCCCAGTTTTTATATTGTGCATCTTTTTAGAAAGAAAAATACTTAAGACAGTCACATAAACTAAAATCCTTTTTATGAGTGGCATTAATGAAATAGTGCTGATGCTTTATTTTAATCTTTAGAAGTTCTGCATGGCAAAATAGTGTAAGAAAAACAAAATAAATCCAAATACATTCACTGCAGGTAAATTATTAAAATAATAAATATGGAAATTTTTTAATATAAAAAGAAACAGTTAAAAAAAAAAACTCATATTTTGTTTGTTGTTATATAATTTAGTTAAATTACTATTACTTAATTTTCCTTTATTACTTTTTCCATGGTTTTTTTGGGGTTTTTTTTTTTTTTTTGGTCTTGTCCAGCAACAGAACAATCAGAATGATGCTTTGGCTCCTGTGTTGTGCCAAACATAACGGCAGTAAAGGACATAAAGTTTCGTGGCTATAAAGCTCCTCTTGATAATCAAGTATTACTATTTACTTTGAATTTAGTTATTGTTGAATTACATATCAATGCTGGACCTGACAGAGGGGACAAAAGAGGGGGGAAAGTTAGCAGAAGAAGAAAGGAGAGAATGAGGAGGAGAATAAGGAGCCAAAGATTGATAGAAAACAACAACTAAACCTGGGGGAATGTGAGTGTGAGGGGAAAATATAAGGAATGATTTGTGAGTAATAATGAGTGCAACCATGCAAATGCAACTGTACCACGTTGCATTTTTTACTTATTCCATTACTTTTGCTGTTCTTCAGCCTGGAATGAGCTGCAGTTGAGTTGAATAAAGAACGCAGAATGCTTAAAGCAAAAGATATAGAAACAATCATTTAAAAAAGCAGGAGCAATGTATGAAAGAGGAAGCAGAAAAATAAAGTGATGTTTGATTGTAAGAATAACAGATTTTTTCATGACTTGCATTTAGGTTGCTTTCTTATTTCTCTTTTCAGCTTAAAACAACAAAAACAACATCAAAATCAATACAATGCTGGTGGATTCGTGTATGTTATATCTCACACAGGCTTTGCCCTCTACTGGACTCTATGGGTTCAATTCTCCTCCAATCGTGTACACGCGATGGCCCACTGAAATTTTCATGTACGTAGCCAGCCAGTAGGGCGTGTCTACCCCCTTTTTCCGCCTTAGCGGGTATAAAAGCAGGTGCATCGCCAGCTGCTCTCATTCCTGTTCTTTCAGCGTCGGCAAGTGCTCACTGACACACCATCTCCTAAGAAGGAGTCGCTGCTCCAAGAACTTCATCATCTCGAGAGGAAGCAGAGCGGGAGTCTGAAGATGCCATGGAGGAGGAGAGCTCCGCTACCACCTCCACTTCGCCAACCAGACGTGCTAAGCCTCCGCTGCAGGCTCGCCGCCTGAGCGAGATGGAGGGGAAACCTCTCTCTCTTGCCGGCGGCTCGAGGCGCCACCTCTGTCAGACTCGACACCTCGAAGTGACGTTGCGGCGGAGCGTGCTGGGCTTCACTGTCCCCTCCCACTGCCTCCGAAGCCTGTGAGCCGTCTCCGCCAGGAGTTAAGGGCCCGGCTCAACCACCTCCAATTGCTTCCGTCTCCCCAGCGCTTCCCATCACCAGTGTGCAAAGGCGTCATGGCCGGAACCGCTGAAGACCTGGTCACGAGGGTGACGTCTTTCCTGCGTGTGCAGGGCCCAACGGCCCCAACGGTCAAGGGAGAGACACGTGTTGGTGAGGTCCGACAACCGCACCACAGTTGTGCATGAGGGTGTGTGCATTCTGCGGCCCTGTTAACTGTGGCAGAGAACCTGTGGTCATGGGCTTCAGAGCACCTGTTATCTCTGAGAGCCCTCCACGTCCCAGGAATCGAGAACAAAGGGGCCGACCTCATGTCAAGGGGTGGCCCCCTGGAGGACGAGTGGAGACTGCATCCAGAAGTGGTTCAGCAGATCTGGACTCAATTCGGGAGGGCATCGGTAGATCTGTTTGCAAACAGATTGAACACCCACTGCTCCCATTGGTTCTCCTTGAGCCTGCAGGACCACCCACCCTTGGGGGTGGACACATTTGCACACGCTCCATGGCCAAGAAGGCTGCTTTATGCTCTTCCCCCCTCCGTCTCATTCCCCAGCTTCTGGAGAGAATGAGGGTGGAGCGGCTGAGGGTCATTCTGGTATCTCCCAACTGGTGGTCAGCTCCGTGGTTCTCGCAGCTGACCACAATGTTGGTGGCTCCACCGTGGCCCATTCCCCAGTTCCGGGGGGCACTGTCTCAGGAGGCAGGCATAGTTCAGGCGCTGCCAGCCCTGGGTCAGCCACTCCTTGCCTGGCTCCTGAAAGGGACAGGCTATTTCGGGCTGGTTTGACTGCTCAGGTAGTTAGTACAATCCAAGCAGCTAGGGCTGGTTCTACCACTGCCTGCTACAGGGCTAAGTGGTTGGGTTTCCAGCGTTGGTGCGAGGGGAGGAAAGTGGACCCACTGAAATGTTCAGTGGGGGACATTCTTTCATTTCTACAGCTCTTGGTGGACAGAGGGTTGTCTTATGGTACTGTTAAGGTTTATGCTGCAGCCATCTCATCATGCCACGAGGGGTTGGGCGGAGGTCCAGTCTTTGCCCACCGTCTGGTTAAGTGGTTCCTGTTGGGAGTCAGAAGGCTACAACCAGTGGAGCGTACTTCTGTACCTCAGTGGGACTTACTGTTAGTGCTCGAGGTCCTCACTAGGGACCCCTATGAGCCTTTGGAACGCTCCTCCTTCAGAGTGTTGTCACTGAAGACAGCTTTGCTTCTTGCTCTGACATCAGCCAAGAGAGTGAGTGAACTGTGTGCCCTGTCAGTCCATCCCAGTTCTTTACTCCTTCGTGGGGACCGCAGTGGTGCCGTCCTGAGACCTAACCCCTCCTTTGTTCCTAAGAACATAAGGAGCTCATTTCGGTCCAGAGTTATCCAACTGGAGGCTTTTCAACCTCCCCCTCATGAGGATTCTAGGGAGGCGAAACTGCATCTCCTATACCCTGTGCGTGCGTTGACATGCTATGTCAACCGAACGGCCACTGTCAGGAACACCAACCAGTTGTTTGTGTGGTGACGGGACAGCTACCAGAGCCCTATCCAGGAAACACTTGGCTGTTATGTGAATGTATTTTAACAGCCTACACGCAAGCGGGTCAAGAGACGCCCACTGTGATCTGGGCGCACTCCACAAGAATCGTGGCGACGTCTACGGCTCTTTTCAGTGGTGCGAGTGTGGACATATGGACAGCAGCATTGTGGTCTTCTCCCTGCCCGTTCGTAAGGTTCTATCTCTTGGATGTGTCGGGCTCCTTTTCCAGTTCTGTGTTCACTGCAGGATCACAGGACCTGTGAGAGGGTGTGTCGAGTATCGAAGGTTATGATATTGTAACCCTAGTTATATTAACACAGGCGGAGCCCTCTACACAGGGCTCATCCGCTCTTTCGCCTTACGCTGAAGTTAGGTGGAATGAGGGCAGCCGGTGATGCACCTGCTTTTATACCCGCTAAGGTGGAAAAAGGGGGTAGATGCCCTATTAACTGGCTACGTACATGAAAATTTCAGTGGGCCATCGCGTGTACGCGATTGGAGGAGAGTTGTACCCACAGAGTCCAGTTGAGTGTTAATATAACTAGGTTTAGGATATCGTAACCTTTGTTTTGGTCTGATGGCAAAGCACATGAACAAACTTACTTCCTCTGCATTCAAACGCAGACATCCACAACAACCTGGTTTACAGCCAATCGAGTACAAAAATGAAGTAAGGCAAGCTACAATTACGTAGAATTTGTCTCTGTCAGGCTCTATGCAAGTCTCAGAAAAGATCCCATGACACAGTCCCCTCCTCCTCCATAAAATTCTTGTGATTCAGTCACTTTCTATTGTCTCAAAAAATCCTGGCATCTCTAATAATCCCAGGCATTATAACAGAAAATCAATGTTTTGTTATTTGTGACTGATCCCTTTAAAGACAAATATACCAGTATACAAGGATCTTTACATATTTGGCCCAGAATGGTTTCACTAACACATGCAGGTGAGGTCCTACCCCAGTTTTACAGTTCCAGTATAAACTGTCCATCAGTTTCTAGGACTCTTCATGGACTGTGACGATGTCCGTGAATTAACTCAATGTGAGTGTAGCATACATGTGTCCCACTTGAACATGTATTGACACAAACTCAGCCATTATTCCCTGATCAAATATACTATATGTTGTGTCACATATCTCTGAGATTATTTTTTTCATTTCATAAAATGAATTTCACACAAAATAGTTTGGAAACAGGAAAAACTTTACATTTGTGTGATATTCTTGTGACATATTCAAAAAGTCCAATATGTGGATCTCTACAGTTTCACAAAATCTGGATTTTATAGTTTTAATGGATATTTGAAGTTGTAGTTTACTATAATGAAATTTGCCCCATGAGGACATTCTATTGTTCGGATTATGAGATGAAAAATACTTATATATATATATATATATATATATATATATATATATATATATATATATATATATATATGCCAGTTTAGTTTCCTCCTATATTTAACACAATTTATATAACTTTCTTTATTAGCAACTCTTAGCACCTGGCTCATGTTAACATTGCTTCAAAAGACCTTTAAATACTTGGGGCACATTGTCAATTAGGTGCATTACGACTACATTGTGAAGGTTGAAGTGTTGTAACGGCCTTATTTGTCTGTGCCAGAGTTTACACTCTATGTGCATTCATGCAGAAACTATAAATCATATGAGAGTGTCAGCTTATGTCCCTAGTAGGCCAGTAGATGGCAGAAGTACTGTACTTTTCCGGCTGTTTTACAGCATTTGTTGGTTTAATCAATGCATGCTAGTCAGGTTAAATTTTCTATTGATACTGAGTACTGAATCCCACCCCCCACCCCCCTTTTTAGATCACACATTGCATCCATATCAGTCTTGGATTTGTTAGTGATGTCAAAACCTCTAAATAAATGGAGTAAACTGCATTTTGACTCCAGAATTGTTCTTACAAAACTCCAGGAAGACATCAAACACACCTGAACATTAGCATATGGTCTGTTGCCAGTTTTCCCTTTAGTGACACTGTTCATAAAAGGGAAATACTAAATTTGCAATCACATTGCCAAATGTTAATTATGAATCCTGGCTAAATAAACATGGTTTACATTGGAACAGCAGCTGCAGTGAAGCAATTAATCTATATTTACTTTGTGCCCCTTTAATTCCTTGTGTGCCACAACATAATGAGTGTAGCTCCATTGTACCGAAGCAATATCTTCTTGTCCAGCGGTAGACTAAGTGCTACCATAAAAAAATAACCACTAGATGACAGCATTGTACCACATGCTTGCAGTGTGTCTGTCATCTTGCCTCATGTAACCTTTTGTCCTATATTCAGTTCCTTAGCTTGATGGTACAACATGCGCATCTAGAGTAAAAGGATTACTATAATTCATTATGGAAAGATCACACAGCAGTGTCAAGCAGTGGGGTTCAAACATGTAATTCAAGAAAAAAAAAAGAAAATGAAAAATATGGCACAATTTATCAAAAGGGTTTTCATGATTTTTTTAAAAATGGTACGCGTGTGATTTCACTGAGGTTGCACTGCCAACATATAACTGTTTAGAATAGAAATAAAATCATTTTAGTAACACAAACTGTGGCTGTCCTGCTTCTGGAGTCTGGGTAAGTTTTATAAAACATAAAGGAGAACAAACTATTTAGGCCTACTGTGTTTGGAGTTACATAGACAGCTGAAAAAGATGGAGACAGGTGAGTCTGGTAAATACACGTTTAAATTGCTCTGTGAGCTGTCACCTGTTTCACCTGAACTGAGTCATGTGACTGCACAGGAAACTTATGACAAGTCAAAAATCTTCACCACGCGCTTTCGGTGTGTGGGCTTCTGATGACTCAGACTTTCAGTATCAGGCAAAGAAGTTGTCAGTGCTGGACCGGTTCAGTCTGATATTTAATTATAAACATTTCAGGTGTTATCATGGAATCTATCAAACAGAAGGTATACCACATGCCAATACTTGTTCAAGCTGCTGGTGCACAGAACTTGCTTTTTAAGGACATGTTTTATCATTTCTAGGAACCGCTTATATGGAAGAAGAACTGAAACCAGTTTGACCGGTTAATGCCTGAATAAACCCCCAGTGTAAAAAAAAAAGGTTAGTTGCCAGACCACACCATCCAGATATCTAAAACAGGTAAAGTCAGCAGATAAACAGATTTTTACGCGCACTATTCATTCAGATGGTCAAAAAAAAAAGTTGAACTCTGTTGGCTTAAAAGTTACATTCAAATTTCTGGAATATCCTACGTGTCGTAACTTCTATAAATGTGCAAATCATCAACTAAAAAAGGTTGCTACTCCCACAGGTAAATAAAACTAAATGTGTGAAGGTGTTCTAGATTCATTTTAATATTTCAAAATGCAGGTATACTGAAGAAGGGAATACATGTTTTCAGTATTGTTCCACACAATTATTTAAAGTCATAATGTGAATTAAAGTGAAGGGCTAACTACAAAACTAATGGTCAAAGTTCCGAAGCAATGATTTACAGGAAAGGGAAGTTCTCTCTTCTTCTAATTTTAGTCATGTCCTGCAATGAAACGACAGTTTTTAAAGGGTACTGTTCTAACTGTAAGTGTACTAGACAGAAATCAGGTGTTCAAGTTCAACTGTTCAGTGCTTGGGCACTGACCAGGGGGATCACAGACTTGTGAATGATTTAAAGTTTTAAGACCAAAGCAATTAAGTTTTTCTGATGATTACCTTAATTCAAGAAAATATTAATGTGTATAAACATATGTTAATGGAGTATTTTTCATTTTGTGCATTTGTTTAAAGCACAAAAACATTGCTCTACCTTACTAAGAACTTGTTGTGTTGCCTTCTGTTTGTTGTAGTTTGTCTTGTTTTATTCTGCATCCATTATATTTAACCTTGTTTTTTTGTTTTTTTTAATCAAACTGTAAAGCTCCTTTGAGATCTTTTAAAAATGCTATATAAACAAAATTCATTCTTATAGCTTATCATTCTTATTACTTTGAAAACACATGTGCAGCAAATAGTATAATACAGAGTATAGAAATAGCCTAGACTGAAGTTATAGACTGATTCATGTAAACATTACTCACTGGAGCTTGTTATGAGTAATTATTTAGATGAGTTCTATGTATACCACAGTATTGCAAAATATTGTGGTTTAAAATCTCCCTTTGGTATCTGTTTACCATCTTGCTGTGGCTGCAATTACGTTAGGATTTAACCACTTGTGTTTTTGATAAACCACTCTTAAAATTCAAGCCAAATTTATGTTGTTTCAAAAAGGAAATCTAAGAATCAATACATGACATCTGAGGGGAAGACGTAGTGTCCTATCATAATTCAGATAACATTAAAACATTAAGGCAAATCTTCTAAAGATATTCGTTAGCCTATGAAATCATTTCTTACAGTTAGGTCTGAATAAAACGTAAAGTAGGATGTTGTTGCTATGATGCCCATGTTGCTCTTCCGCAGCGTAGAGCTTTGTTTAACAGAAACGGTGACATCACGAAACTTCAGGTGTACGCTTTTACGCCTGATGAGTCGATACTGCGTGCGCGTCCCCGCCCACCTGCCATAGTAGCCGCCTCAAAAGCTCGCTCCCGCTGTCTCCTCCCCAGTCAAGGTGCGGCAAAGGAACAGGTGCGCCAAAAATCACCGAAGGAATATTTTATATTAGACATCAGCATTTTGAGCTCATTTACTTCCAGAAGGCAAAGGAATACATAGATAACAAAAAAGGAGCAAACTTTATCAAAAAAGAAAACTTTTTTTATCTCCCCAGCTAAAAGGAGAGTTTCGCGCTTGGAACAGGTGGACGTCTTTTGTTTGGCTTAAAGTCAGCCCCAAGAAGGAGAGAATTTAAAATGGCCAACTCTGGTCTTCAGATTTTGGGATTTGCCCTGGCTCTTCTGGGCATGATTGGATTGATAATTGGTACCATTTTGCCCCAGTGGAAGATGTCTGCTTTTGTTGGATCAAACATCATCACAGCGGTGTCTATGTATGAAGGACTATGGATGTCATGCGCGTTTCAGAGCACAGGACAAATCCAGTGCAAAGTGTACGACTCAATCCTGCAGCTCAACAGTGAGTAAAGCAATTAATTGACCTCTTAATTTTCTATCGCTTAGATTATTTCTAAAAGTGAATTTTAAGGTATGCTGTAGATGTGGATACTGGCTTGAAAATCTGATAAGTTATTTTAAACCTCCCCTCCCCCTCCATCCTCTTACTAGGCTACTTTTTTAAATCTAGTGTGTTCGTGTGTGCGTGCAGAAGAAAAATGAAGAGGGAAAATGACGTAAGGATGACTTGCACCTGCTGGAATACAAAATGACTATTTTCAATACCTACATAGCCTACATGTTATCCTGATTTACGGTTGTAGCCAACGTCTTTTGGCTGAACTGACTCTGTGGCCTTGTCAAACAGGTTTTTTTTTTTTTTTTTTTTTTTTTTTTCTTTTCAGGTGACCTCCCCTTGTAAAGTTGCAACGATGAGCTTAATTTAAAACGGTGGTCACAGCAGGAGAATAGTTTCTAGAATCTACTATTTCTAGAAAGCCAAACAAAAAAAAAAGAGAAAGAAAAAAAAAATCTTGGAACAGTTTCTTTTTTCGCTTACAAAACGGTCACACTCGCAGTAATTTTTCGCCTGAGCAGTAGTTCAACTGAAACCATTGTTCTACAGTCCGTTCCGCTTCTCTCATTGGTTGAAATCTCCAGGTCAGGCTTTACTAGAAGTTAAAGGTTAAACGCCTGCATAGGTTACCGTTTAGTCAACACAGATGAGGTTGGGGTGTGTTTTTTTGGTACATAGCCTAAATGTAAGCTGAATTGGAAAAAATCACGATCAAAATAACACTGTAATGCAGTCAAAAAGAGAATAGACATATAAAGTTGTAATAATATATATATATATATATATATATTGTATTTATTATAGTGTAAAAATGTAGGAGGACAATATAATAAATTAACCATCAAACTGCATTTGTCAGGGCTTTTTATTATTCTTTATGATTTGCTGTCCCCACAAATGTAAAACTAAACTGGTCATTGGCAGGATGAAGGGTGGCGGTTATTCTGTACATACTTGAGGTTCAACTGATTAATGCATGCCTTTGGGCATAAACTGCCTGAATGTCACTGGGGGAGTTTTTCGGTTGAGTTTTTGTGAACTTGTCCCTCCCTGAGCGCCAGCTCTTCAAAGCCACTTGCCTATCTCCAGCACAGTCTGCTTCATTGGAATGGGTATTAACTTGGTTAAAGATGCAATTAAAGCTGTGCTCGGAATAGCTTGGTGGTAATAAAAAGAAGCTTGTTCAAAGTCTGCAAACAATACCTGTTTACAAATGGGAAATACTTGGAGGTTTAACAGCTAGACTTTCAAGTTTAAGCTACTTTTTTGTATTTTTCCCTCTTTCAAGGACTACTTTTTAAAAAGTATCCACCTGCTGTATAGTATGCTGCGAGTTGCAGAGAATGGGAGTGTCTTCCTCTTATTGAAACCTGAAACCTGGTTAGACCTGTTTCAGGCTTGCACGCACACACACTCACTTACACACCCCCTCCTTTCAACCCCCTGAGTTTCTTCGGCCTTCCGGTTGGAGCCAGTTTCTGTGTTGTTGTTGGGAGTGGCATGAGACAGAAGCTGTTGTCACCCATGAGTGTTTTTGTTTACAGCTTATTTTACCCCCATCCCAGTGTAACTTCTGTTTTATGAAATAACTGAAATCATTTATAAATTATTTAATGTACTATATAATTGTTTTTCTCTATTTTAAATGTACTGTTTTCACCCAATTCCTCACAAGTGCTAACTGAGACATATCTTGTCCTCTTATCCAGGTGCCCTGCAGGCAACCCGTGCTCTTATGGTTGTGAGTATTATTGTAACCTTGGCTGGTCTGGGTGTGGCTTGCATGGGAATGAAGTGCACCAACTGTGGCGGTGACGACAAAGTGCGCAAGAGCCGCATTGCAATGACTGGTGGCATCATTATCCTGATTGGAGGTAAGAAGACTTTCGGTCACATCTTATCAAGCACCCCCTCCTCTCAGTAGTTTCATTGATGATTTTTTTTTTTTTCCTGCCACAGCCTTGTGTTCCATCGTCGCCTGCTCATGGTATGCTCATGACATCATCAGAGCCTTCTATGACCCTTTCACTCCTGTCAATACAAGGTTCGTGCTTGTGAAGTTTAAACTAATGCTTCACCTGTGTTTGTGTGTATATTTGTCCCCTGCAGAGGTATTGTAACATGCTTAACGGTAATTTGAAACTTCCACTGTCAACCAGACAAGTTGACCTTTAAAAAAAAAAAAAAAAAAAAAAGTTAAATTTTTCTGTTTTTGATTAATTTCTCTGAAGGTATGAGTTTGGGTCTGCCATCTTCATTGCCTGGGCTGGTGCATTCCTGGCTGTTGTGGGAGGTGCTATGCTGTCGGCGTCCTGCCCAAGAGGCAAGTCTGCTTCACCCAATTATCCCATGACCAGAAACCCTGGAACCCGACCTCCCAGCGATAAAAGTTACATTTGAACAGGAAGAGGTTGCTGTTGCAGTTTGAAGGAACATTTTTATATTCACATCAGTTCAACACAGAAATTGAATCCTTTGGAAAAGATGTATGCAAGGAGTACCGGTTTTTAAGCACCATTACTTTTGGTTTGTACAGGGCTACTGTGTGACGTTACTGTAATGTTTTAACATATTAAACGTTTTTAAATATTGGCTGTTTACTTCATATTGGGTTTGTCTGAAACAGTAGTCAATGCTTTTTTATGTTTTATTTGAATGTAGTCTTTTAAATTATGACACAACTCAAATGATGTACAGCTCTGTGTAGAAAGCTGTTTCCTCATGCTGGATGTTAGTGCATTAAAGTGTGCAATTACAGAAGATTTTCTGAACGCACTGAATGGAAATGAGATGGAAACTTTGACACCATGAATGCGTGATTCATCTTGAACCTGAGAAGAAATTTCTACAAATTACTGCATGTTCTTGTACTTTTTTTTTTTTTTTTAATGAACCTGAATTATCACACTTTCTTTATACTGATTACTGATGTACATGACTTGGATGCCAATGTTCTTACCCAGTCCTGAGGCATAACACATGCTCTTTGTTGACCGTGTAAGGATTGCTGTCTTTGAATGGGCTTGGCTTAAAGCTCGCTTTCACTGTTTTTTTGTTTGTTTTTTTAACATTTAAGAAAGTTATGTTTTATGTTGTATACAAAATAAAGCACAAAACCTAACTTTTTGAAATCTGAGCACTTTTATTTTGAAAATTTGGCTTGAAATACTCTAATTACACTAAAGTGATTTAATGTTTAAATTGGAGTTAAATGCACAATGAAATATGTCCTGCACATTGAGCAGACATCTCTTTTAAAACGTGTCTTTGATGTTATATAATGATGGAAATGATCTGATACATTGTGATGTCATCTAGAGATGTTCCTGCACGGATATAACAGACTCAAATGGCAAATGATTTTCCTGCCCAGGTAGAAATCTAATCAGAGCCATGTTCTCTTCCCCTTGGCTGGAAGCCATCTTCCTTCAGTGTACACAGCAGCATAATGGCTAATAACCTGGGAGTTGCTTGGTTTTTAATGCCATCTTGTGGTGTACACAAGAAACAACTAAATATGAAAAAAAGAAGCTTTTTTTTTCCCCTTTTTTATTAATGTTTATGATATACACTACTCACAAAAAGTTAGGGATATTCAACTTTTGGTTTTTGGAGAACAAAATGATGCAGACTAAATATTTTTAACCATTGAACAATGTACATGTGCATTGAAAAGTTTGGAGAAAGTTTAATTCATTTCACCTGGAAAGGTTGTAGTGGATTTTAGAATCATTCTGACATCATACAAAAAGCCAAATATCCTTAACTTTTTGTGAGTAGTGTATAAGGAAACACTTATGTAAGCTGTTGTCTGCTCTGGATACATTTCATGTTCCATTCACTTTAGCAAAGCATAGAAAACATGAATGTTTCATTTCCCATTTTATTACATTTTTTAAGGTTATAACTCTTGTCATTCATAAAAACATTTAATATTTTGCTCAACTTTTGTTTCACATCTGTTCTCATTTTACTTAACTGCAATCTCAGATCATTACTCTTCCCTTCTCTTCCCTCAGGTCTGATCATAAATTAACAAAATCATACAGCCAAAGCTCTAACCCCAGTCAACCTTCTTTTTTTTTACTTAAAAAAATTCTATTTTACTATCAGGTTTGTTATCTAATCTGAACATTGGTAACCCCCCCCCCCCCCCCCCCCCAAAAAAAAAAACCTGAATGTTTTATAAGAGTCATCATTTTCCCCATCATTAATCCAGAAAGAATTACTAATTTGTTCATTTTCTGTGAAGCATTTTTCTTCTTTTTTTTTTTTCAGGAAAAGATTTGTTTTCCTGTATTTCTCTGACCACAACATATTTGTGGGTTCCTGTAATCTAATCAGCAGGGTAGGGCTTTCAGTCACTGCAAAGCTAAGCAGAACTTACAGAGTCACTGAATGTTGATCATACTTTTGTGCTGTCCAGTACTTTATTAGCCCGACTGATCAAAGAATACAGAGACTTAATTCAGCTGACATGCTCTATTAAATAAAATTTCTGTGGGAAGTTGACTTGTTCCAAAAGGAGATCTGAGTTAGTCACTCATTTTAGAACATGTAAACAATATGGTAGTTTCATCATAGAAAGTATGTGGTGTCATCATAAAGGTTCAGTCTCAGAATAAAAAACTAGATATAACAGGCAAATTCTGCCTTTACTGAAGCATAGTTCAATGTAAAATGCAATAAAGCCTGCAGACTAACATGAGTGACCTAGTTCTTTTAGAAATCAGCAATGCAGTTTACTTATTTTGCCATAAAATATCCTACTGGAATTAAGTTGATCGGTTAATGGTGATCGCTTTTATAATGCAAGACTTGCTTTAAACGCATCAGTTCAGTTCAGCTTTGTCACAATTGCATTTTAAAATGAACATTTTTTTAAAAGGCAGAGATTAAACGAATTAAGCATTATAGAGTCAGCTGTAAGACAATATTAGGGATTAATGCTGAATGGTGCCACTTCTGTACACATTTACAAAAGGACTCAAAAACAGTCAGGAGACAAAGAGGCAAGTGGGATTGTGGACACAGAAATTCAGCTTGAACATGAGCAGTCTGATAATCTGGTTGATGGAATACTTTTAAGATATTCATAAATGAAATAATGCACCACTCCCTTCTTCCAGCTGTTCATCTTATTTTCAACTCTTACTCTTGACCAAACAGAGACACTCCTTGGCCCTGCCTTTCAATTTGCACAGATAAGCTCATTTTTCTTTTAAGAATGTTGCTTAATGTCCTTGCTTCTCTGGCCACTTACTGTTGACCTGAAAAATAAGCTCAATACCTGAAATGCATCTGGAGGATACACTGGTTTATCCTTTGTGAAAGTTACTTTTTGGTTCCAGGAAGTCTGAATGTGGTTTGGGATGTTAATCCTGAACGTTACAAGTGTTAAGTATTTATTTATTTATCTTCAGCTTTTTATTTTTCATTGAGCATTATACACAATAACATCTCTAAATCACAGAATGAGGCTAAAGAGTTTATGCATATGACAAAAACAAAACAATAAGTATAAAAGGAAAGAAATTAAAAATTAAAAATTAAAACAAAAAAAAAAGGAGGGGGGGGGGGGTTTACCAACATAAACCATGCAGAGATAGAATAGCCCGAAAATTAAATCTAACTTCATACTTCAGGGATCCTTCACATTTGACATTTTAAAATTTCATTTTTTTTTTATTGCAAGAAGTCTGGAAAAAGTCTGGAATTTTAAAATGAATTTTAAAATGTGAAATGTGAAGGATCCCTGCAATATGAAGTTATTATTGAAATAAATTATGGAATTACTTGTTTCTTTATATCTATTGGTTTGCTGTAGATCTTTGCTTGTTTTTTTTCTTCTTTTTTTTTTACATATTTCTAGGGATGTTCGATATTAGCCAAAATCAGCATTAAAATGTGATATCGGAAAATATCAGTATCGGTTGTTCAGACTGATTTTTTTTTTTTTTTTACTAACGAACTCTCGCAAGACCTTATTCCATTAGCATTGTCCAGCATGTAGAAAAGTCCCAGTTATTGTGGAAGAACTTCATATCCCAGAATTCCTTTGAGAGTCATGTGACTACAGTGCAGCTGCTGCTGCTACAGATGGACTTGCTTTAAAGCTGCTAATAATATGTCTGGTTTAAAGTTGTTGGTTAAGTTATTAAGTTGTCAGAAACAATATAATTGTATCTCTCAAAATATGAGAGATACAACCTGACAGTCGTCTGAATAGATCGGTATCGGATGATATGGGATATCGGAAATTAAGAGTTGGATAGTACGTATTAGATATTGGTTAATTTTTTTTTTTTTTTTTTTATTTAAAAGCCAATATCGATCGCTCTGTCAAGTGAGGTTCTGTGCTGGTTTGGACAGCCGTGGTATCCAAGGAAACAGGGTTGTGTACACTAGTTCCTAAAAATGAAAAAGGACTTATGTTCCGATTTCACACATTGCATCCAAAGATTATTTACTGTGGAGAACTTTGAGAAAATCAGGATGGCAAATACACAACTACACAAAGCAAAACCCCAAACCCTGCTACACAGAGATGCGCTTATCTCGGCCATCTGTACCCTGCATCTAGTCTGTGAAACTGCCGTGGGAACTTGCAGAAAGAACGGCTCACACAATGATCAAAGAAAAAAAAAAAAAACTGATAGTCACAGAGCATTTTGATCAAACCACACAAAAATATATTCGTAAATACACTAGTAAGTGTATTGACAAAGTAATGTACGATTTCCAATTCTCACAGAAATGCAAGGATTAAAGCAAAAACAATATATTTGACAATTTCTATATTCATGGCATACATTCCAAGCCATGGGGTGAGGAACTCCAGTCCTTGAGGGCCGGTATCCTGCAGGTAGCCATTAGGAGTTTCCCTGCTGCAACACACCTTGTGACCTCTGCAGAGCTTCATGTCAACTCTGCATAAGTCTGATAATTACCCATTGATCAGTGTTGTAGCAGGGATACTCAAAATTCCTGCAGGATGCTGGCCCTCAAGGACTGGACTTGCCCACCCCTGGAAACGCCATACCCTCATCAAATTTGTCTTTATAATATGTTTTCAGCTATTTGCAAGGTTTCATGCAGTTTGTAATTTTGTCATACAAATAAACCAATCAATTCTGTGGAGGATTAGGGTTTTATGTTCTTAGGATTATACTTCAACCCAAGATGAGAGATTCGGAACAATAGAACTTATGAAAGTGTTTTCAACTGGCCATTTTTCCCAACTGACTGAATTCCACTGCATCAATAGAAAAGTTTAATTCCTGGGAACTTGAATGTTTTCCATAAAATAGTTTTCTCCCATAATTTTCCAGACTGGGAGATTTAGTTTCATCCATCTCGTGCTACACCCCTACAAATGGTCTGTCTTCCCTCTCAGATCAAACTTACGTGATCTCTGGGACAATAACATGAAGCTCCCACGCGGTGGCAAATGCACCAACTTGTAGACATATGGAAGAAAAATCCACATAACTTGGAACAAAGTCAGATTTTTTTTTTATTAACAGCAGACAAATACAAATCCACCTGAGACTGCAGATACCATCTTAATTTGAAGAGTTAAGTATTTCTGAAAACTGTTAGACATAAAATCTTACAATGTGTCAAGAAATGGGACAATTTTTTTTTCTGTGTTTTTAATGTCAAATTTTTGCAAATAAAAAAAGATAAAATACTGCATTTAATTATACTTCATACATTAATCTAATTGAAGAGGAAAAAGAAAAATGGAAAACAGATCTACAACTTTCAATTTTAATGAAGTGAACATTCAATTCCCAGTAAAATATTTGTAAAAATGAACAGATGATGTGGAATGGTGTTCTGCTCCGCTAGGCCTCATGCACAAACATTTACATTTTAATTTTACATGAACTCAAAGGAGCATTCATATTAGAGCTCTGAGCACACATTGGAATTCAAGACAAATTAAATCATTTGCAAACTCCCTTGTACATGCAATCCTCAAAGTACACAACCTTTGGCCTATTGGTGCTCAGTAGTCATGGTAACAGGCAAACAGATCTCCCATAGAGCTGAAACTGGTGGGTTGCGTTACTTCAAAGGTTTATTCATCCCATTAATACCAAATGGTTGCATATTTCTGGACGGTTAAATGGATGACAAGAACTTTTAGCTTCTGAAACAAGTTTGCAATCTTGAGATGATCACAATCTCAAAGTAGCATTTGCATTCAGACAACATCAAAATCTAGTTGTTTTTTCCAAAGTGCAGAGCAAAAATCTCATCAGAAGAGTTGGTATTATAATGGGAAAGCAGCACGATTATGGCTAACTTTGGCTGCTGACCAAATAACAAAAGACCAACTAGATTTCATTAAGAAAATGAACGATGTAACATTGTGGAGGCTGATTCAAACAACCACACCAAACGTGCCATAATTACAGCCGAAGGTAGCCCAAACATGTTAAATGTATAGAAACTTAAGAATTTTGAGGTTCAAGTTTCTTGAGATTGAGTAAATGGTTTTTAATGTGCTTTTTAATGTGTGTAATGAGTAAAAAAAAAATCAGTTTGACAATTAGACCAAATCAACAATGAATGTAGAAATAAAAAATTAAGCAAGCAAAAAAAATAATGAAAAAAAAAAAGCTATCCATAATGTGGTGCCAGCAAACCAAGAATGTAAATTACACATGCTCAATGATTCAAACTTGTGAGTTGGCTCCACTAAGGTTTATTAAACAAACCAAATCATCACTTTGCCCAGATGAGAGGGTGATTGAGGTGGAAAGATGTGTACGTATATAAATGGTATATCACCACCATCTCTTTCAGTCTCCTCATCCGGGAGGGCAGGTGGGTTTGAGAATGATTTAAGGAAAGTGTGAGGCACAGAGCTCGGCTTTTGAGGGTTCGAGAGGCGCTATGGGTATGAATAACTCGTAAAACATTTTAAAAGATGATAGTCACTTATTTTTCTTCCTTCACCGTCTGCCTCCACTTCCACAGCTCAGCAATGACCTAAGGACAAAAACAGGAATGACCAGCTGTTAGTATGGTGGCCTATAAACTGACAATTTCAAACTGTGTCCAAATGAGGATAATTTATTTTCTTTTTTTCCCAGTTTCATTCTGTTAATGCGTTTTACTTGATATCCAAAAGTGTAGGATTTTTACATTTTGGACTTTAGCGCCCCCTGTGGCTTCATCAATAAGTAGCCTGAAGGACTTAAATCGACTGGTTTGAGCTTCCTACACACAAGTATTTTAATTCAATGAAGTTATCTTCTATCTAGTGATAATTGTGGTTTTCTGACAAATAAATGTCATACCTTTGGGTCTGAGACTCTATGACCATGCTTCACAAAGTTCTCAAATTTGGGCTGGGCTTTAGGTAACATTACCCCCTGTGAGAGAAAAATCACAACAGGATCTTTAGTCAAATCACATTTTAGTACCTTTTCAGAAGCAAGAAAAAACACTTTGTACCAACCTTCTTCACTGCCTCAATCATCTTGGCTTTAATCTCAGGGAGTGACAAAGGTCCTTTGGATGCTGGGGTTTTCGGTGATTTTTCACCCTTCCCTTTGGGGGTCTTTTTCAACAATGGGGAAAGAAGAAAAAAAAAAAAAAGGATTAAAAAAACCTATATATCAGCTGGGAAATGCAGCATACACCTTTCACAAATATTGACAAGCCTCCAAAATTTGATGCTAAAGCAGAAAGCATAAAACTAACGGATATAAAAATGTGTAGTTGGAGAAAGGCAGATACCTGCTTCTTGCCTGGAGTGCTGGGCGCAGGGCTCTTGCCATTCTGAGCAGAGGCTTTCTGTTTGGCTGGTGTTGGTTTGGCCTGTTGGAACCCAGAGATGGACGTTGTTAGTAAGCGTGTTAGCGGGCATGTTGGTTTCAACTAGAAAAAAAAAATAGAAAAAAAAAAATCTATACAGCATTTACTTGCCTTAACAGGTGATTCTTCTGACTCGCTTTCTTCTTCATCTTCCTCATCATCCCTGCAAAAGAAAAGCAGTTCAATATTACAGCAAACAGGTAAGTGATGAGTTAGGCCGATATTCAGCATGTTCAGGATGGAAATCCATCCCTGTACCAACACATCTTTGACTCCAGCTCAATTTCCTAAACTAATGAAGACAAGTTTGCCCATCACATTAATATGGGACTTTAGCCACATGGGATTTTCAAAAAGTAATTAGGGATCAAACAGACTGCTGAAGTATTCTGTGCCAGTCTGTTGTTCACACAAGCTGCATGTTTTTAACTCCAAGTTGATATACTCAAGTCAGTTTGAATAAATGTGGCAATCTTTGACCTGATGCAGCTTTACGCTGTGTTCAGACCAAACGCGATTTGGCCATCAGGTTTACACCCAAAGTCAATGACCGTAGCGCGTCTAGAAGGCAATGAAAACCCTGCATGCTTTAAGCCTAATTTATAGTCCTGTAAAGTGCTCTACGTAGGTAACGGAGACCCTCTACGTCGACAGACAGCCTCTCCGTTGTCTCTGGCTGCGTGAAATATTTTTTAAGTGTCCCTCACTCTGTCAAGGGACGACGGAGACGGCAAGAGGTTGGTCTACCACTACATAAACACTAGCAGCGCCATTTTTAAACCTAGCTAGCCTACGATGACGTAGATATGAGTCCAACCGAAGAACGTTTGGCTGAAGAAGGGAGGAAATACCAAAATCGCTCCATCGTCTTTATTTTGCATCAAAAGTATCTGTTATTTATTTGCAGCAACAACAATAGTCTCTCTCTCCGACAGCATCACATGAGCAGGTCAGTCTTGTGTAACAACCCCTACTTATCGGGTGGGAAATTTCACTGCGTACCCGGCAGCATGTCTGAGAACTATGAAGGCTGGAGGGGTCTCCGTTGTTGCGCAGTTGGATAACTCATTACGCAGTCGGAAGTATACTGTAGCCTTTACACGCATCGGGCACAGCGTGTACAGATGCATTTTCAGCGTTCGACGCGCGTAATGCTAAAGGGCAGCAGACACCGGAGCTGGAAAACCTGAACTTTGGCGTCAACCAATCAGAGCGACTCAATGTCATGGCGCAGACATTTTATGACAGGACAGGAAACACCAAGAAGAACCAGGGGAATCTCCTCACTCTGTTAAGACAGGAGGATAACGTGATCTGCATCAGGTCCCCGTTTCTGAGCGGCGGTTTGATGACCTGCTGCGCTGATGGGATTTACTGGGCTTATAATACTGCCCCGGTTCAGGACAGCAGGACATTAAACTGGGCCGGATCACATAGCTGAAAGCACCCCTCCTCAGCGTGCAGCTCCTTAAGTAAATGGTGAAACTCATCATACTCAGAACACCTCAAATTATCTGGTGAACCCAGACGTGGAGCAGAGATGCCCTACAATGACGTTCCCTGGCTTTGTTTATTACATAAAGCCAAGCCACTCTCCACTGCATCTGCCATTGTACAAACAGACCGATGAAAGCGGGAAGAAGAAAAAAAAGAATTATTACGTGAACATAAAGCTGAGATACAAACAGCTTCACTGACCAATAAGATGCAACCTGAGGCCAGTTTATCTGGTTTACACCACGGCTCCTCATGTCTGTACTGCACGCAGCAAAGCTTCACCCCAATGCCGCACATGCAAGCCCGTGTACACGCAGGAGAGAGATTGCAATGCTGGTCATAAAAATTGCAAACTGATTTGCAATTTAATCTTTTAAATTCCAGCCTCCGTTCAATGTCCAAGCAGAAATATATTTTTACATGATGGAGAATTACCATATGAAATCAAAATATGAAGTTTTATATTCTAATGTAAGGACGCCAAGTTAAGAAATAAACAGCTTCATTTATCAACTGCAAGATGCAACCTGTGTCCAAAACACTGAATTCAGAAGGTTACATTTCCTCTACAGCAGGTTTATACTTTGTCCTTACAGTAAAAACGTAACTGTGATGTCATCTCTCCACCATATTGCAACTTAATAAAACCCACCAAGTATAATGGATCAATGTTAACACCAACATGTTATCTGGGATCTGAACTTGAACAACATTTAGAGTGAGTTAATAAAAATGTCTATTCATTTCTTCAGCACATTTCAGACACTGGACTGTTTTCTGGCCGTGTTTGCCACAGCATTTCAGTCATTTGAAGATTAGTCTGTGGTGACGTTTGCAAATTTCAAAATGACTTCAGAGCAGAGTATATCCTTCAAATTGCTGCATTATAAAGACAGTAGAATTATAACAAGATTTGTAAAACCATGGACGTTACAGGTGTGAAACCAGAATGAGGCACTTTAACTTCAAAACTGCACTCCTTTGCGATTTGCAATGTTTTAAATTGTGATTTTAATTAAAAAACTATTAATCGTTCAGTCCTGGCCTGAGCCCATTATCAATTGACACCTAGGGCTGTGCAATATCTTAATTAATCTTGATTAAATTTTACGCCAATCTCCAGAAAAAACAAAAAGTTAATCGGTTTCATAGAAAAGAATATTCCATTGGGATGCTTTGGAAAACTACAATGTTTTTCACAATGAGGCTAAACCGATATAAAAAAACAATGATTGCCATTTCCCACAGCCAAATGCACGCGTATAAATTAAAGGAATACAGAATAGCATCTTAACTCAAGATATAAAGTGGGCTTGAGGAAAATTTACCAGAGCAGTGACATAATTAAAAAAAAAAGACTTAACTGTTAAAGCTGTTGTATGTAGTGTCATTTGTTCAGAGTGCATCTAAATTTGAAAAATCGGAAAAACGGTTACTATATGAAGGCTGACACTTACTCATCCTCGTCATCATCCTCATCCTCCTCAATGTCCATTTTAATTTTTTTTCTGTAAAACAGATCAAAAGTCAGTTCCCCAACTGTGACAAATATCAGGTAGAAACTGAGATAAAACTTTATTCTATCAAAATACCTGAGATTTCAGAGCAGGGAATGAAGCAGGTCTTTTCTTTGAACTTTTAACATCTTCTTCCTCCTCTTCCTCCTCCTCCTCTTCGTCCTCATCTTCTTCATCAAATGACTGGTCAGCTTCCATCACTATGACAAATTTAGAAATGTTGGGTTTTTCTACTTAAGTGTTGTACTTGGGTATCTTTGTTTCTTAAACTGGACCAACATTCTACTACAGACAAAGCATCACAATCCTCTGACAAATACTTACTGACAAGGTGCTGTCCACTAATGTGGATCGGACCTGAACCTGTTTTCAAACGAAAAACTGCTGGAGGTGTAATTGTGAATCCACCGAGACAAACCTGCAAAAAAGGAAGAAAAAAAGAAGCCACATTAACAAAACATGGTTGTTAAACAGCGACGCATCTTGTAAAACATATAGGTAAGAATGATCACTCAACCAGAACTGAATAACGTCAAATGCATGACGTTATTTTGTATGACAGAACAAACAGCTCCTGTTTAAACAAAAGAAAAGAACATGTGTACGCACACTTGGAAGGGTAGAAGGCTTGAGGGAAACGAGTGCTGCCCTAATTTTCTGACCCTCTGCATCCTGTCCCTCCACCTCCACCATGTGAAGTTCATCTTTTGTACTTGGGTCAACACAGGCCTGGTAAGGAAAGAGCATTGAATATTAGTGGTTATTATATACCTCACCCATTTGCTTTACTGAACACTACTGTATTGTACTACTGTCTCCCCTGTTAGTTCAAGACTAACTGAAGCTGTAAGTTGAGTTAAGGTGGACTTTGTAGTGTGGGAAAAAAAAAAAAAAAGAATTTTGTAACAATATAAGTGTATTAAACAAGAATTCAAAAAGCTAACTCCTGTCAAAAGTCAAGAAAGCAACTTCTTAAACATTGTTAGTTGCACTTCTTTCTAACAGGTTCAATGGAAAAAGGGAACATTCGAGATACAAGTTTAATGTGGCTTTTGATCAAATTAGCAACAATATGGTGGTAATTTTAAAGTTCAAAGTTACCAATTTAATAATAATTTAAAAAAAAAAATCTGTTCACCCAATCCACATTCGGCTAACAATTGTCCAAGGCTGCTATCAAATATTAAAGGGGCAAACAATCCAAACACAGGCACAAAAAAAAACCATGTCTAATCTACATACTCCAAATTACTATCATCATCCTCCTTTGAAAATTCATGGTACCACTTACCATCCTCAAGTCTAGCTGATGCTCCAACTCATCATCCTCAGGATTGAAAACCACTTCCTTCCCAGCTTCCAACACACAACCTGGGGAGAAAAACAAAAAACCATTCCATTTAAAACCCCAAAACTGACTTACAGGTAAAACATCTTACATCAATTCTAGAGTATTTTGTCGTGATGGTTCACAAGCAACAGTGTCATGCACCTGGGACTGTGACACGACTTAGGTTCCATGTGCTCTACCTAAACTTTGCGCAAGAGGGAGCCAATTAAATTAGAGATAACATACGGTATGAATAGTAAAAAGGTGACACCCTGTGGTGTAGTGGAATGAGTGGGGGGGAGAAGGAGTATAATTGCCTTTAAAAAAAACTGTTAACGTGGCTTTAATAAACGTTTGGACAAGATGAATGCCATATAAAAAAAAAAAAAAACTGCAACCTGGAATTACCAGTATGGGATTTTCTTTTTTTTTTTTTTAAACTTTGCCTATATACTAAGACTTCTTTTAACATTAAGCCCTACTCATATTTCTCAGGACAACAGTAATCCGAGTTTAATCCTGTGTATGAACCACAAACGTCGGGATAAAAAGAAGCGCAAGCAAGAAATCAAAGAAAAGTCTTACTTATGCCACAAAAAATTTAAGATGTTGCTAAATCAGTCTACTTTCAGTAGCCTATTATTTGAGCCATGGGGGATGTTAGCGGTCCGCGTGCCTTTGAAACCACGTTGACCTCATTTCCCCCGGCCAGGAGAAAACCATTAGCTCAAACTCGAATTTCAACGTTGGAGTTCGTCGGAGTAAGGTGTAACTCAAACTACGCAGCACCTCCAGCCTGCTCTGGAGGGGTAATACTTAGATATTAACACTGTTAGTAAATCACGGGCGCCGCCATGTTGATATTCAAGCACGTGTATGACAAACTGGCGTCACACCGACTGGTTACCCAGAATTAACAATTTTTTTATGTTACAACATTATCAATGGCTAAAAACATAAAGAATGACCTTTTATTTGCTTAAGTACGCAGTTTAAAACGTCACCTTTCATTGTAGAGGGCCACGTGCAGCTAAACAGTAAAGGCAGCCGTTCTCCTGTGCTGATATTAGCATCAAATGCAACTAAACGAAGTGTTTAGAGACACACATATATAGACTTTATCTCACCGTAAAGAAAGGTCTGTGGTGCCATTGGTTCCTCGTTTAAGCCGTTCATCTTCAACGTAAAGCGGACCAGCTGCTTCCAAGTGGCGGAATAATTACCAAGAAGAGGGGTAGGTACTAACGTGGTACTTGATTTCCGCTCTTCTTCGTTGTTGAACAGAAGGCGAAAAGAACAACACCGCCATCTGCAGGCGTTGTCTTCTTTATCTCTGGTGACCTTTTACTGCCCATTATCGCCCCCCTGTGACTGCCTTATCTGAATATTGATTATCTTAGAGCTGCTCACCCTAAAAATGCAGGTCTAACTTATTTTGCATTTGCATAATTTTTCCATTATTTATTTATTACTAAATCACTTTTTACTGTTTCCAAAACCGAAAACGGATTGTAACACTTTAAACCACTAACAGCTGAAGAAGGCAGAAGTCCCATTTTCTATTTTTACAATCCAAAATATTTTAAAATTGTTATTATTCATACCAGACCTACTAATATACTGATAAAAATTGATGTACTATTAATGATTATATGACTGCATGAAATGCAAACTTTTTTTCTTTGCCAGTGTATTAGTTTCATTGTGAGTGAAAATCCAATTTTGTATATCACTTTAGACTGAGATTTTTGTGACATAGTTATGCCACTGTACAGTAAATATTTACAAATTAACGTTATACATTATTATATTTTATATTTGTATATACACATAGTCCCTCTGGAATTAATAGCATATTTCTCATTCATTTCATTGGTCTGTGTTACAGGAGTCTTTACACAACAAAGTCACTTGCTGAACTGGACAAATCCATCATCCACAAACAATAATAAAAAAAAAAAAACTAACCCATAAGCAGCTTTTTAAACTGTTACAGCTCCATATGTCAGAAACAAAAGATGGATCATAAATTTCTCTTTTACTTTACCATTACACGTAATAATGACAAACATGTAAAGAAAATACCACTCATTTAAAGAATTCACATATCATATTTATTCTTATGGCTTAGAATTAATCTTCTGTTTTTGAGATATAACAACTCTACTTCAAACCAAGATAATCGAGACCCGAGGCTGTAATGTCACACAGATGTACCACACAGCAAAGAGCTGTTCTACTGACTGCAAAGAGAACAATGATTAATATTTTAGTGCTTCAACTACTATGTCTCGGCTAGTTTTCTATAATGGTGGTGCTTTTAAACAGACCGCGGCTGAAAGAAAACCACTGGCAGGACACTGCAGAGGATACCCTGTTCTATCTGTGTTTTGTACAGTAGATGAGTGTGACATCACTGCCTAGGTTTGGATGGGAGAACCAGCGCCAAATGTTCATTAAGATAGACAAAGCTGTCCTTGGATTTCATCACAGAATCATATTTCAATACTGACATTCAGTTGTATTTCCTTTCAAAATTATTAAAAAACTTTCTTGTGAAGGATCTCACTGGATTGACATCAACTGGCTGTTTCTGGGACACTGACATTAACCAGTTAAACAAGTTTGTCATGGCGGTCAACACCCATAAGACACATCCTGATCAGCTGACATATATCCTTTTAGCATCTTTGTGGGCACTTCATCATTAAAATCATGATTTAAGCATGTTTTCCCATTATTTTGTACATTTTTGACAACACATCTATTTGACAACAAGAAACATGTGAAAATACATATGAAAGTCTTCCTTTTCACTAAAAGCTAAGTTCCAATGTAGAGACCGGCACACAAACAGACTCACCATATGAGACCCATAACGTACAGCTTTAAAATTCAACTGCTCTGTAAGCATTAAACAAACAACAAGCATTTGATAATCGGGGTCACTGCATCGGTACACCTGACATGACACTTTAAACCTGCCAACAGCAAAATGCAGGAAACAGTAGATACAGATATCCTTGTGGCTAAATTCCCATAATGAATTTAGCAAATAGGAAGAAAACGCTCTTTCAAACACATGCAGTTAATGTTTGGCAAAATAAAAAGACATGGCATAAAAATAAATAGTTCAACTTCTTGAACACATAGTTCTTTAAAGGTCAGGAGCAGCCTTGTGATGTAAGAGGATCTTTATCTTTAAAAGGCCAATCTTCGCGACAGGGCTGAAGCGATACCTTAATGTCCAAGCCTGTCACATCAGTCACTCTCAGGATGCTGCGTGGCAAAACTCATCAGGAGGGATAAAAGCATTCCTCTCCGATCCCTTCGTTTGTGTCATGGCGGGAGATTCTGGTTCTATTCAGATCTCAGCTGGACAGAACGGGGAGGAGGAGAGACTGGAGGAACTGCACATATATGCACCCACACACACTGACACACACATGCTCATTCACGCCAAGCCCTCTCATTTTCCATGTCTTTGTCTCCTTCATTTCCACTTGTCCTACATCACGTTTTCAAACAGCTGCATGGATCTCATCATGGTCTCATCCTGGAGAGAGAGAAACAGGTAATGAAGGCAGAGTGATGCATTTCACTGCCAGCGGTACTATTTGCTGGGATAGATGGGGAGGCCTGCAGTAACAGCTGCTTAGGTGAGTAGATACTGTGCCAAGGATTCTGCCAGAGAAAAAAATAGCTGCAGAAATGTAAGAATTAACCAGAAGTTCATGCAGGTACATAAACACCTGACTCTAATCTGGTCCTTATACTTTTGCTACTCACCATACAGCATTGTATCATACCTTTGAATAAATAAATAACCTAGGATGTTCTCTTTGTCTTGTTTGCCTAACTGTATTCTCCTTATTTGCTTTTAGAACTTGTATGTGAAAAGCTGATGAGTATTCAGGTCATATTTGCACAGAAACATGGGTAAATTTAAGGGGTTTCTCGCAGTAGATTACCTCTCCCCATAGCAGCTGTCTCCAAGCAGCTGTTACTTCAACAGTGGATATTCATTTAAGTGCACAGTGACACAGTGCAGTTGAAAAATGATTATGTTTTAGATGAGACTGACAAAACCCTTTCAGCACCACTTTGTGTTCAAACCTTTACCTGGAATTATATCATAAGCTGTATAACCATAGACAAATCATGCCTTTCATGGAGCATTTCTTGATTTTAATCTTGTATTACACAGGTATAATGTATTATGCTTACCTCTTGACAGGCAATGATAAACTCCTCCAAAGTCACCACTCCATCTTTATTTTTATCCATTTTCTGTGGAAAAATCAGCAGTGAATAGTGTTATTGTTGCATTGCAACAGCCTTACTTACAAATACTTTAAATTGGTGGTTGCAGCTACATGCGTATATGAATTGAGCTAGTGCTATAGCCAGCTATAATTCCACCTGGTTAATTAACTGGCCCACTGCCCTTGTCCCATTATACAAAGACAGGAGGATAATTAGTTTATTCACTGATGTATACAGTCCTACTTATATAACACAGTACATATCTTAAGATTGATAGAAATGAAGATAAAAATGAACCTGAAAAAAGGCATCCACATGCTGCTGCGGGACATCTCCTTTCAGTGCAGGGTAGGTGTACTTGCCCATCATGTCATAAATGGCCCGCACAATCTCTGTCATTTCCTTAATAAATATAAGTTTATTTTATTGGTGAGACAAAGAAAGAAAAAAAGGTTGAGATAGCACCTAAAGCACTTTTCAGACTGTGTCAGCATAGTCTCACCTCTCTATTTATGTATCCATCTCTGTTGATGTCATAAAGATGAAATGTCCACTCCAGCTTTTCCCTCAGTGTGCCCCTCAGCAGAATAGACAACCCCATCACAAAGTCCTGTCAACAAAAACAGCTCAAAATCAGCAAAAATGAAAAATGAAAGAAAAAAAAAAATTTTTTATGATGTATTTTACCTTAAATTTGATGGAACCATTGTTGGTTGTGTCAAATGCATTGAAAAGATAATGTGCATACGTGCTTGCATCTGCAATGACAGCAACAAAATGAACATGGTAAATCACCTACTGACAAAAAGCTTCATAGAGCAGTGAAAGAGAGAGAACAGTGTGCTTTACCTCCATGAGGGAAGAACTGTGCATAAATGTGTTTAAATGTCTCCTCATTTACAACTCCACTGGGACATTCCTGTGGAAATAATATGATATTATTAACTTATAGTTTACTTCCAGTTTGTCAGATGAATCCATAAGAATTTTGCTGTCATGTGGTGTGCCAAAGAAATCTGGTTACAGAGTCAGAAAGTGCCTGGTTACATTTTTAAAACCACGATAGAGTATCTGTAGCTCCTGTTTGGTAAAGTTGGTTTGGGCTTCCAGTTGCTCAAGACCTTCGGGCCTGTGACACACCATGGTCATCTCAAGCTCGTCGTCTGCTTTGTCTAAATCAAAGAGAAAGACACAGAAAGATTCATGTTAAGCCCAAGGCTTCTGCTCTGCTTGTTTAACACAGACTTTTTTCCAAGTCTTTGAGAGGATGAAAACTGCAAGACACAGGAAAAAGACAACTCAGCGAAGCTTGAGAATGTGAAGTCGGCAGGAAACAACAAAAATCTGATTAGACAGCATAAAGGAGTGTTCTCAGAGATGAAGTGAAGCAGAAGAAAAAGAAAGTCAAGGATGAGAATGAAGAGAAAAAGAGGAATTTCAGATGAGCTCTGTGCACTTGAGAAATGAGGCTGCCCCTAGAGGTGTTTAAAGCCTTTTATTAATGGCAACGTGGGGCTCTGTATCAGGTGCTGTGGAGATGGATGGTGGTTAATGATGTGGGGAGATGCCTCTGCTGTGGGCGAGTGTTTGTCTCTGTCGCAGTCTCTGGATACAGGTCAGTGCTAACAGCTAAACATCCGGTAGTGGGCACAGTCTACACACCAATGAGTTCACAAACAGGAGCAAATACCCAGAAGAAAACACCCACAGGCAGCTGCAGACCCTCAGAGAAATGAAATCTGAGCATTATCAAGTGTGGCAGGATGTCTTATTTATATCTGCTTAGTCTGTTATCACTGATGTTGTCATTATTATCATTTTTATTATTCTTACCACTTTACAGCTACATTATAGATTCTTGTGTTGTTTACGATGACATGGATGATGGTTTTATTTAGGCTGAGTACGATTATTATTATCACCATTATTATAGCTATTATTATTCTTACTGCATAGTTAAGTATAAAATGATGAATGGTATTCTATAAAAATAATCATTAAAGCAATGTGACAGTGGTATCAAATTTTTCTTTAGTTATTGTTGTTAGCGTTGCTACTGCTTCTATTTTATTATAAATTAATACAATCGTCTTTGTTGAGACATCATTTTTGCATTATTATTTATTAATGAATAGTTTCATTATAATATTATTGATTGTAGATTATTGTTACTAATAATAAACGTGACTGTGGTATGTGTCGTGATAGTGGTATTATAATATGCTGGGGTAGACCGAAGGGGTGGGATTAACCCCTTGATGCTTTGCAAAAAAACATTTTCTGATCTTTTTAAAAAAAATATTATTTCTCATTAATTGATTTATTTAATACATTTATTTATTTTTGTTTTTTTTTACAATTATCTATATATTCATTTTCAGATGATTTATTTTCTATTAATTTATTATCATTAATTGAATTAAAATTTGACTGCAGTCTATTTCATCATACGTTTTCTCTTTTTTTCCACCCTTTTTTCAGTAATTCTTTTAAACAAAGCATTTTCCTTATTTTCTTTTGGCCTTTTTTTCCTTTTGCAATTGTGTTTAAATAAACTTGTTCAAATCAGTTTAAAATGATCTACATAGCGTGGCAACATAATTTTGATTGTCCTTGATGGATCTTTTTTAAACATAAGGAACCAATTTTTTCTATTTTAAATTTAGTAAAGTCACAGATTAAAGTTTTATTTTTCTAAAAACTTTGCAGTTGTGCAGGAATCTTACCATTCTCTTGCTTTCTGAATGCTCAAATGGAAATTATTCATTTTTATACATCAGAAGATTAATCTTCAACACAGAAACTGTATCTGTGATCACAATCTGCTATCTTTACTTTGATTAAATATCACCAAAAGCACAAACTGCCTGCAACAATATCATCACAGTAACCTTTTATTAATTTAAGTAAATAGAAAAAAACTGCTTCTCATCATCAATCATCTTAATTTGAATTCTGTTTACAGCTAAAAGGGCAAAATGTCTCAGAGCACCACTTGCGGCTGTGCACATGTTTACTGAGATCTAACATTGTCTAGGCAATACTGTGGTGTCAGTTCTCATCTGAAAATACAAGCTTGTGTATTACAGTTCCACTCAATCTTCCTTCAATCTTCCCCTGAGCTCCAGTTGCCATCCCCACAGCCTCTTGTTGTCATGGAGATGGACAGCCATGATAAATGTGTGCAGTGGTGGGTATACTGGATGAACTGATTAAAAAGGGGGCATCAAATACAATTTGTAGATTCATTTTAATTGCGGCTAAAGGTGTCTTGCACACAACAACAAAGGCGTTGTGCCACTTTTATGTTTTCTACCAGGGTGCTTTGGTTTCCTGTAACAGATGAAATGAAATGAGGGTGCTAAAAGGAAACAGGAAGAGGTGTTGATTAGAGGGGGTTGAAGCTCGGGGGATTGGGAAGAGGGGACGATATGGTAAAAAAGGAAAGCATGGTGTAAGAGATATTCAGTGAAAAACAAAAAGTTATCCTACAGGATGATCAGCTCTTAAATGTCAAAGTCCAACAGATGAAAAAAATATTATTTAGTTTAACAACAGAAAGATTCTGCAGATTTTTTCTTTTTTACTAACATTACCAGTTCTCATATGGTAAGAATCAATGCTTTTTATAAATGGTATAACAGCTGCTCTGCAAATAAACCTTCATCAGCTCCTACAAGGAGGGAAGTGTCATATGGTGACATGATGGAGATAATTAGAGGTGGGTATCAGTTCTGTTAAGCTGTCAGTGGAAACCCCTGCAGGGGCTTTGGAACGACATGTTTCTCCAAAGAACCCTGCTCACACTTCAAAAGTGTAATCCTTATCATGGTGTCAGTGTGTGGGGCAAATACTTGGAAACAAGCGAACAGCATCAGGGTCGCACAAAACTAACACTGAACACTCGTGTTGAGATAAATACATAATTTTTTTGTGGCAATTTCTCTGTATGCCATTAGACTGTGTACCAATATACATATATTTTTGTTTTCACCTACACGAGGACAAAGAAAAGAATGTGCCGCAGGACGTTGCTCACGAATGATTTGAGACACATCCAACAGCTATTCAATGTAGTATTAAGAGCAAAAGTCAAGGTTAAACAGCCTGCCTTGAATGTAAAATAAGGGAGAAAAAGTAAAATAATCACCCGACCAGCTCTTCTTAAGCCCACTGCTTAGGGGATTATGTCTTGTTATCTAAATCAGAAACCTTCTGGCGTCTCCGTGACTTTATGTTTGTCTCTCTGGCTTTAGTAAGTCACTAGGTCAAGAAGTGGTAACCCTGCATCACACCAGTGTGTTTCACTTTTGTTCCAACTGAAATACAATAGAGTTGCTGGCTGAAATAGGATAGGCTTTTGTTTCTTCCATAATTTCTTACTATCTGTACCATGAAATTTACTGTACGGACATTAAAGTGTTTTGTTGATTCCATTTGGCTCAAATCTTTGTTTCAGGATCACAGCACAAATTCAACAATTGTGGTTTGGCAAGATTCAAGCCAAGGGCCGGAGACAGCTGGACAAATTGGCACACTTTCACCCAAAGCATAAATCTGTGAGGCTGGATTACAAAAGTAGGGCTTTATAGGTTTAAATGACTCCACTCACCCAGATCAACCTTTTTAATCTCCTTTCCTTTCACAACTAACTAATAGGCATTAAGTCTACGCATTCAGGTTCACAGCCCTGCACACTTTAAGCTCAGGGCTGAAAGACACTCTGGGGGTTTAATTGCACTGTTGTATAGGAAGGTGATATATTTTTAACACATTAGGACTTTATCAACTTTATCTGCTGTGTTAGATAATCCACCTACAGGTGCCTCTGTTTTAAACAGAATCCATCCAGAATCCAGTATAAATTTTGATATTTTTCATTTATTTGAAGTAATAATTCTGATTTTGTTCCTCTTTTTTTCTTTTTTTGTGAGTGGCTTTTTTTATTTCAATCAATTAGCATGGCAAAGATATAAAATTTTAAACCTGCTTTGATTAAGATAACACTTTTTTTCCCTTTCACTCATGACAGCCATTCTATTCTTTTCCTTAATTTATGTCATCTGTTCTTTTTTTAAAACTTGCATTGTAATTCCTGGCAAACTAGATACCACAGATGTATCCACCAAACCGATACGAGTAGAGTGGTTGCATTTGTAACCACTGAGACAAACAGTAGCCTCTAACCTGTTTTTTAATGCTTTTCTAATAATTATTTCTCCTTGGACGGATGCAGTCTTTAATCTTATCTCTTGAAACACTGCATAGCTGAGAGTGTGACATACTTTTTAATGGGAAAATTTTAATTTAGGTAAAACACAAAACAAACAAACAAACAATAGGATGAATTATTACTTTTTTTTCTTTGTCTAAACCATTACAAAGCACCACTCTCTTCTTATTGGCTCTTATACAGGTTCGGTAATGATAGCTTCTTTTCTGCTTTCTATTTAAATCTCCATTTCATGCTCCTATAAATTTGCCATTCACCCTGGTGGAGTATATTTCCCATCTTTCTTTTTTTTTTATGCCACTACAACCCAGTCTCCATGACAACTGGTTTCTCAAGCATAAGGCCAGGGAGAGGTATGATATGTGAGCTGCGTGCTAATTCACATGCTCTTGGATAAACCCTCATTTGCTGCCTGTTTCTCTTTCACTCTCTCACACAATCAGTCACACCTTCAACTGGCACACATAACACACCCCATAATCAGAGTCGGAGGTTGTGATTTTCAAGGGCATCCTAGAATCCTGTGGTCTCTCCATCTTTTCCACAGTACATGTGTCATAGCTCACAACTCAGCATCAATGAAAGACTTGAATCACAGCTTTGCTGCCACTTCTGTGGGTGAATATCAATTCATTTTTCTGTTTAAAGACCAATCGTTTCACATCTTGTTTTCCGTCCCTTGTATATAAAAATCAGTGTTGCTTGTTTACATGCTTTACATGCATAAATCTGTCATTTCTTTACATGTATCTTACTCTTAGCAACCATATTATCCTGTCATCTTTTAGTATTCACTGACCAACTTCCTTGACCAAACATTATTATGCTGAAACATTACAAAAACATCAAATAACAAAATAAAACAAAGCACATTGTGAGTTAGAGTTTGTCTAAGGTAGCTGAATTCATGTTCCGTTGCTCTTTCTCTGCTCTGTGGCTCTTTTGCCATCTCTTCTTCTCTTTCTGACCAGTGTTGACATACCTCTTGATGGTCTCCTTTGCTTTGTTTGCATGGTCAAAGTGCCCACCACTGCACCCATGTTGTCACCGTGGAAACCAGCCTGGTCAAACAACCCACAGAGTAATGGTCCGCTGCTGAATTCACGGTTCTGTCAGCCTGTTGTCCTGTCTCTATCTTCCTCCACAGCTCTGCTCTCTGAAAGGGCTTTTGCCCCTCTTGTGTCTTCTCGCTTGGTTTCAGCTCTGTCTCTGGAAGACGGCGCTCTTCTTTGATCGGACTCTCTTGAATTTCTGACCCCCCCACCCCACGTCCTCTTCCCTCACCAAACACGCGCACATGAGCTGCTCCTGCCTTTCTGCGCCACTCCCTCCGCTCTGTGCTTCACTTTACTCATCTATCAGTCTTTCCCCCTCTTTTAAGCTCCCTGCCTCTTCATGCCCTAGTGTTCTGGTGGAGCCATGTGGTTGCTGTCTGAAACAAGAGAGCTGGTTCTGTTGTCTGTTTGTTTTGTTTTTTTCTTTTTTAATTTACTTGATCTATTCTTATTTTCATATCTTTTATCATTACATTGTAGGAAGCAAGAGGTTAATGACTACTTCTGTTCAATACTAGCTCAAACTGGCACATTGCCTGAGTTAAACATAATGAGCATGTAGATATGTCAGCTGTGAAGGCTGCATTTTATGCGTCTGTGCTTCTGTTAGCTCAGCACAGCATTATGGGTAGACCTGTTTCTGTATGCAGGGAGACACATTAAACTT
This sequence comes from Atherinomorus stipes, assembly GCA_023101725.1. Classification (NCBI taxonomy): domain Eukaryota; kingdom Metazoa; phylum Chordata; class Actinopteri; order Atheriniformes; family Atherinidae; genus Atherinomorus; species Atherinomorus stipes. The sequence continues at coordinate 337,812 of JALJCO010010630.1, read as the reverse complement.
TATACAAGGTTTAGCATTAGTGATTTTTTAAACTTGTAGAACAAACAAAAAGAACATTAGTGCTTCATGTCATTGAATATACGTCAGATAAGCCCTGTGCAGTGGGGGGTGGGGGGGGGTGCTTTGATCCAAGCACACAGTATTAAAAACCATACAGTTGTTGGATGCAAAAAAAAAAAAAAAAGACTTATGCGTGCTTGTTTTACTTAGAGTGTATCACTCACTTTACCTCCATCTACTCTCGTATACCGGTTTTATCATGTTTGGGGAGGGCTGGAGCCTTTCTCAGTTAACTGCTGTCTTAGGGTATATATTTAAAAGGAGAGTTGCTTTGGTTTATGTGATAGACATTAAGGAGAGGAACAAAAGAAATGTGAAGGTATCTTTTTTTATTAATATTCCAATCACTGTTGTTTGGAAATGAAAAGACCCTTTTGTGTATATGTGGAGGTGTGTATATGAGGGCTTCAGAAAGCCTCTTTAAAGTGCTTAAAAAATTCATGACCTGCAGTTTTTTCAACATTGTTAAGGCTTTCTTGTTTTTTGAAAGTTGCACTTTACCATGAGTCGAGCTATAAAGAACATCTGAAACAAGCAAAGAGGCTCTAAAACTAAAAGAGAAATTTCTAGTTCTACACTTTATAGCTTTGTAACTCTATAAGTGTAAGGTCTGTTTATCTATCAAATAGATATCTATTTAATCATTGAAAGAATGATGTTGCAGCTTGTCTGCATTATTTCCAAAAATGGCACAAACCAAACCAAAACATTGAAATTCAAATTAAGTGGTCTGTGCCTGCTGGGGTGGTTTTCAGGACCAGACCTGTCATCACCCAGGTGGAACTGAGGTAAGAACTTAACCAGCACTGATGAATTAAACATCATTTCATGCATAATTCAGATACAGTAGATATACATTCTTCTCAAGCTGTGTCTTCTATACTTTCCCTGAGGTACTTCATTTTTTTCTTCACGCAAAAATTGCCTGGAAAAAAAAAAAAAAAAAAAAAAGAAAACAACTTTTACCTTTACAGATCAGCTGTCAAGGTATCATGCGAGGATTTCTCAGAATTTTCAAATATTCATAAAGTTTCCTAGAAAAAGCAGCATGCATGGCTTATGATTATAGTGATATAATGGAGGTTTTAACACCTCTTCCTTTAACTACCTCAATTACAAAAATAATTATGCCTGAAAATGCTCCAGTACACACACACAAGATTACAAACACTTACAAATAGAGAACTAAGTATTCAGAAACTATAAGTAACCCTAACTTATGCCCTTGACAGATGTTTGCCATCTGGATTAGTTATTTTGCACCCTATCATGCTGCACAGTGTCAAGCAGCAAGGACACCGCACTGCAGTCTGGATTCATAATCTCTTATCATTTTTTCCATTTCAGGAGCTCCACATGCAGCCGACCACTGCCAGCAGAGAGAAAACATACATAAGGAAATACTGGACTGAGGCAAGCTTACAAGCAAAATACTACATACATGACATCTTTTCATTATGAAGGTTTTCTTAACTATCTTAGTCACTGAATGACAATTCCATAACATCTGAAGCAGCTGTATTTTAAGACATGATTAAGATGTAGGGAAAGTGCTGCATGGTATAGTTTCTTCCTTGAAAAAAAAAAGAATAATTTCTGCTTTTTAAAAAATAAATTAAAATATGATTTTTCAAATTGTTTTGCAATTTAATCAAAATGCATCTGTAAAAATGAATATAAATATGAATCCAAAACAAAGAGAAAATGGTCTTTTAAACTGTTTTGCTTATGTTGTGTTCAAATTTTCTTTTTGACAGTTTTTTTAATTCATCATACAAAACCATGCTGTTAAAGCCTTTATGTGAGTGAAAAAACAAAACAAAATAGCAGATAAAAGTTTCATTAATTAGTCACAATTGCATTATTTTCCAGTGTGAAATCTGTAGTTACCAACAGTTACAGTGGTTTTTAATATGTCAGAGCCATTCAGCTATCAATGATGAATGCAAAAGATAATAAAAGTAGAAAAAAAATCACATGTGGGAAAGTGTGCAATCTAAAGTGATTGTGTGGTTAGATACTGTGTCATCTGCATTGTGTGCTTATAGTTGGAAAAAGCACAATGTACCTGATTCTAAATATCAAACAATTTCACAGCAAGAAAAGACTTTTCTGTGTGGAGTTTACATGTTCTCCCTGCACATGCATGAATTCACTCCATACTCTGGCTACCTCCCACAATCCAAATACATGCATGCTTGGTTAATCAGTGTCTAAAGTCTTCCTTGGAGTGAGTGTGTGTAATTGTTTTTCTCCCTGTGTTGGTCCTTTGATTGTCCAGTGTACAGTATACCCCGTTTATTGACACACAGCTGCAGGATAAGCTCCAGCCTCCTCAACTCTGCATTGTAATAAGTGAGCATAGACTTGTTATTTATAGAAATATAAATAGAAAATAATCTCATAACCATCTTTTTATGAATAATAACAAAAAACAGGAAAAAGCTAAAGAAGTTGAACAAAAAGAAAGACAAGAATAAGACATTTTTAAGTCATTATGCTTAAAATCCTGAGGTCACTTAGCTTGCAAAAGACCTTATGGACAGTTTTACATCATTTCCCTGCGTATTTTTGTATTTTACAACTTCTAAAGAAGAAAAAAGCTCACAATTTTCTGTATATTTGTAGTACTACTTGTTGAACAGCAGGTGGCAGCAGCATGCAATGTTTCCAGATCCAGCAGCAGCTCTCATCAACACTGCAAGCACATTTGGCTCTTAATTAAATACACAATGAGCAAGAATCTACAGAGCATTACAGCACACAAATGTATCAGCAGAACTTATGAGCTTTGCCATCGATTACACACATCACATTACAACTGCCTGCATCAAATACTTGTGTGACCATAAGACGTTCTGTGTGTGAATGACAAGTTGTAAAACAATGTCGCTGGCCAAGATTAAGGTGGAGATTGAAACACGCACAGAGGAGGCAAGAGCAAAAGATAAAAATAAATCGAGGAGAGGGCGGTTACATAAAAGTATGTAGTGAGGTGGTGTAAAAAATTAAAAGCAGAGACACACTGTCAGATCCAATCCACTGCTTTAACAACCACAAGTAAAGAGAAAGGGGTGAAAGAAGAAAGGGGTGTTTTTGGGGAGAAGACCAGACAAGGACAGAGTAATGTCAAACTCTGTAGTTTTGGTCCATTCACTTGTGACGATAGATGGGTTTATGCCATAGATCTAAATCTGTCTCCACAAGGTGGGGTAATGAGACTGTTGCTGCAAGGTTATTCACTGAGAGGACATGTGTGACTTCCAATATTAAAAGGATGCATGAGGCCTGATTAGTGGGCTTTCTTGGGCTAATCTTTGTGGCACTAATAATATACTTCAGAATCTGTTTCCTAAGACGTACCTGTTGTCCTGGTTCCAAACAGCAATGTCAAGCAAAAGTAGCACGTGCTGTTTACTTTCTATGATGTGAAGCAGAAATATGCAAAAAATTCAAATGAATAATTCTTGAGTTCTATACATTTACTGCTGTTTAGTTTATTATAGCCAGTTCAGCTGTATAAAACACTTAACCCTTAATTCCTCCCTGCCAGTAGGTGTCCCACCCACACTCGCTTTCTCAACTAGCATTAGCAACATTACAGAACCGGCTAACTGTAAATTGACATTAGCAAATGTTTAACTTACATATCCAGGAGGAAAACAGCAACCTCCTCAGGGCTTTTGAGTCCCTTTTCTTCCTTCACCCTAATCCTGCTTTGTTTTTTGTCTGCTTAAATTTGAGAAATGTAAGGTAAGGAACTTAGATGCTATTTCTACACAGAGCAATCGAGCTAGGAACTCCTGAGCTAACAGTGCAGCATCCTTCAGTGTAGAGTCGTTGGTGCGGTAATCAAATTATATTTATATTAATGATCCCGCCATTCACTGGTCCAATATATATAAATGTTTACCTGTAAAAATAAATATTTGCCTGTCAAAATTGATAAAACAATTATTTATATCCTTTACAAAAATTTAAGTAAAATTAATATTTTTATTCTGCAACCTTCGGGACGTCCTGTGAATGTATTATGTTTGAAAAATTAACCATTTTGATAAAAGTTGTCATTGTCACTTTTAAAGGGGAGAGTTTTTCTTTGTTAGTATTGATATTCAGTCACTGCTACAGAACAGCAGTGCATAATTTTAATGGTGTTGATCTGTTGAGTTTTGTTTGAATGTTTTCTCAGGATCTTTGACAACACAACTTATTAGAAAATTGCCTTACGAGTTAGTTTTCAATCAAGCAGTTTATCAAACTGAAACTATAGCTTTAGAATTTGGATAAACGTTACTTGATCACATTTTTTTCTTGAAACTAAGCAAGTAATTCAGGTATAATCTTTGCGAAACAGCAAGTGAAACAGTGAAACATGTCAAAAGCAAGTGAATTAGCCAAATCTCTGATCTGAATGCGCCCTTAAAGTATTGGTGAAATGAAGAAGTTTTGCTGCAGATAATGCCTTATAGAGAGACTGACCTGTCTCTCCAATTATATGGATGTACACCAAAGGGCGACTCAATGTCATATCTTCCGAAGGAGTCAAAGTGATGGGAGGTTATGGGAGTATAATATGATCTTTTGTGCACTGATAAGGTCATGTGAATGTCAAGAGCGAGTATCAAAGTCCCTATTCATGGTCTGTCAGCTTTGTTTCTTTGTTCAAAAACAGCTGAATCAGACAGCAGTGTTTCATTTTATATAGTCAGCTTTTTATGTATTTTATACTCTCCAATTAGAGCACACCATTAAGCGAACAGCCTCCCCCTCTGCTCTCCCACTCCCAGCTCATACACCATGTAAAGTCGAGCTAGTCTTCATTCCTGAAAATGAGTGAATTCAGGTTGGGACTGTCGAACAAATGGATTAATTGAAAAAAACCAACAAACAAACAAAAAACGTGTGCAGCAACCGTGAAGGAGGCGACAACAAAGTTGATATTACCTATAAGTTTACTTATTTTCTAAATGCAGTCTTGTCTGATAAATGTACTTCACTGTCTGAAGTGGCCATGATGCTAGCATGTAGCCTCTTAGCAAACAAACTCCGACTGCTACTGGCAAGTTGACCCAGTTTTTCCACATAAGGTTGTAGCTTTGTAGTGAATCAAAATTAAGTCACCTTGGTCTTTGGGGAGATCATATCATAACTGCACCCAACCCTTTTACTGAGGAGGGAAAACTGGTGTGCCAAAACAATCACTCCCTGAAAAAAAGGGCATGTTTTTCTTTGGAGAACTGCAGCAATATTAAAGGCAGGGTAGGGGATCGTGGAAAAACATTTCAAGCGAGCTACATTTTAAAAAATACCCTCCCGAAACCACACCTCCAGAGCACAGGAGCGTCTGCGCCAGTTGTTTACAAGAGAAGATAACTGATAACGTGTGGATAGCTTGTTAGCCTGCTAGTAAACAGCTGATGAACCACATTTCTAAAAGTAATAATAATAATAATGGATTAGATTTATATAGCGCTTTTCAAGGCACTCAAAGCGCCTTACAGTAGATCCATTATTCTTTCAGTAGATCCATTATTCTTGGTGATGGTAAACTACATATGTAGCCACAGCTGCCCTGGGGCAGACTGACGGAAGCGTGGCTGCCATTTTGCGCCTACTGCCCCTCCGACCACCACCGGAACCATTCACACACATTCACACACCAGCAGTGCCCCCACTGGAGGCAAGGAGGGTTAAGTGTCTTGCCCAAGGACACAACGACTCATCGCTGGGGGATCGGGATTCGGACCGCCAATCCTTCGATCATTGGCCGACCTGCTCGTCCACCTGAGCCACAGGTGTTAATTTGCCCACCTTCAACTCCTTCTGCGGTGCAAAGCATCCACACTGCAAACAATAACACCTCCATGACTTGATCCACATCCGTTTTCTTTTTTCTTTTTCTTTCTTTTTTCTTTTTGGTGCATTTTAAGACAGTTTTTTTTTCAGTCCTGTCCCACAGGTGACTAAAATTTAAATTTTTTGTGTCAGAGCATTTAATTAATTGTCAGCAATTGGGGTGTGAGGGAGATTTTAAGCAATATAGTAAAAAATGCTCCTGGAAAACATCATCCACCCTGCCTTTAAGTACACAAAACAGTTTATACTGTAATGTCATCACTCCTTTAAAAACTTTTGTTTTGAGATGATATGGTCAGTAAATGCGTGTTTCTGTGAATTAAACAACCACAGCTTTCAAAATAAAACACTTTGGAGTCCTCACGGATAATCTGGCAAGATCTGCCAAGACCATTCTTATAGCCAAGAATAGTTTTCAGAGGCTTAATTTCTTGAGATACCTTAAAAAAAGTTCAACCGCAACAAAAGCTGTTAGCCAGCTTCTAGGTTATCAACAGATTCAGTTATCACTTAATGTATCACAGTATGGTATTCTGCCTTTAAAGGAGAACAGAAAGGCCCTCCAACACATCATCAAAATAGCAGGCTCGCTTGATCAAAAACCTACAGCTCCCATCTACAGAACATATAGAACACACATACTGTTACAAGGCCATGATTATCTGTAAATACCCAACCCACCACTGCTCCTTCACCCTCCAGTCGTCTGGCAACTACCCCAGAGCTCTGTACACTCGCACTTGGAGACGTAAGAACAGTTTTGACCCAAAGGCAGATGAACACACTGCATCTTTCCTCCAGCTTAGTTGAAAGTCCCTTGATACAAATTCCCAAATACATATGTGCACACTCGCATACACCATATGCATGCAACAGACCTTCCAGTCTTAAAGGTGCCATGACATCAAATTTCACTTTTCTGGGGTTTGGGGGTATAATATGATCTGTTGTGCACTGATGAGGCCATGTGAATGTCCAGAGTGAGAATCAAAGTTCCTGTTTATGGTCTGTCAGCTTTGTCTCTCTGCTCAGAAACAGTTGAATCAGACAGCAGGCTATCATTCTATGTAATTTAATTGCTCCAATAAGAGCACACTATCAAGTAAACTGCGCCCCCCTTTCCTAACGGTTTATGCACCGTCCGCTCCCTCCCTCCCCTCCCCTGTCTGATTCAGCTTCGTGTATGGAGCTAGTAGTAACTTCTGTGCAGTCAGGTCTGGATTTTCAAACAAATGGATTTAAAAGAAAACTTCTGCAGCAACACTGAGGGAGGGGGCCACAACCTTGTCATTACCTGTAAGTTTATTTATTTTCTAAATGCTGTCTTGTCTGATAAACGTAGCTCACACTGTCTGAAGTGCCCATGTTGCTAGCATTTAGCCTTTAGCAAACTCCGACCGCAGCTTGACCTAGATTCTCCAAATAAGGTCATAGCCAAATAAGGTGTAGCCAATCAAAATGAAGTCAACGTGGTCTCCGGGTAAAGCTCCATATCACAACCGGACCCAACTGTATTACTGAGGAAGTGAGGTCTGGCGTTTCAAAACAATACTCCGCTGTAAAAAATGCCGTTTTTTTTCTTTGGAGTATTTACATATGCAGTAATGCCAACAACATAAACTAGTTTTTAACTGCTATGTCATCACTCCTTTAAACTGTACCCGTGGTACGTGACTATTTATTTATTTATTTATTGTATTTTTTTTATCACTGGACTCACATTCATTGGTTCAAGTAAAATCTATTCTGTATATTTCCTAAATACACTGTTTCCATCTGTTTCATCGGCTGCCAACTCTGTAACTGTTAATTTATTCACTGCCATACACAGAATATATGTATTTATTGCTGCAGTGTGATTACAGTGTTTCCTTTTCATGCTCTTTAACACTTCATATTTTATTGTTTCCTTTGGTGATAATGCAGCTGATCCCCCAGCTTTTATGTTAAGCTCTTTTATTTCAGTTCTTGTATTTCCTACTGTACTTTTCCACATATTTAATTGGCTTTTTCCCCCCTTTTAATCAAGCATTTTAATCATGCACTGAAAACTATTTCCATCTTAGCAAATGAGGTGGAGGCAGAGGCAGACAAAAGACCTCTGGGTGTTAAACTGGATAACAGACTTGAAATGCAACACTGTTACTGTACATGGACAGAGCAGTCTTTATTTATCAAGGAAGCTTATGCCCTTTCAGTCAGGGGGGCCTGCAGAAATCTTTTTTAGGGGTGGCCACAGGTTGGCCAGAGAAATAGCAGGATAGCCATGGGTTATTAAAGGATAACTTTTGTTTCTTTCAACTTCGACCTTATGTCCAGGAATTTATACATGTTTTTTACTCACCAGTAACATTTCTGCATCAGTCCGACTCCCTTTGGCGCTACTGTATTCATTAGTCATAGGCCCACTTTCATATAATGGATGTGAAGGAGGCCGAATGAATTGGCCTCTATAGTATAAGGCACTATCTGCAGCAAAACTCCTTTATTTCACAAATACTTTAAGGTACAGTATGAAAAAAACTCAAAGGTCAATGGCAGAAAAATGTGATATATAATTAAAAAATGTGTTTCTATAGATGTGTATTGGCTTCGCTAGAGCTGTTATATGTTTATTTTCTTAGAAGGAGTCATTTATACCTAGTCGCTGGGCGGTGCACATATGGAGGCTGCCATATCTGTTCCACTATTTTTACAATGGTGTCTCTGAATGGACAAAACAATGTGTGTAAAGTGAGAACCCTCTGAACTTTAAAACTGCTGTACCAGCTTTGTTTAATGGGAGCTAGAGCACTGTTTGGGATGGGTAGCGCCTTAAAAGACATAAGAAGTTGTTACTCATTATACAGGCATAGCTACACCTGAGACCACTGGATCCACTCACAGATGAAAACATGTTTATGTCTGGGAGAATTTTGGCCATTAACAGCCACCATACATTCACAACAGTGCTGGAATATGAAGTCATTTAAAAGAAAACATCTTTTCTTTCAAATACCCATCTTTACCACTAAATGTTAGTAATTCTTACATACTGTACCTTTAAAGTAGAATGAGTATTATTGTCCTGTGAGTTCAGATTTGGCTTGTTGTAGTTACTGGGGGCAAACTCCACACGTCTACCAGCTGTGTGACCACAACACCGTGGTCAATGGTGTTGATAAAACGAAATCACAAGCTCAACTTTCTTCATTGTTGTTCAGTGTGTGTGTGTGTGTGTGTCGCAAACAAATGACTTCACAAAACTTCACTATGACAACCTCACCCACTCTGAAAACCAGAGCTGAAGCTGGCCTCAGTTGTCCTCAGTTGTAATGGGAACAAACTAAACTGGGGTAGTGTTGGTCCAATTTGGGACGGGCTAAGCAAATGCTAACGTGAAAGTGGCATTAGGAACTGGTTGGGGCAGTTCTGGGTGGCACCTTCCTGGATGAATTTGCATAAGAAAGGCTGAGTCAATTAGGTGTGACAGACCTGTGGCAAAAGAGCAATGGCAGAAAATGTAGGTCTAGTGTCATATTTTTTTAATTCATTTTATTTTATTATAAAGATGTTGATATTCAAATATGAGCAAAGCATGCTGTGCCATGTTAATAGTACATAAAAGTTGATATAAATGAAAAAATATAATTTTTGATGGGGTGGCCAGTGGGGTGGCCAGCTTCTTGTTCAGGGGGGCCATAGCCACCCCTGGCAACCTCCTGGGGGCGCCATTGCCTTCAGCATCTGGAGGATACAACATACCGCATCTTTTACAAGTCTGTGGTGAAGAGGCCATCTGTCGGAGCAGCATCAGAGTCAGTGACTGCAAGAAACTGAGACACTTTTCTGGGGATCCAAGAACAGAGTTTGAAAAGAGCAATGTTGTTCAAGCCTCTCAACATAATGGACAACGTTGCACATCCTCTGTGGCCAAATGTCTTTGGGCAGAGGCCTCTCAAGCACAGAAGTCCATTCCTATTCAGCCTTACACATTGACTACTAATGATTGTTTGCTCTTTTAATTATTATCTATGAATTATTCATATTTTAGCGATGTACTTTAACTGAATTAAATGTTAGGTTTGCTCCAAGTAAAAATAACCCACTTGATTACACTCTTATACTGCATAGCCATTTCCCTCTGATGTGTCAGAGTCATGACTTTTTTGGTTGATTTTAAGATGCTAAGATGCATTTTTGTCAAGATGATTGGAAAGATATTCATACATAATCTACACTGCACCATCAGAACAATTGGTGAGTTTGAACTTATCTTTAATTATAATAAAAACTTATGTTTGACTTGTGACTTATAATGATAAACAGAACATTGTGCAAAATAGAGATAAAGTCAGGAGACAGTCGATATCCACTCTCTATGTATGCTCAGAGTCGTTGGTCTGAATTATCTGGAAGTCACAGATTTTATGGACATCCCACTTTCTTCACAGCCCAGTGATTCTGTCCAAGTCCTGTCCTTGTTCAAATTTTCCTCCAGGGATATCAGTCCAACACACTATCGCTACACTCAAATGAATCCAGGATGCCTGAACATTGCCTTTTAGGTGCTGCTATGAAATTTTTTGGTAATTGTTAATTGTTTCAAACCTCTGCATTTTCCCCCTTCCATTTTTTCAATTCTTCACTCAGTCTAAAAGCAAAGCAATGCAAGATATTTTTTTTCATATAAAGTTTAAATGATTTGCAGCCCCTATATGATAAGCAAACCATCCTTACAAGCAAAATAAAGTGAAACAAGAGAACAGCACACCACTGGGGAGCTATGAATACAATGTGAAGTCAGCTTCAGGCCTGAGGCGAAACATAAACATAAGTTCCCCAATTCTGACACTCTAAGCATGCAATGGTTAAAGGTCTAAAGATGAATATGAATGCTGCTGAACTTATAAGTAGGCCATGTTTAAAGGTGAACAGTAGAATTTACAGTTCATATATCAAAAAGTCACAAATGTGAGCAGTATGCGAGATTCTAAAGCAATCTCTTTTGTTTCTTTTCAACCATATAATAATCCTATGTTGTTGTTCTGCTGTAATCTGCAGAGGGATGCCGTGTGATATAATTATCACCACACTGTAAACAAAGTCTGGAAAGGAATCACAGCCACAGAGATGATTGTCTTGCATGCCATAAACCAACATAGTGTGATTAGTTCCTTAGTAACAAGAGTCCACGTAATATTTTTAGATCTCTATAAATCTATTAAATCTTTTAGTTTTTGCTTTGGATTTCACAAAAAAAAGCATTCATTTTAGCATTTTCAGCATCTTAATAAACTTTTGGGCATGCTCAGCTAGTTATCCCAATGAGAAAGTGTGAGGGGATAATTAGCTATTTGAAACATGCATTCAAACTATACTATCATCTAATAATAAAATGTTATACAAATGAAACCTTTTGGAAAACTCCCTATGTGGGATGAATTTATGGCCTCCTTTCAGACAATTCTTATCTAAGTATTTTGACTAAAGGCTCTTAATTAAGTCAGTGACAGTTAATTATGAAGCTAAATGAAGACAGGGGCCCCCGTGCTGCTCTCTAAAGAAACATGTCACCCTCACGTCTGAATAGGTCAGACTCAGGCTGCAATCAGTGAAGCACAAGAAGAGCATTTGGGGACAGGCAGCAAACATGAGCAGAGGCATAATATCATGGGACAACATGTGTGATAAAGTTCACGCTCCATTTCATCCGTAACTCATCCTTTGAGGCAACAGGGCAGGATTACAGACAGATGTTAATAAAGTCAGAAAACAACAGAATTACCCTAAAATAAGGTTTTGTTCTCCATTCTTTTGCATTACAACTCATTAAATTACTTATGGAGATGTTTCAGCTCCTTGATACAGATGCAGGTTTCAAAATTGCTTCAGTTTATAGACCTGCATGTAGCTGCACTGCATGACCTAGATTGTCAACCCATGAGTAGGTTGTATTATTTCCAAAATAGAACCATGGCTAAGCTTCCAGTTTCAAACATGACCTCACTCTCAGCAAAAAAAGGAATATGTTTCTGTTATTCTTTTATTTTCAACCAGATTATTTTGCTATTTGCATTTCAGGTGCAAAAATTCTTGACCCAACAACATCTCAAGAAGGCATAGCAGCTTTTTCGAATTTAGAGTTTCTCATTGCGTTGCAACAAGTCAAGTTACCATCTTGTAAGAAACAAAGTCCGGTCAGCACTCTCAAATAATTTTGCATCATACACGAATGAGGAGCCTGATGTTACACTGATGGAGGTAAACTGAAACAAAACTGAGGACTTTTCACCCACAGACTGTGTTTAAGTAATGCACTGCCTGCATCTGCACAAATGCACCACAGTGTACATAAATCTAATTTAAAATTCACATCAGGCCACGAATCATTCTGAAGGTGAGAGCAGACATGTTTATTAGACCAGACTAACGTTCAGCTGCACTCTGACTCAGTTACTCAGCCTTTATTTTTTAATTTTTATTTTCAACTTTAAAGGACGAGAGAGGTCAAGTAAAGGAAGTGAACCAGAGCTTTTAGAGTGCATCACAAGTATTGCCCAAGGGGAGTGCATGGATGATGCTTACTTAACCCCAGTTAAGGTCTTGAAGGTGTGCTATAGAGCTCAAAAATACTCAAACTCAAAATTAACCATAAAAACAACAAAGGATGCAGGAAGAAAAGAGAGACAAAAAACAATGAAGAAAAAACAAGAAAAACAACAGATCTGAGTAAAAAAAACACAAGCAACTGAACTATGAAGCAAGATTCATGACTTAGCAAGGTGACTTTAGGTCTCAGTTTAGTGAGGATTGTTCACTTCTGCCTTGGAAATCTGTGCACATTTGGTTCCTAGGACATTAAACTTAAAAAAAAAAAAAAAAAAGGATCTAGCTCAAATATACTGTTGTGTTCTCATTTATTTTTACATGATGGGGCAGAGTTCTCTTTTGTTTGTTTTTTCTGCAGGTGACAAATTACAGCAAGGGCCTCGGGGGTAAATGTTAAAACTTTCCCTACTCCGACACAGCTGACTGAAACTAAAGGGCCAATGCTTCTTGCAGATTTTGACAAGAAGCTGAAATTCTGAAACAGAAAATCTGGTAATTATCGTCCCTTTCAGGCAAGACACTGACTACTTATAAGTATTTCGCATGGGAGTCTAAGTCAGTCTAAAACATTTATATTATTATGTAAATGTGGTGTAAGGTATGACACAAATGTCAAAGAAAGATCTACATAACTGCTGACATGGGCACAAAACTTCACCTTGACCGCAGTATGAGATTTATAACACCTCAACTGAATTTTTGATTAAATTAAATTAAATTAAATTAAATTAAATTAAATTAAATTAAATTAAATTAAATTAAATTAAATTAAATTAAATTAAATTAAATTAAATTAAATTTCATTTCATTTAATTTGTAAAACAATGCTTGATGAAACCACATTGGTTAAAAAAAAAGCAAAAATAAAAAAAAAGCATGAGCGACAAGATAGAAGTGGCGTTTGACAAAAAAGTTTTTTTTGCACCAAATTGTTTACAACACCACCATGCTCCCTCTGCAATAGCAAAGTATACCCATTAAACCACACTTTATCAAATTAAATATAAATAGATGTACATAAAAGTCATTAAATGTGTGAGTGCATCAGTGAAAAGCCTCCATACCTTTCGTGAGGGTTCCTGAGACCAGTCTCTGAAGGGACTGGATTAACTTGAGCACTCCCTGTCTGCAGCGGCTGGTACAGCCAGCCATCTTTGGGTAAAGGTTGGGGCAGATGGGGCCGGCTTCCTCCAATAAAGTTCAAAAGAAGAAAAAAAGGCTTGACAGTCTGTGAAGCGAGATGTGACCCTTGAGTAAATTCTGCCTCAGCAACTTTTGCAACGTGACATCATCAAGTCCTCTGAGACTCTGTGTGAACAACAGAAGAACTGATAAGTTTTCTGCAGAATCATGATTTCATAGTAGACTCACATGCAATCATTTTTCAAGTAAACCTGAAAATCTCTTAATCTGCACAGGTATATTTGATGCTTTCACTCAAAAAGACATGCTCACACACCTCAAAGAAACACATACATACTGGGCTGAAATTCAGAGGCTGATATTAGAATGGTGCTGAAACTGCCAGAAAACAAACTACCTGGAAATGTTGACTGGAATAAAAAGAACACAACTACAAAATATAGCATTTTTAAAATAGCAAAGTTATGTTTCTCAAACCAAAATGAGGAAGAATATAAATTATTAAATAGATTCCAAAAGTAGAACGAGAAGAGCCTCGTCCCTCTGGAAGTTCTGTTCTTACAACAAACAGCAGACAACCTCAGCTAGTTCTACTCACCTTCTTAGCCTGGTTTTCTGCTCACACTTTTCTTTTCTCCCCTCTTGTCTTTTTTCTTGAAATCTCCTGAGCGGTAAATATTTCTGTGTGAGGATTTCCTGTGAACTGCAGTGGCAGCCCTGCGGCTGTGTTCTGTGGAGGAGCTCTGCTCTCAGCAGATCTGTGCTGCAGAGCGCCAGCAGCCACCTCTGTTCCCGCCCTTCCTCACACGCTCCCTCCTCCTATCTTGCTTTTGTGCCTCCTCACTCTGAGTCTGACTGATGCTCCTGTTTTTACTTTTTTTTTTATTCAAGTACACACATAGATACATGATCCAGTCTGGTGAAAGAAGGTTGGTGGGTTAAGGGGTAAAAATGAAACTATGGTGTTTGTGGAGCAGGAGTAGGCAACCTTTTTACATTCTGTCCCCAAAAATGTGCAAATCTTTGTAATGAAATGGAAGCATTTTGTAACACAACTGAAGTTAAACTCTAAGAACTTAAATTTAAAAAAGTTACCACCTTTTTAGTGGTTCCAAAAGCCCTGTGACATATCAGCAAGGTGTGTTAAACCACATTTTTATAAAGTAGAACTGTTGGGGGTGCTATCATTGCTAGAGCAGAAAAACTACTTTAAACCCACACAAGCAATCGCACCATTAACACAGCAGTGTTTTCTGAGTTGAAGTCACTCTAAAATAGGTTATGTAAGTCTTTTTCTTCGCTTGTCAAGACAGAGCTTTTTGTTTCTCACTCCAGAAATGCTTGGTGAGAGTATGACGCAGCGCTACCACTGACCATTTTCTTCCCCGTCATCTTGTCTATATTTAATGCTTTAAGATTCTATGTATCCCTCACAGCCATGGTCATATTTTAGGATGTCTCAATCCAAAAATGACTGACTTAAATGTCACACAGTAAAAAAAGGAAACAAAAAGAAAGACAACAACAGCAGAAAGGGTATAGCCTTCGTGACTTAAGGTGGCTGCTTTCAGAATCCTGTTTAGATCCCAAGAGAGAAGTACTTTACTTAAAGAGTGCTGCGGTAAAAATAGCAGCACAGTGCAAGCCACACTATCAGAGTAAGCATGCTTAGGCTATAAGTAAATACACGTTACAAACAGAAATACAAATAAGGGAAAAATCCCTTTCAGTATCAACTTTTTTTAAATAATATTTTGATGCAACAGGCCATCACTAAGCTAGCCCATATGAGACAGTTTGTGCTTCTGCTGTGAAGGGTGTACAAGGGACAAAATTCAGTGTGAACCGCTGCAGTTGCCACATAACAGACTGTCAGCAGTAAAGCAGTGTGCAGCATACTGATCAATATTTAAATTGTATAGAAGTCAGGTGGTAGGACATTATTGAGGCACTTTCTTTTGACACCATAGCACTAAAACTATTGTATTTCAAGTACTTCTTATCTTCACCAACTTTGTCAATTTTGCAGATAAAAGTTTATCACATTGATTTAACTTGTGAGGTAAAAACAGAAGAGAGTTTCTAAAGCAATACAACATAAGTCCCTGACCTTAAAACTGTGTTTCTGACTTGTTTTGATGGCACTCTGACTTTCTTTACACGTTCTTGGAACTGCTGTTGACCTGCAGCATCAGGTGGCTGAAAAGGAAAAAAAAAAAATCACACCTCACACCCAGCTGTGTGTCTATCAACACACTGGCTGTTTTAAATGTGCATCAAAAACTCAAGAAAAGGACTTTGCTGGAAGTGTTGAGGAAAAGAAAGAGAGGAAATGACTGAACAAGATTCAACATTGGACTGAACTTTACCAGCTGAAGAAAGCTCTGAGAAGAGACAGGATGTAGGACAGTTGGCATATTAGTCTTGGTTAGGGGGCCACAAAGTTCATAAATCTGCCAAAGTTCCTTAGTGCTGCTTTAAAGCAGTTTGCAATGTTGGAAAAATGGGTCAAGCAAGCAACATTTTTAAAAAATACACCACCCGAAACCACGCCTTCAGAGCGCAGGGACTTGTGCGCCAATGTTTTACGAGCGGGTTAACATTAACAGCCAAGTGGATAGCTCGTTAGCTTGCTACTAAACAGCTGACAAACCACATTTCTAAAAGCTTTAATCCACTCACCTCCAACTCCTTCTGCGGTGTAAAAAGTCCACACTGCAAACGTCAACGCCTCCAAGACTTAATCCTTATCTGTTGTTTTATGGGGGTTTTTTTTGGTGCAGCAGCAGTTAGCAGTCCATTAGCTATATTTGTTTACAGTGAGTGGCGCACAGAGCGGTTCTCGTGGGGGACATTGAGAGGGAAGGGAAGTAGAAGAGACATGAAGGCATCGATTCGTTCGTTCTATACGGTGCGAATGGCAGGGGTTCGTCAGAGTTTTTGCAGAACTGCAGCTCTCACAGAGGTCTGACTTTTTTCCTTCTTTTTTATGAATACATGATGTATTACCTACTGTCAGGATGGAAGGACCCTTTCACCAAGTATAACAAGTATTTCTGAACAGGACAACCTCTGGCTTTAAAATGAGTTTAAAGTGAGCCAAGTAATGGGTGAGACAGGAGAAAACATCAGGTATCATACTTAAGTCTATCTGTGGACTTGTCCCCTGAAAACCCTTCTTTTTGTGTCAGTTTATCGATAGACGCAATGACATACGTAGATGTTCATGAACAGGAACTAATTAATGGTTTCATCAGTATTTCACCCACTTCTGTGAAAATGTTATAAGCAGCACACACAATACTGATAAATGAAGAAATCTGTGTCTGTTCTTGCCAATTTCTCAACAACTAGAGAGTTGAAGAAATAGCAAATCTCACCCACAGTGTGGGAGTATTCTAAACCAGGACCCAACAATGCTCTATAAGTGCTGTAGACCACAAATGACTTATCACTTCAGAACGACTGCAGCACCACAGAACAAACCCTGCAAGTAAAATCATCCTTCTGGAAGGAAACATTTAGTTTTTAGCTCCAGCATCTTGTCAGTTAGATTATCTTCTATTTTCTGCTTACAAATACTAAGCGATCTGTCAATTGTAAACAGTCACATTACGAGCATGCACGACACTGGGTGGACCTGGCCATGATGAAACGGGGGCTCATCCTGGAGTGCTGCGTGTGCATTTTTGCATCAGCAAATTCAAGTTAACTACAAAGTGCATCTCCTGCAAGATGGTACAAATGACCTGCATGACTAATGCTCCTGCTCAGGAAATGAAGATTTAGAGACCAGACTTGCCTCAGTGAATACATGAAATGATTTAGCAAGCAGCAGCAGTGGAATAAAAGAAAGCTATCATTATGATGGCATCATTTTAAAAACATTCAGAATGATCTTATGGAACAGCATAACAGCAATGTCAAGAAGTGGAGCAGGCTCATTGCAGCACAAGGACAAAACCATGAAAGTTGCATTCAGAAAAGAAACAGAGTTTGGTCTTGGCTACTTGTAAACTGATGTTCTTTTTAATCAGGCATGAAATCTATGCTGATATGTGTTTACGTTTGCGTTTTTGATCACATTAATTACACAAAAAAAAGTTTTCCAATGGGCTCTTTGCACAACCCCACTCCTCCCTGAACTTAAGCCTCTTTGTTTCCTGTCTTTCTTTTCTGGAAAAATTGATTAATCCAGGTGTGCCTGACCTCAGTTACCACCAGATATACCTGGATGAATCAGTTTGTCCACTAATGAAAGACAGGAAAGAAAGGAGCAGGCGTAGGTTCAGGAAGTGAGTTGCACATGTAGCCCATTTAGGTTGGGGGTTTCCAATATTTTTCCAAAAATAAATTATATTATCTTCCAAAACAGGGAATTGTGTTTTAGCTTTTTTTCAGTCACTTAAAGATCATTCGCCGTGGTATAGCCAGGCTAATAATGGTGTGAACACTATGAGCTCCAGACACAAGCTAGACATAGCATGAGATCCATTTTAAACTCATGTCTCATTTATGTTACAGTTCTTAGACCAGGCAACAATGCTACACTTCACCAATCTGTTCCATCAGGTCCAAATACAGTAGGTAAAAAAAAACATGTCTGCATGATCTACAACAACTAGAGCCATTTCATTTTTCCAGATTAGTTGCCAGTGTATCTGTATTTTTGAGATAAATTGTAATTTTTTTTGACAGTTAATTAAACCTTAATGAATCAAGTAGCTTGAGTTAATTCAGTCATATTTTGCCTGTCGAGGCCGGCTGTTGGTGTCATTGTTAGACTTCCTGTGTGCAGCTGCAACTTGATTTAGCCATCGTACAAAAAAAGAAACCAAATGTGCATCTCACTTAATATTTATTTGTGCAAAAACAAACAATCCACTAAACTTTAATTTGTTACAAATTAAGCCTCCAGAAACCAAAGAAAGAGGAACAAGTAATCTGGTGGCTTATTTTCAACTAAAATAAGTGACTAACGCAGGAGCCATAGGCCAACCAGGACAGCTTCCTGTGACTGAGATCAGAGTTTATGGAGAGAAAAAAAAATGCAGACAAATGAGAATTCAAAATAAATAGATTGCTGACAACAAGCAAAACAAAAAAGTGGCTCAAGAGTGACAGACAGCACAAACTGTGTCTACGTTCAAACAAAGCCGGTTACAAAGTGAACCGGGATGACCCTGAGTGTGAATAGGCTGCAGCTGGCCACTGTCTGTCCAAGCTTCACTCAAGTCTCCACACCTGCAATTCTGTCCAGAGAATAAAGATATAAGCAACAGAACAGGAGGGAGAAAAGACAGACAGAGGATGACCTTGCACAGAAATTTCCAGCACATTACATAAGCTTGAGAATGAAAATCGAATGGTGACTTGACAATGTGCATAATTTTCTAAAATTCTAAAATCAGGAGAGTTGAAGGATTTTTGTAAAACAACCAAGCAGGGAGATTTTTCTTTCCTTTTTTTTTTACTGTACTGCATATTGACATGTTTCCCGTAAACAGAATCTTGGCAGGATACCATCAGAAAAGCAGTCCGCTTTGATTGATCATCTCTGCCGACCTGAGCAGAAAACACCCACCCTAAAACATCAACTCTGCAAGAATCAAACTTCCTGAAAGTGTTTCATTAAACCCAGAATTTCCCACTACAATTTTTCAGCTTCATAAACCATTCCTGAATAATGACCTCTAAAATACCATATGGGAATGATATAACACTGTGTAAAACAGTGTTATAGGATCCCTCAATAATAATAAAAAAAATGTGAAACAGTTTTTTTTATTCAGCCATGATCGATTTTTTGAATCTATGTAATCAAAATCAAAATCTGAGTGTTTCTTATGTGTTATTGCTGCATAAGTCTAATTAAACTACATTTGAAATCAAACATAACCAAAGTATAAAAGAAACAACAAATGAAATTAAATGAAAAAAGCAACTTTTACCAAATGATCTTTGACTCAAGATTCTAGTTCTGTGATTTACTGCCACGCAGTCCAGCTGCTCTGAGAAGGTCTTCTTTATTCATATACGTAAAAACTCTAGAATAATGCTGGGAGGTTTATTGTTGGTATGTAACATTGCTGAAGTCAGCTCGCAAAAGCCAAGGACATATTTTGCATCTGTCAGAGACCAAGCAGAGTTCCTGACAAAACTGCAGTGCTTAATGTTGTAGGTATTGCATGGATGTCTTCCAAAAAGCTCCATCTGATATGCATGTAATGTACTTTCCACTACAGATGCAAAGCACCTTGTGACCCAAGGGAGTAATTTGCTGCATTATGCTTTGTTTCTTGTAATCATGCATGCCCCTCAGAGACTATTAGCTGCCATGGCAAGGTCAACACATCAAATCTGGATAATTTAATGGTTTAATTTCTGCATCACTTCTGGGGTCTTCTCTCTGTGGCACTGTCAGGTTATTTCTGCAGCCTCTCATTTCAAGCATGACCCAAAGCTTTTACCTATCATATCAAATTATATCATGAAGAATATTACACTCCAGTAAACTAACCTAAAATAAGAGCGATCCAATGTGAATCAAAGAAAACAAATCACGGAAATCTTCCTCCTGGCATTTGACTGTAACAACAAATAGTTTAACAGTTAAATAAGGGGAATTTTGTTGCCATAGTGAATCCCTTTCATCAGGAGGAGAGAGAGAAAAAAAGATTTTTTCAAGTTCATGTTATAAATGTTGTTACCTCATTCATCCTCTGGCACCCTGATGAGGGAAGCCTCAAGTTTTCCCCTTTCCCCAGGGTTAATTGTTCTGTGCTCTCAGGATGAAAACAACTGCTGCTGGATGCAGGCAGGGAGCACAGCTGACCCCTGCAGTAGCACAGCGTTGCTTCCCACACTCCCCCTGATATTAAGTCTTCCAAACCCCCGCACTGAGCATGCTCAGACAAACCTGCTCCTGGATCTCCAGACAGGAATTTAGCAGTCATCTTTACATGAAAGGATGAGAAGTGACAGGATCAGTGGGAAGCCATGTAGCTGAGATATCTGGTAGGATGTGATAGAGCCAACAGTTAAGCCCACACACGAGAACGCACACAGGACCTCACAGATACAATATGCATACACAGAAATCTGATTTTCTTTTTTCTCAATGCATTAGTCACAATCTAAAGAAAACTATGATTTTCCATGGGGTATGTATGGTCATCTTTACATTTCCCAACCTGAAAGTAAAAGTTATGTAAAGTAGAAGTAGTATTTAAGCTTTTCTACAACTTCGTACTCCCTCTGCTGCACCTGGCACTTATAGGTTAAATAAAGAACTGCTGAGTCCAAAGAGGACTTTGTTGAATCAGAGATGAGAGCGTGAAAATAAATCATCGCCTTTTGAGTGGGAACACAAGATGAACAAAGATAACAAATGAGACACAAAGTGTAGCTGCTATTATAAGATAAGTACTGTATAGCTAGCATAACTGCTTTCATTCTCTTGGCTGTGTTCTGACCAAATGGCAAACCTTTGCAAAATGTGGTCCCACTGCAGCCTGCGGAAGAAATTTGTTTAATTATCCATGGCAACGGCTGTCCTGTTTGGCTCCACTGGGGACAATTAAGACGTGTGACTTAACAAACATCAGCCTACACTCCAATCACACGCAGAGGCAGCCTAGAAAAGCATATAATGCAGGTGCATATGGCTGTGAAGAAACCAGAGAAAAGGAATCTTATTTTAAGTTTGGATCCTCACCACCAACCTTACGTCCTACTCACTTGCATAATGTATGAGGTATTTAAGAGGTTTCACATTGCCTCAGCAATAAATAGATGGTGTCTAAATAATGCCAGTAGGGCATGGATGATGTAAAGATAGCATTAAGGAACCTTACGAATGTTGGAATATAAACAGAAGAACTTGATAAACAAGATTTTTCCTGTTTTACATGTTAACTAAAGTCCTGAACAGTCTTGCGACTGGATCAACACCTTCACACTAAATCATAATTAAATCTACAAAAGAGTATTCGTTTGTTTGCGGGTGCATTTCTGGAAAGTTGTTAATTGAATTACTTGGGTGGCTGCCTGGAGCAATTATATTTTTTCAACTCGGTGATGTTAATTTATGTTTTGAGGCAAATGCAAATGAAACAAAGTGAATTATTTGAACAATACATCTTTGTTGACAATGTCTTTTTTTCTAGCTTGAAACAATGTTCAAGACGGAAAGAGGCTTGAAACCTACAAATGAGCTTTGCCTAACTCATGGGGAGTGAAAGCTGGTTCATACTGCCACCTGCTGGGAATATATGGTCTACTCAGAACAGGTCTACTGTGCTCTATTTTCAATGATGTGCATACAGTCTCTTCATATCTTCTAACTTTATGAATCCAAAATAAATGGGTTGTATTTGCTGGAATTTATCTGTAATTTCACCACTTCTGAATGAACCCAAATTGGCATTTCATTTCATTCATCCAGAATATTCAATATTCTTACATGGCACACTTCAGGCAGTGCTTAGAACATGCCACCTGTGACACATTCACCATAGATTTCTAAAATTGATTTTTCCAGCTGATGGCACTCATGTTTTCTCCCATATGAACCTGTTTTTGTATACAAACACTTCTTAAATTTGGTTTGAGCATTTATAGAATTACTTATTGATCCCTTGAATATGTAAGAAAACAGTATGTTTTTACAGAAGTATCCATTTTTCAATAGAGGTTCTGTCAGCAAATACTGCTTTATACCACTAGAGAGTGACAGTGAGACAAGTGGCATACGGTCTACTCAGTCTTACCAGAGCCAGAGACATCAGCAAAAAAAGGGACAAAAATCGAAAAAAAATTTCTTTTAATTGAAAGCTTCCTGCCTGGGAAGATATGTCTGCATACATGAAAGAAGCCTCTACATCCCACATAAACACTCAAGCTGCTCCCAGCAAAAATGTATTCTAATCTGTGTGCGTCAGGAAATGCATGCAGGAGTAATTTTGAAAACAAAAATGATAATGTACAGCATGTGAGGTTGAAGGTAAAAAATCTACAAGAAAAAAAGGTGGTATTATGTGAATATTCCATTATTTCTGTTCAAATTGCTTTATATTTCTGTATGGATGTATTTGAATAAGCATTTGCAAGTGCCCTATATTATTAACAAACTGGTTTCTACACATGTAAATCAAGTATCACACATTTGCAACCTTTACTGAGTCCGTTTCTCCCCTATCCCTTTTTAGTGTGTGCTAAAATACTGTGTTCATAATAGATTAAATGCAAAGGTCAAATTCCTGTGTCTGTGAAAGGAAAATAACTGTTTTTTTTTTTTTTTTTTTTAAATCCAGTGATTCATGCATTCAGTACCAGACTCATTGTCTGAAGATGAACCAAAATTGATTTTTTTACCAAAGTGAAAAATCCTATTTTACAGTAATGCTGCTTATTTCAATGGCAAACATCACCATTTGACTTGCTTTATTCTTTAGCCTTAACCTGGCATTTCCTCATGACTAATGATAAAAAAACAAAATAACATGCAAACTCAACTGTTATTGAGTCATTCCCCTCCAAAACTGTTGCTCTCCAAACCACGTCTGTCTGGATTTATTCTTTTTCCATATAAACAAATGAATCAGAGACAAACACTACTGCAATGACAATGCAGTATTGACTGTGGGTTTAGAATGCTGCTTTTCTCTAACAGGTGGGATTTTATTTATCTTCCTGCGATAGAAATGGAACACCAGAGATTATGATTCAAGAGTAAACAGAGATCGACCTCAATAAAAAAAAAAGGAGAAAGACAACATTTGAGATTACAGAAGCTATCATCGCATCTTTGCAAGCCTTATATAAACAGTGAGACAAAAACAATATTGGATTAGCACACTTCTGAAACAGCAATATATTTTCATAAAGCACATGATGTCTAACACCGTGTAACACTACTGTGGATGTGTAAGTCTGATAATCCAATTTAAACATTAAGAAGCACCTTTTGCCCAGTGAAGCTATAAGAAATGACAACATTCAGAATTCAGATTATTACTGATAGAACCTTTTTATTTCTGGATTGTTTCTGTTGAAATCTGTTTTCTGCAGCTCCGTCTGTGTTAAGTAACAGGACACATTTATCATCAAACATTTACAGAAGCACAGAACTAAGGCTGATAAGATTTTAATCTGTTTACCATAATGATGCTGCCATTATAAATGCATTTATAGCAGAACAACGGCTTTTAGAATTTTCACAGACATACAACCCTTTCCTCTTGCAAGAGTTATTAGTTTATGTAGGTAGTTGCATGAGTTCATATTCAATAATTTAGACTTTTAACAATAGATTTTTGGATGCAGTTATTGATATGAGATGGTTACTGAGTATACTTTTGTACACACCGGATGCTGCAGATAGATTTCGTTATGTGAAGGCACAGATGACCCATTTGTTTTTTAAGTAGACAAGTTTTATTTTTAACAGTTGTTTTCTTTTATATAAAAATAAGGATTTTTTTTTTTTTTTTTTTGCAAAGACAGCAACTTGAATGCAAAAGACTTGAAACATCTTCCAACGGGAATTAATGTCTTATCATAGAACCTGGTGTATTTTTCAAGTAATCAGTCTTTTGCTGAGGCTACACAGCCTCCAGTGGTGGTAAATTACATTCCTATTCTGGAGTATCCTACTCTTACTCTTATTTTTGATATGCTTTGTTGCAAAGAATAGAAAAAGAACATTTTCAACATGAGCATGTTCACCAGTAATATTTATATTTTTCTCATTTAAAGCACATTTGCCCTAATGAATTCAAAACAAATAATTACAGTAAATATTATATACACAGTAATAAAATAATCCATTTTCTTTTGGTACAAACAATAGATTATTGTAACTTTTGACAATTTTAGTATTTGGCTAGTGATGCAAATGTAGTAATTTGGGCTTATCCTATAATCTAAACTTATCAAAAATAGTTGTGAAATTTATTTTACTACTTCAACAATGATATTATTTGAACAGTTCATCAACATGCATAATTGGAAAGATTCGGGCTAAAACGATAATTTTATGAAAACCTAACAATTGTTCTATACTTACTGTAAGATGGAACGTTTCATTCTGCAAATAATAAGTTGCTGAGATTTTTGCTATCACACATCGTTATTACAGTTTTTTTTTCAGTTTTATGGGTATTGTCAGTAGAATATGTATACATATTCAAATTTTTTAAAAGTATTTTTGTATGCAAACGTTTTTGTCACTTATTAGATCAAATTATGAATTTACTTCTATGTATATATATATTTGAAATCATCTTTGTCACAATCACATGACTTTGTCATGTGATCAGAAAAACGATGTAGGCAGGTGCACCCATTGACTGTTTTCAGTCTGAAGAAGGGCATATGCCTGAAACGACACTCTGCTCTGCCTTTTAAATAAACATTCATTGGAGCTACATCCAGCTTGTGTGGATCTGTTTTTCCTTTTTATCTGCCCTCATTGTTGACCAGCATATTTAAAGCTTGAAGTTGTGTAGTCATGTTATCAGTGTTGATGATGGTCTAGTAACTGAAATGTCCACTCTTTTTTGCACTATTTTGTTTGTGCACCAGTCTATTTTTGCATCCAACTGCCTCTATAGCATTTAGTGTGCGGGCCTCTCTTTTTCGATTTTTCATCCCATTCAGGATTAATAAAGTGAAAGTTATTATAATTAGTATGCTAATGATCATTATGTCCATTCTTAAACCAACTCTCATCAACCAGTGATGGACTTCTTTTAGAAATAAAAAAAACCCAATAAAGCTGGTTCCTTACTTGTGCTATCGACAGTCAAATATTTCAGTGTCAATAACAAGTAAAAATATATCCAAAGGTTTTCTGAATTGGAAAAAAAAAATGTTTAAATGTTTTAGTAGAACAACTTTAAACCTACAGCAGCACACAATGATTTATCATCTAAAGATCAAGTTGTATAATAACTTTTTTTATCAGACTGGTCTCATTTTGTTTACTTTTATTTGAGGTGCACTGTAGTCATGATATATAAGAGTACTTTCTGTGCAGTCTGCAGAGGACAAATTCCACTGAATAAACCACGTTCTTTGACTACAATCCCTCCCAACAGTGGGGTAAACCTAATAGTGAGGCTTACATTAGTTTTCCAAAGACAGAGAGATTTATGAGCTGTTTGGGGGGCTTAAGCCGGCTTTCACTTTCCATTTCAGCTCCGTTTGTTTGGACTTTGATTCTTCTGCTGTAGTAAAACACCCAGTGGTTTCCCAAAGTTGCCTGTTGCACATAATAGTGAAAGGGGCATTGCTAAGAAATGAGGTGCTGCTTATTTATATTTGATTAAACTGATTTAAGCTATATAAATGAAAGGAATAAATATCTTGAAATAAATATGTTTCTTAGATACATAAAATTTCAACTGCTATTTCACTTATTTATGAAAATAATTAAAAGAAAATTTTGCTCATTATAACAGCCGTCATTGCCCGTTAGTTTAATGTTTTCTTGCCAAAGTTATTTTTCACAGTTTATTACAAAGACAGAAGATACATCTATTGATGTTATGCTTATATATTAGTCTCAATAACATTTAGACAACTTTATCAGTTGTAAAGTTGTAACGATTGCATTATGATTTTCTTTCTTCTTCTTCTTTTTCCCTCTTTTTAAATAATGTGCTATAGTGCATGCATACTAAAAAATCAGAACTTATCAGTACCTTCACTCATTTCCTTCAAAATAACTCTTTTAAGGACGTCTTGTTCAGTTGCAGTTAATCTGTTAAAATGTCCAGGAAGTCCTTCAGGGCATTCTGCTTGGGTCATGTCAAACATACACATATTCTGCATTTCAAATCAACTTTCTGGTCACTTATTTACTGTCTATGGCAGGGCAGAAGGGAGAGAAAATAAACAATTTGCAAACTTTTAACCAGCTGAGTCTGTGCACCTTGTTGAGAAAATTACTGAGTTATCATTTCTTCCACTCAACTCTACTCTATCATGTTTTTGTGTAACATATTTCAATACTGCAAACTTTACTGAGGTGAAATTTGATATAATCAACAAGACGATGTGTGCACCTTTTCATTAAGTGCTTGTGCAGCATTGACTATACCTTGAATTGTGTAATCTTTGGCACAATACGCTGAATATAACTTTTCTGATAATCTTGTACAGTGAGAGGTTGAGTACGTTTGCTATTACAGTATTTATTCAGTCTATTGGTGAAACAGCATTTTCATCTTGGCTGATCACAGATGCCATTGTTCTCATGCAGACTCAAGTTCTTCTCCTCCGTTTCAGTCTTAACTGCGTCTATCTGTTTCTGGGACTGTTGGGAGAGTCTGATTCCATTTATTAAGGTCAATCGCTTGTGTACAGACACACGAGGAAGTTGCAGTTCTCTGCATGATGGTCCTCTGCAACGTAACAGCTCTCCATAGGCCCGACGGAAATCCCTGTTGAATGCTGGATACAGGATGGGATTAAGGGTTGAGTTTAGGTAGCCCAGCCACAGGACTATTGAATGAAGTGTATTCGGGGGATTTGTCTTTTCCTTTATGCCCTTGCAGGTGAAAAAGGTGAAGTAGGGGAACCAGCAGATGACAAAAGCCCCCAGTACAGCTGCCAGGGTCACTGTAGCTTTGTGCTCTCGGGCTATGGCTGCAGTTGCTGAGCGTGCAAAGGATGGGGTGGTGGCACGAATACGCCTCACCTGAAAAGAAGACAGGATTTTATTATTGCAGGATTTTTAAATATGATTAGAATATCCTATAAAAAATTATTTGCCTTCATACAATACAAATCACATTACATTATTATTTTTTTTTTATTTCAAGAACAAATAAAACGCACTTCACTACTATGACCATGGGTTTTTAGAATAACATTTTAGTAACCTTTACAGATATTTAAAATACTCAAGATGTCTTTGTTTTTAAGCCCTAGAAAAATCTCTTATTTACATCACAGTCCATTATGAATATTGACATCAAAGAGGCAGTAAGGTCAGATTTCTAGATCCTACAGAACTTTGCATACTAATTCTGTTTAGTCTCATTTAAAATCCAGGGAAAGCATGAGAAGTGATGGCAGCAATCAAGATCTTAGCAATGTATACTAGGAAGTTGAAGATGAGAGAATTGAGTGCTCCTTTTCTAGTGTTGAGAGAGGAGGATTTCTCATGTATTGTTACACCTTTTCTTATCAGCTGTCGAAGGTAAACATGTATATGGGATGGTGTTTTAACTGAGAACTCTTATTTGTGTTATTTGAACTTCAATATTGGAATTTCCAGCCCCCTTGTGGAGAAGTTGCCTGGAAATCCTCCGAAAAGATAGAATTAGTATCCAGAAAGTTAAAAGACACTCACCAGCCACATAAAAATCAATCATAAATAAAAGTTGTCAACATCTGCAACAATAAGCTGTTTATCGGCACATCTGTTGTGTGTTTCTCGACTAAAATACAACATAATGTAACATTGACTCATCTTGCTAGCTAGCCCAATCAGTGAATTTGCTTCAGGTTTGCATTGAGTGGAGTCATAAAGGTTATTAATGATTCCCAGCTCTGACTTTATTTTCCAAGGCAAATTGGATACAGCAAGCTTCTAACTAGTAACTGCAAATGATCAATAGGAAACCAACAGGAAACCTCCTGCGAATTCTACTTACAATAAAAAGGGGGTTGTAGAAATGATGATCCTGTGGCATAATTTTGCAGAGAGATGCCTTCTGCCTTTTTCTCTTTGCAGACATTTTGTCTAGTGCAGCATGTAACAAAATCAAAGGTCAACGAACTTTGATTAAAAACTATGTTTCTATTGTTACCTAATCTACTACAGTAACTATAGGCTACTATGTTCTTATTTTCGTTGAATTAGCCTAGCTGTGGGTCCACAAACAGCAGCTGCCACATTTGTGTCACCATTTTTACTATGGTGTCTCTGAATGGACAAACAAGTCTGTGTCTGAAGTAGTAACCCTCTGAGGTTTAAAACTTTTATAGATGCTATAAAAAATCTGTTTGGGATGAGCAACATACAAAGGCACACAGAAGAAGACAGTACACTACACAATGTTGAAGTAGTTACACATACAGTAGTGCAGTCATTACTCCACCTGGGGCCACTAGATCCACTAGCAGAAGAAAAGATGTTTATGTCTGAAAGGATTTTGGCCACCATACATTTACAACTGTGCTTGGCATTTGAAGTAATTTCTATACCAGCTTTACTGCTAGATATTAGTCATTCGTACACATGAAGCAGGACAAAAGTGTATTAATGAGGGCTGCACTCTTCTTTAAGGATGTCTTGTTTCATTGCATGTTTTACAGTAATCAGCATGCATGGATGCAAAAGCAGAATACAGTTATCATCAATACTTGTACCACAATTTCTTGTGGGAGAGGGAGGAGATGAGGGTGGGTGGTCGGAGAAGGGGGGGGGGGGGGGGGGGGGGGAGGCGTATGCTTGTGAGTGTCTGGTAGGGATGGCCGTGAGGGGCTGAAGAAAGAAGGGCGGGAGCGTAACGGGTCAGAGGGAAGGGTGGGGCTAGACATGTAAGGGTGGGAGTGTATGGGGGTATTGGGTATATAGGGAGGTGGGGGTGTATGTGTGGGGGTGGAGGGAAGGGTCGGTGCAGGTGTGTGGGGGGAGTGCATGTGGGTGTTAGAGGGTATCAGGAGGTGGGGGTATGTGTGGAGAGTAAAGCGAGGAGAGTGTTGGGGGTGGAGGGAGGAGTGAGTGTGGGTATGTAAGGTCAGAGAGCGGAACGGGTGGGTGCATGTGTGTGGGAGGAAGTGCATGTGGGTGTTGGGGTATGTGTGTGGGGAGTGTGTGTGTGTGTGTGGGGGTGGTAGCGGTGGTGGCGCCCTGGTGTTAGGTGTGTGGGGAAGGGATGTCGGGGGGGGCCCCCCCGGCCCCCCCCCCCAGACGACCCCCCCTCCTCTGTCCTGGGGGGGGGGTCGACAGTGGGGTCCGGTCCTCCTGGGTTTCGGTTAGGCCGCCTGGGTCAGGTGGGGGGGGGGTCTGCTCCTGGGCGCTTGGGCACTGGGCCTGGCGCTGTCCCTGCCCCGGGGGCGGCCGGCGCCCGGTGGGGTCGGCAGCTGCTGGTCTATGTCCACTGGGGCCTGGGCCCCCAGACCGCGGGGGGCTCCGGCTGGGGGCACCCTTTGCCGCCCTCTGGGGGATGCATGTCCGTTCTTGTGGGGGGGATCTCACCCAGAGGCCCAGATCCGAGCCTCTGGGTGGCTGCTGGGGGCCTGGGTCGTGAGCTTTGTGGGCTTCCTCCTCCTTGCAGAGACAAGGCTGCATCTGCATGACTGTATCACCACGGAGCACCCTTTATCATGCATGTTGACACTGTGACGCTGCTTCCCGTCGCGCTGACTAGGTTGTACCTCTTCTTTGCGTGGTTTTGCGTGTGTTTGTGAGATCTGAGGATACTCGAGCCACCTGCGGGTCCTCCTGTGGGAGATTGCTTGTTTTGTTTTCCAACAGAGACCTTGGAATGTTGTTTAGGGATTTCTGTACAGATGCACCAGTGAACTGTGTAAGAGGATTCATGTTTTCTCTCCCCTCTCTCTCTCTCTCTCTCTCTCTCTCTCTTCACCTTCCTCACTCCTCTCTCTCTGTTCCACTTTCTATCATTACCTCTGTTAAATTTCATTTCTCCCTTGTCAGGCCCGGCAGTATGGTATGGAATGCTGTTATAGACAAATGTTTAATCAAAGAAATAAAATGAATAAACAGGATATCAAGGGGAGCCTTGTGTTCATAAAGCTCCCCTTGACAAAGCAAAACTGTTCAACACAATAAAGCAATCGGATTTCCATTCTGCTTGCTATGATGCTGGACAGGACAAGTAAAAAAAAGAAGAAAAAACGAGAGAAATAA
Source organism: Atherinomorus stipes (assembly GCA_023101725.1). Taxonomy (NCBI): domain Eukaryota; kingdom Metazoa; phylum Chordata; class Actinopteri; order Atheriniformes; family Atherinidae; genus Atherinomorus; species Atherinomorus stipes. The sequence goes on along the minus strand of JALJCO010010630.1, from coordinate 307,268 downwards.
AAAAAAAGAAAAAAAAAAATATGTGATGAGCTTTGACAGTTTTTTTTTTTTTTTTTTTGTGGAACAAGTGTATTAGAGCAGTGGTTCTCAACCTGGAGTATGGAGCCACCCAAGGTGGTCCCCAAAGCTTTGACGGTTTAAAAATATGATTAAAATTACTCAGCTGTCATTTTAACATTGTGTCAACGTCGAATCAAAGTTGGGTCCCACATTGAATAAATGTTGGATGTTGTTTCGATTTTGCAAATCTGATCAACATTGAAATAGCAACATCATTTCAATGTCATGTTCCTTAATGGGTGAATTACCAACGTTGAATCAACATTGATTTTACTTTCGACTTTGCAAATCAATGTCGTTTGGACATTGGAATGATGTTATTTTTTAACTGTTATATTTTAGCATTCTTTTTAAGATATGGTTGTAAAAATTATTTTGATTAGACATGCAACTAAAAAACTGTTGATATTTCATAGTTAACAACACCATTTAAACTGTTGGGTGTTCGTTGTTTTGACTTTGAATAAACGTTCATTTATAAACTGACATTATTTCAACCACATTTAAACGTTTAAAGTTGGTCGAATACCAGCTGGGTAAGATCATGCCCACACAGACATGAGTTGAGGTGTATCAGTGTCATTATGCCTCTGATTGATCATGCGCCCTGGCTACTTGGCCAGAGGGATATCCCTGTGGTCAAGTAGCCAGGGTACATGATCAATCAGAGGCACAGTGACAGGACCCCACACTGTCACATCTCTCCCTCTCTTTCCATAAGCATGTCCATGGACTGTTTACCATTATCGCACATGGATCCTGCCGACAACGCCAGAATGTGGCAGGGTATGCAGGAGGGCCCAGGCCGGATTCTATCACCAGACTCCCTGGTGTGAGTCACATGTGCTCACCAGTCAGCCGAACGGATATCTCTGTGGCCAAGTAGCCAGGACACACGATCAATCAGGGTCATTGTGACAGGACCCCACACTGTCACATCAGCATAAGTTTTTCATCATTTCGTTTGGTTACATCGTGGTTTTATCAAAGGACAGGAAGCGAGTCAGTCAGTATGCATCACTTGTGGGAAGAACTAATGCATAAAACAAAGCATGGTTTCAGTTACGGGAGGTGAAGGGGGTCCACCACCCTTTGGTGGTTGCATGAAAGGGGTCCTCAGGGGAAATAGGTTGGGAACCGCTGAACTGGAGCATATTACATCCTATACTGTAAGTATTATTACAGTTTTATTACAGCTTTGCTAAATCAAAATAAATAACACTGACCTGTTCTCGTGCCACTCTGAAAATGCAAAGATACATTCCACACATCAGCAGCAGAGGCAGGTAAAATGAGCCAAAGGTATAGATGATAACGTAGTTGTTATTCCATTCAAACTGGCAGTAGCGTCCTTCCTTGTCCTCCTCACCCATGCCCCAGTCCGAGTGCTGCACCCTGTAATCTGTCGTGTTCCACCCCAGGTGGATGGGTAAAAAGGCCACAGCTAATGATAAGACCCAGATGGAGATGATGGCCAGTGTCACCCTTCGAGGGGTAAGTCTCCTGGAGTGGCTAAGAGGAGACGAGATGGCCAGGTATCTGTTCACACTGATTGCCAGAAGCGTCAGGATGGAGGATGTACAAAGCATGACATCCAGAGAGATGTAGACGTTACACAAGGTTCCTCCAAAGGGCCATTTCCCACCACGTAGCTCCACAGTGGCAGACAGGGGCAGCACCAGCAAGCCGAGAAGGAGATCTGCCACTGCCAGTGACACCACGAAGCAGTTTGCAATTCTCCACAATCGTCGGCTAAGTCCCACAGCCAAGCACACCAGCACGTTGCCTCCGATGGTCAGAATGATAACAAACACGAGGAAAAGCCAACGGAAAGCCGTGGAAATCATGATTCCGTCGATCTTTGGGTCGCTGCTGCCGTTGTGTCTCAGTACGAAATGTGTAAAACGATTCATCCACAGGGACAAATGTTCTCGACTTCTTCCAGCTTACTTTTCCATCAGATGATCCTTCTCTTGGCATCTGTGTGGGAGGGTAATCAGGTTCAGAAGCAGATCCCTGTAGAGAAAGAATCCCTCCATCTCTTATTTTCCATAGTGCCGCTGCTCCTGAAGTAAACACTGCACTAGAGAAAAAAGAACAAGAGCCATTACTTAAAAATTTCACATCATCATGTAAATCCCAGTTTCTAATCCATGTGACATTCAGACCTTTTCACATGAACATCGTCATTCTAATAACAGCGGATTTTTGCACAATTGTCCACATGTATACACAGTTTATTGAAACTGAAATGAAATATTTTGAAGAAAATAGTCCAGAATGAAGACTTTTACTGTCCCTGATTTTAAGATGCTATATGTGACTAGAAAAGCAACCTGTAGCTTTCACATTATGTGTCGCTACCTCAATAGCTTCACATCATCACGCATCTCTTTTTCTTGTGTTGAAATTTCAAAATTACCTAAGATAGCATAGGAACACCTTGCTACAAGGTTGTTTTACAAAAATATACAGTTACACCCCAACAATGTTAAGGAATGGAGGCATCAGGGCATTTTATGGAGTACATGATCCAGAAAACAACAGCCGAACAACACAGAACCCAACTGTCACCAGCTTTGGATGAGACTATAATCTTGAGCTGGAGGCTCAAGAATGGCATTTTTTGTTTGTTTGTTTGTTTGTTTTTTTGCAAGATCCCTGCATTTGACTGAGTAGCTTTGAAGAACAGCACACTTTTGACTGACATGACATGAGTCGGCATAAGACTCAAGCACACTGTATCTGTATGTGTTCATGTGACCAAAGAAAAAACCTAATCTTAGCATTCATGGAGGGGGCGATCAACAAGAAAAGAGCAGATCTTTCCCAAAGGAGTTTTTTTTTTGCCATCCTTCCCTCCTTTTCATCTATTTTTCTCCACGCTTGTGAAAAAAAGTAATCTGAAGTGATAATTCTGTTGGACTTAGAGGCTGTTCAACATCGAGATTGTTTTAACCAGTGACAACTTTCCATAGGTCTCCCAAAACCAGATAAGTTTTAACCAATCAAATGTCAGATTCCATTATACAAACCCAGACATTTGCCCCCTTTTCTCTCATTCAACAAACCATAAAGGAAAAAAGAAAGTAGGCCCTCTTCAATGATTTACACCTGAAAAGTTAAGTGTCCTGCATCTGGAATGGATCTGCTTTTGGTTGGATCCACAACAAAAGACAAGTTTATGGGATTATTATCCTGCCATATATCAAGAGCAAATTTTGGAACTTTGAGAGCATTAATCGTTTTTAAGCTCAAATCTCATACTGCTCAAACTCAAAAAGTCTTTGGTTGCACTCAAATACATTTAGCTTTTTCTGAAAACAGCCTTTCTGCTCTCAAATCCCCACAAATGCTCCTCTCTCAAATTTGAACACCTCTCACAGCTTACCCTCCCCCCACCTCTTACCACCAGGTTAAGTTAAAACTGGTGCTATGAGATAAAAGGAATCTATTCATAAGATTACAATGAAATATGACGGTCTCAACCAAAGAAAGGGAATAAAAAAAGGATTCATGAATGTGTGTTCAATATATGCTGAGATTAGAGAGCTGTTCCCCAGAGACAGGTACATTTACTTTGGGGAAAGATTGGGCTGCACTGTATTTGCTCACCACCAGCAGAGTCATAAGATCTTGAAAACAATCATGAAATAGGTTTTAGGAGTTAGTCAAAAGAAAAGAAAAGAAAAAAAAATGTATCCAATCCAATGGTTCTGAAAGTAAGACTGACTGCTTGTTTTTGGTAAAAAAAAAAAAAAAAAAAAAAAAAAAAAAACCCTTTAGCTTTTATTCGAACATTCTCTGTATTTACAGTACACAATATCAATAGAACATAATCTGTTTTTATTTCAGTCCTTATTCTAATTCACTGATACATTTGCATCCACAAGTGTCTCTTAAAGCTACTTCTCCTCTGTACAAAAGTTAAATGTTGCTTAAAAAACAACAAAAAACAATTTCGATAAGTTTTTTTTTTGACAAAAAAAAAAAAAAAGAAAAAAAAATCTGTTCAGCCTAGATCCCCAGATTTGTACCTCTCCTTTCAAAGCCCCAGCTGTCCTACCTTGCAGTGAAACTGGGCTAATGGTGATAAATGCATGTTATGTATGGTATATGACATCTTTGATAATAAACAAGCTAAACCAATTTTCCGGTAACAGCTAATTTAATTTGATGAGGTCAGCCTGTGTTGTTCCACCATCACTCACAAACATCTTCACAAATACAGAAACAGGAACGAGGCATTTCTAAATAAACGCTGCTGTTTCCAGCACTTATAATTACTTAGTAGCCAAAATACTGTGAACTGTTAAAACAGAAGTGTGTATATTCTAGAGAGATGGGATATACCGTACATGATCATGTTTACATGTTAGTTTCAAAATGATTAAAATCATTATAAATCTGCTTTTATAAGTAGGTTTTTAGAATCAGGAAAATAGTTGCAGCTGTATTTTTTAATTTCAAGATAGACAAAGAAAAATGACAAAGTAGCCTGTGTTAAGTGAAATATTGAAATAAGCCAGCAACATACATCGCACAAGCCCTGACCTTCTGGTGACTGTGGAGTATTTATATACACAAAGTTATGACAAGCCTGAACTGCAAATTTACTGTACTAATTTGTCTACAATGAAAACACAGTGGCAAAAGCAATATGCAGAAGAAGGTATGATACACAGATAAGATATCAACACCTCCAGCTTTATGACGCATGCTTAATACAACAGATTAAATCGTGTTTGGTTTAAGCGTGTGTACAATTTGTCCAATTTTCAGTAGCTACAAAAGCAGGAAAGTCCACAGGAAGCAATAGATCACCCAGGATCTACTTTATCTTTAGCTTTGTGACAGTGTTTCCGGTTCTATTTAACTTTTTTTTTTCACAGTTAAATATAATCCACTTTGTGATAACAGATAATAAAAATGACCATGATAAAAACAGCAGAAATGAGTATAATGTTAAGGCTATGGTAGAGAAAATGAATAGAATGAGAATGAAGTTATGTTTTATCACAGCCATCCACTAGAAAACGTCGATGCAAGTCAACCTTTTAAGAATTAGTGCAATGATCAATATTTAAAACCATTTTCTGCCCTTCTGAAATACTATTCACAACATGAACAGACAGGCTGATTTTATTTTCTGGTCAACATTTTACTACCTAGAAATTATGCGAATACTAATCATTTCTGATATGCACTTCGATATGATTGTTGTCATCACTGCAGAGTCTCGCTCTGACTCAGGATAATGAGAACCAGGTCAGCTTGTACAAGAACAAGGCACAAATAGCTGATGATGTAATTACTGATAACTCTTTGTGTATACTGAGACCTATATTTCTTTCTGCTGTAGATGATGTGACAGAAGGAAAAAAATCAAATCCAAGCAGTTCAGTTTAATAAAGGAGGCATAAAAAAGACCACAAATTTGCCATTTAAAAAGCTTATTGTGAAATCTTACACTTTTGCATAAGACAGTTATCCTACATAGAATGGGTCCATAGAGCCCGGATTACATTGCACAGGAATGTGGACTGTCTTGCAACAGAATCGTTCAGTAGTTAATGAAGTTTTAGTGACAAATAACTGTCTAATGCAAAGGTGACATGGTACAGTAAATGCACAATACAACATTTGTTTGAACCTCTATACAAGTTTTGAATCATGGTTGAGGTGAAACTTTTGCTCTTCTCATCGCCTCAGCTCCAAGGAAGTTTTAGCTTGTCTACTCAATAAGGGTTTGATTCTGATTCTCCAAACTGAGAACGCACTGAGCTCTGTCTCCCTCAGGTAAGACACTGACTATTCATAAGTACTACATATAATTCTACTTCAAAGCAAAATGAAATTCAGTAAGAAGTAAAATCCCTACCAACTAATTTTTCCAATCAATATTTCCTGAAAAGTTAGTAGAAATTAACATAATGTTTTGAAATATCAAAGTCAGGTTCAGTATCTAGTTCAAATAACGTCACCCATACAATACAAACACATTCACCTGCAAGTTAGTCATTTAAACTACTACTCAACTGTTATACATTAATATTTGTGTTAAAAGAGGGGAAGCACAAACAGCTGTTGCTCTATTGTTGGTGACTTTCTCTGCCAAGATGCTTCACATGAGATCTGGTTGCAGCATGAAGGAATTTAATTAATAATACATTTCCCTAATAATTACACTCTAATATGCTCATCATCTCAAATAAGTATTTCACCTTATTTTATATTAGTTTTTTTGTTCTTCATTCAGTTTATTGATCTGCTCAAGCTTTAGTTTAACCCCTGCTTTTCCACTCAGACAATCCAAGGTTTTTTAGAAATGTCAATAAATCTCCCTCAGGGATAAACACGTTTTGTTTCCATAGAAACTGTGTTTTTTCTTCTGCACTGATAGAGTTTGAATCGAGCTGTGTCCCTGGCCGCCCTCTTTTAGTGCCACGAGAGTAGGAGTTACTGATTTTTTAGACCATGAAGAATAAAAAAAGTGAATAATGTGAAACTGTAACATAAAGAAGATGACTGTCACAACTTTAATCTTATCCTGCTACTGGCTTGCCACAAGATAGTGGGAACAAGTGTAACAAAACACTGTGGCACCATGGATGACCTAAGATCATTTTACATTTCAGTTTATAATTCATTTCCTTGGTCCCCAAATAGTACAAACCAATAGAAAAACAAAACAAAAAAATCATATTCTACAGTCAGAATATAAATGATTGATCAGAGAAATACAAAAAGGAGTTGAACTAAATCTTACTCTGTTATGTAATCTTGTATCTATTGTGTAGTGTACAGTACTTGTTGCATGCAAGGCAACATACAGCACTTCTCTGATCGGTAAGTTACACCGTTAGATCTACAGTACTCTCTTTATATGAATATGCACTACATGTCACCTGTCACAAGCAATACTGTCTCTTTCCACAGTGGACGGTGTTGGATTATCTTACTGCTTGATAATAATTACCAAAATGAGTTACAAAGTGGCTCAGTCAGACACTGATCTGCTTTACACAACGAAGCCTTTTATCATGCGTAATTAAATGCTATCACATTTCTGTTTAGCTGCACATCTGCACAGAACCTGAGTTTAAAAATCCCCTGCATTATTAAGCAGGTGTATGAGTCAACAGTGTGAGATAGCGATGTGGACAACATCCGGGCGATGAATGACAGAAGGCGGGCAAACATTGTAAACCCATAAATTAACACGTGAAGATTGAAACTTGGAGCTGTGCAAATCATTTGGGAATTTGCCAAAGTGACATAAAAGGAAGAATTATAGAGTGCGTCCCTAAATTTATGTCTCAACCTCATCTTGTTAAACTGCTGGGACCAAGAGATGCTCTTCTTAAATGAGCGGAACACCTCTTTCCCTTTTTTGTTTTATTAAGTAGCCCTGCTCCACATCACCATGCAAAATCCGAATCAGTGTAAGAAAACATCAAAACTACTTAATTTTGGCATTTATGTCTAACTTTAACTAAAAGTAAATCTCAAATGTATATTCTGTGAAATGTAATGGTAAAAGTGTAGTTCTGGGAACATGTTGAAGACATGCAGTAATTGCAGATTGCGTATGTCATAGTACAAGTTTACCAGGAAATTACAATGTATAACTGAAATATACAAAGTGTTCTGAATGCTGTTTGTCATATTGTCATTGCTTAATCAAGACTAAACCAGCTGCCTATGTTCATGCTGTGAATGTGTAACCAAAGAAGAATAAGGCATGACTGAATTACCAAGCAACACATCCATCCATCCAGTACTCTGCATGTCTGCACACGTCTAACAATCTAATCTCACTTTTTGTGGAAGAAGCTTCATATTAAAAAATGGACATTTCTAAATTCAGTGAAGTATGTGTGTATAACTCAGCCTTATTTCTTCATTTAACATCTCTAGAAGGTGCTGTTGGAAGAAAGCTTGTCAGCTCACCTCACATGGTTTGTCCCAAAACGCTGACAGATCCCATCCTTCCCCCCAGACCAGGAGTGCTCTCTGGTTCCTTGATCCTGCATATGTGTAAACTTATTAAACTTATTTCCCTCTCTCACCCTCTCTCCCTCTCTCCCTCTCTCTCTCTCTCTCTCTCTTTGCGTCTCCTCCCCCACCCTCCCTCCTGCCTCTGTTCTCACAGAGCTGAAATGCACGTGTCATGAACATGTCAACATCTAACTCCCTCTAAATCCATTCCTTTTTGAGAACTGCAGGATTCATGCAGCAATTTCAATCAGTTTACCTTTTAGATAAAACTTTGCATCACAATATTTATTTTCAAGATATATTTTTCTCATGCAATGCAGAGTAAGCATACAATTAGAGTTTTGAAAAGTGGATTAACCGCGTTGTTTACCTCAAAATCGAGCAGTGTCCCTAAATATAATGCTGTTATTTACATTGTTAAAGTAGTTGATTGTGGTTAAATATTTGATATTTTTCCCAGTTTATGACTTGCCTTAAAAATTTATCAGCTGTCATAACTTTTAAGTATTAAGCAAAACTACAAGTAATAACAGTTGATAAGATTAAATGATGTTATGAGAAACAGCAGTTAACCGCGTAAGACTAATAACTGTAACATTATGATATAACAGTACTCAAATGTTGTGGTCTATCAGCTACGTTTATATTTTTTACTATCTTTTTTCAATCTTGTTAGCAGGTGGGCATTCACCAAATAGAACAAGAGGCTAAGTGGAATTAACTGATGATTATGTTATTGGATTTATTTAGTCATAAACCCAACCAACGCCTGACAAGTTCAAAAGTCTTTTTTTTATCTATCTATTTTCTAGTTTTATACCATAAGTGTTACAAACTGCGGAGAGACACTCAAAACAATGAAAGCAGGATAAAGGATGCTAAATTTTGGCAAAGAAAAGCCTGAATGTGAAACAAAATGACCAAAACTGAATGCAAATTAGGGCAGAGATGAATGATCAATAAAAACCATCAAAATGATTTGAAAGAGATGCAAAACAACCAAAATAAAAAAAAGCCCATAAGTTCCTTTAGAGATTAAATGTGACACAAAATTATAAGAGATGCTAAATATGCATGCCTAGGGCATAAAGGAAGCACAAAGAAAGTGATTAAAACAACATTCAAATTGGCCAAACCTTTACAAATATAACTGCAACTGATGCAAAGAAAAGGAAAAGTCTGTGATATAAAGCAAAATTAACAAAATGAGATGCAGTGACATAAAAAATGCACTGTAATTAAAAAACAAAAACGTGAATGCAAAGACAAAACAGAATTTAAATCCACCATTTATCAAAAGTATAAGACAAAACAACTTTATAGTGATGCAAAACCATCACGTCTGCTTGGTTCTTTCTTATTTATCCATTTATTTTTGTTGTTTGTTTCTCTGCATCTTTATTTTGTTGAATCCCCAGCTATTTTTTGAGTCCAGTCTTTATAATGATGAATATGTCAGTGAGACAGTTACTTGATATGTGACTTGGAAAAACATGAAGTCACATGACAGCAGTGCTTTCCAAAAACAAAGAAACAAAAAAAAAATCAAGTGTGTCTCATCTTACCCTACTGGCCCCCTAAACAAAAGTTAACAATTAAATTTAGTCTGAAGAATCCTGCAAGCAAACGAGATTAAACAATAACATGAGTTGCTTGAAAAAAAATGGGTAACCTAGCAGGCCAGAGTCTTCAGCTGTGGGGGAGTCTTCAATATTGAAAAAATTTCCTCCCTGGAAGTCCATTTAGGCATATCTGGCACTGCAGCTGCATAAAAAGCAGTCCATGTGTGTAGATGTGTCAAAAATACACACTAAAAGTTTTGCTGAACACTTAAATCCATAATAATATAATATGAAAAAAGGATCACAAACTTGAAGGTTGGTGAACTGGTTGATGGGAACGTTAGTGTCCTCCATCCAACAGGGAGCCATAAATTCAACACACAAAACAACATGAGAATAACAGCAGCTTTTATTTGTTTAACTAGAAATAGCAATGTGTGCTGCTTCATAAAACTGGCCAGGTCAATGAGGGTAACAGGGATAAACATAACAAATGCAGAGCACTTTAAAAATGTCAAGTTAGATGTGAATGTAATTTCTTACCATTATGCAAGTTAAGATGTAATCTATTTAAAATGCATTTGTCCTAAAAACTGCCTACTAGTAATAAAGATACAGTTTTTTTATTTTTAAAGTCAGCTATGTTTTATTAGAGATTTAGCATGTGAAATCTCAAAAGGGTCACAAAATAATGGTTGGAAGGAATACAAAGAAGAAATCCCATCAGAGTATTTTATTTTCAAATATTTTTATTCTTCAAATCTGTTCAGTTGCAGATATTAAACAGCTCTGTTCTCCCACCTCCTGGACATCAGATAGTACTGACATGGAGACTGAAATACTCAACTGTGACAGACAGATGGAGACAGAACTCCATAGTCTTACATACAGAATATCCACAAGATACACCTGCAGTATTCTGCATAACTGTGCTATCACGTGCTTCGTCGATGCATCATTCAGTCTTCTGTTTAATGTGTTTTATGTTTTATTAAAACTTTACTTTGAATGGCAGTTTTTGGCTCCTGCCCTTTTCTGTGAATGTTTATGTGTGAATATTGTTTCTAAACTTCTGTGTTTTACACACTGAGTGATGAGAGAAGGTTAAAAAGGTCTTCCAGCCGTGCAGCTAGTCATCATCATTCACTGGTCCGCTAATGAGATGTGAGTGAGCCTGAAGTGATGTTTTGGACAAGCTTTCTCTCACTGTTGAAAGGTCTGTAGCCTGTTTTGTGTTGACATGCTTCCAAACCCTAGCTTCTTTCTTTCTTTCTTTCTTTCTTTCTTTCTTTCTTTCTTTCTTTCTTTCTTTCTTTCTTTCTTTCTTTCTTTCTTTCTTTCTTTCTTTCTTTCTTTCTTTCTTTCTTTCTTTCTTTCTTTCTTTCTTTCTTTCTTTCTACAGCTTAGGACAGACTTACATATAGAGCAGGCTTATTTGGGTGTTAAGTAACAAAATGTTCAGGCTGACTTACCTACTGGAGTAAAGCCGGTCAGTGCTTCCAGATGCTGGCAGATGGGGTGTCGACAGCAAAAGCATCTACTCTGACACTTGTAAATATTGTAAATACAAGCAACCGTAAATAACCAATGCCGGCTCACCTCACAATCACTAAATATGAATTGCACCTTCACAATAAAGCTCCCAAGAAAAGCAAACGTTCGGCCAGAGTGTTATAAGTCTCGGCACACTGCACAGTGTCTAGAACGCAGGACCTAGTTCCATCACATCTGCCTGTTAAATTTTTTTGAGCTATTTATTTGAAATATCTATGCAAGAGTAAAAATTTTGTTACTGAGCTCAGTGAGAACTTAGAATCACCCAAATCATAAAGATTATTCTGTGTAAAATAACTTTTGTTCGGACCAAAATGAAGAACCCAACTTCTGGTCGACCAACACTCCAATGAACTAAAGTCAGAGTTTATGGTGGCAAATTTTTACATCTATGATTGCTGCAGCCAATAACAGTTTATGTCATGAAGTGCTTTAACTGCTGTTCCTACAGTATTTACTTGATACTTTATGCACCTTTGAGGACTAGAAAATGTAGAAATGCATATGATAGTGAGGGAACATGAACTTATGCTGTCCAGCAAATGCCTCCACATTGCATCTGTTGACTTGCTCGGACTTGTTCAGTGTAAGGACTGTTTTGCATGTTTTACAGACAAAGTGAGGACATTTTGGCCGGTCCTCACAAAAAAAGCCAAAGAAAAACCCATTTTTGAGGGTCAAGATTTGGTTTTAGAGTTTAGGTTACAATTAAGTTTTGGTTAGGTTTGGGGCAAGGGTTAGGTTTAGGCAATCAGTTGTGATGGTTAGGGTTAGGGTAAGGGGCTAGGGAATGCATTATGTCAGGTGAATGTCCTCACTAAGATGGTTGTAAAAGAATGTGTGTGTGTGTGTGTGTGTGTGTGTGTGTGGGGGGGGGGGGGGGGGGGGGGTTAATTGTCACTTGATTTATTTGATTTTTGATCTTTTACATCATCAGTGTATGTTACACTGTGTGGCAAATTCTGCCTCCAGGTTTGTACTTGTTCGCCAAATGATTTTCCCCTGAGCATAATAAAGGATGGTGAATGATTTGTCCAACATGGTTTAACCTTTAAAGAGACTTGGGGCAAGATTAAAAAATGAGACTCACGACTGCTGCGACTGGCGCTGCGGGTAACTGCAGCCACGAGCAAAGCCGTCATGGGAGCGTGCAAAAATGAAAGCTGTAACGTTGTTTACCACGCTGATAACGTCTTTTTCTTCGTAGTTTCACTTTTTAGTGTCTTTCAGTTGATCTGGATTGTTTGCTGATGGCAGAAGAATCCATAAGTATCCCTTTCAGTGTTTGAATTTACAGTGACCGTCTCCTTCCTGTATCAAAACTGTCGGGTACGCAAATGCAGCGTCATTTGACATCACATTTGCAGGACGGCGCGGGAAATTCCACCACCAAATTGCAGCGCATTTTGCAGCACACAGTCTGTTCAAGGCAAAGGAGAGAGACGTGGGTGGGCTCGTTCTTTTTGTTTTTTAACGCTTCATCACCCATTAGTGTAAAAAAACTGGACATGCTTGTTTATTCTTTCGCAGTTCCTGCCTCTAGTCCCTTTAAAGCAATATTGCTTGTTTAGGAAAACACGTTTATCTGTGCTTATTCACACAATGAGTGTGTCCACTTTTGACTTGTTTCATTCATCTTTGCTAGTTTGCTATCAGAGTAAAGTAAAGATGACTAACAAATGTGAAAACTGCCATGTGTGCAATCCAGGCTTATTAAAACTAATTATATCATGTTGGAAAAAAGAACCCTGGGCACTTGCCTGGTCTCCATTTTGGAGTTTCAGTGCTCTCCTTCCTCTGCCATTGTGCTGTCGTATTACATTTATGTCCCAGGGAAGTCAATCTCTTACATCTCAGTGGGTTACTGCTCCTCTGAAGCCCCTCTGGAGCACTCTAAACTCTGAGAGGAGGAGTAAGAGTAAACCCCAGTCTGCCCATTTCTGCCCCGTTCTGCTCCTTGCTGTCCCCAAGGAACACTGCCACTGTGTCTCTATGTCAAAATGAGTCATTAGCTTTGTCTGTGAATCAAACCGCCAGCAATGTTTCCATATATAGAAGAGAAGCAAGAATAGTAAGGGATGTTTATGTTTGGTGGATATAGCAGAAAATATGTTGAATATTAATCAAATAAGCTGATTTAAACAGACAAATAAATACTGACATGGGAATAAAAAAACACCTGCTTAGACTCTTAAAACATTCCATAGCTGGAGACACACTTGGCACTCATCTCCAGTCGCTGTTTATCCACTTGTAATGAGGTCAAAGTTATATTGTCCCAATTTAATCACGCTTAGTTGGAAACCCTACGGTTACATGTTGCAGTGCATCATGACCACTGATACAATTTGCTTGCATATTATCCTCTTAATACTGAATAACACACTGTCTCTGGATTTTTAATAAATATTTAAATAAATCATGCCGTTATAAAATAGTATGTGATTTAATTTCAAATGCATAATATTTACTTAGAATAAGACAAAAATCTACACCTTTTCTATTTGTAAATATCCCATGAGCAATCAAAAAGGTGAACGTCAGTTCTTCTGACATTTGGCAGATATATCTGTGCCTCCTGACAGTCTCGACATCAGATCCATTCAGTGCTCAGATGATGAGGAAATTACTGATCTCAAATTTGACACGTTTCCACCGTTAAGGATTCTTCAGTTTTAAAATCTACTGAGAAGTGACAGAGTTCATGACTATTTTCTGCCATGTTTGCACCAGGCCAGCTGTAAAAAAAAAAAGTTTGTTCAGGTTGATGGCTAAAAGGTGAGTCCCACTGAAAGGATAAAAACCAGAGGTTTAGAACTGCCTTCAGTTTGCTTCGCTAATTGCATCTGCAAAAATAAACAATAATTCATCAAGAAAATGTATTGTAAAAAAAAAAAAAATCATCCTGGTGTTAACCGCTGCTTGTGTGAAGTCATGTCAGGTCAGGTGATCCCATAATCTGTCCACAGTACTGTGTTTAGATCATCAGTACTCATGATGATGTGGACAGAGGTATTCTGGACCACCTCTAAATGTGGCCTAAGTGATTGAATGTGTACTTGTATTTAGAGCAGTTTGAATCATCTGCAAGTAAATTAATCTATTCCACAGAAAGAACCAGACGAACTGTGAAGAAATCACTGCTTTCGTGGAGGGGGAAATGGCTGGGGCAGGTGTTGTGCCAAAAATCGCATCACTGCCGTGAAAAGCACCCTCTTTCAAAGAGTTCAGTGACTGCCACTCACCAGTAGCCTAGATGGCCTCTTTTCATGCTTAATATCCTTAATGGGTCATCAGATTTTTCAGTACAACAACAGCCGCTTCCATATTTTTTGTTTTGTTTTGTTTTTTGTTCCTTGTAATCAGATGATGGATGATAGCACCGAGTGTAAGCACCCTCTCTGACTTACATCGCCACATGTGATAAGACATATATCCCCTCTCCTCTGTTAAAGGGATATTATGTAAGTTCTCCTGTGTTTTATTCACAAAAACTGATTATTTGGTTCAAAAGTGTTTTTTCATTAATCAGTAATCACTCCCATCAACAAACTGAAGTGCTCCTCTAAGTTCTAAATTTGCCGTTCGTATCATTCATTTACATATCGAGCGGGGCGGCTCGGTGAAGGCTGCCATGTCGTATCTCCATGTTTTTGCGTTCGGGAGAAGCGTGACAGTAGGAAAACACAGAAACTCACCGGACACACCGGAGTTTTCAGCTCAGTTCGAGGTAATGCCTTTGAAAAGTCACCGCGCTGCAGTGGGGAGAAACCAGCGTCTCACTGATGCTGGGTTCACGTGCAGTCGGGCAGACGGCCGTTGGTAACAAACCAGATGTCATTTTAATCAATGAAGCCGAGCGAAAGACGGTAAAATATGGGTCAGGGAAAACAATACGACATTGCCATGACACCAAATCAGATGTGGACTGATGTCACTGTAACTGACGGACCACGTCTTCACACAGAGGCCGGTGATGACTTTACATGCATCGGCTGTCGTCGGTCTGCCCGGTTTCACACGAATGCAGCATGAAAAGTACGAGGGAGCTGCTCCCGATTACACAGTGTCCCTTTAAATAAGGTGAGTGACACAAAAGTGAGCCCAAGTAAATAGTGAAATTATTTCTCTTAGACTGGTTCTTCTTGAGGCATCTCACCAATTCTTAAAGGAAAGTAGGTAGGATAAATCCATGCTTGAATTTTACAGTAACAATTAACAAATAAGTCTCCAAAGCTCTAACTTCAAATGCATAACCAAAACCTATTTGTGTGATCACACGACTGTATGCATGTACTGTAAAATGAAGAATGAAGAAAGGAGAATCAAACCCAAAAATGACAGACTATGAAAACCATGAAAAAATATAAACTTTTTGATAATGTAGAAGATTCAATTGCCATTTATCATTATTAGTAACTCTTAAGAAAACAAAGGTGAGGAGTTTTAGATCACCTGAAATTCATCATTTTCACCAGACACTTTCTCTGCTTTTTTATGTACAGGTACTGCAGTATACACTAGATCTTGAGTGAGTCTGAGCTGCCAGCTGCCAATGGCTTTTTTATGCAGGGGCTGCAAAAAGCCACTGGACCTACACCTGACAGACCAGTGAGCCAAAATAATGAGCTGAAAGTGGCTGAGGGGTGCACAAAGCTGCAGACCTGGGTTATACTTTTCAGCTGTGTCAGAAGCACAATTAATACTTTCACCTTACAGTACATAGAGTCATTTCATTCAGTATAATCACCAATGTAATTTAAATAAGACACTTCTTTTATTCAAAGGGTCAAAAAATGCTTTGAACCAAAGATTTTTTTTTTCTTCTGCAGATACCACTTGTATTCCTATCTTATCCTGCGGCAGTTATGTGGTTTTTATGCATATGTATGTGACATAAAAAGAGAAAGTGCAAAGTAATACAGATAGCTCTGGTAACATGGAGAGATGGATGGATGGAACTGGAGGAATTGACGACTTCTTAACAAACAACATACCAAAGTTTGTGGGACTAAAAAGTTGTGTAAATGAGAAGGTGGTCAACAACTGTCTGGTACACCTCAGACTTCCAATGCAATTCTGAATCCTGTCATCTGAAAAAAAAATCCTGATATCTCTGCAGTTGTGCGGATGGTGTCATTGATGTCATTGATGGACAAGAATCAGGCAACATCAGTCAGATTGTGACATGGTGTGGAAACATTTAATTAATAATAACTTAAAATGAATGAAATGAAAATGAAAAATACTTTATTTATCTCAGAAGAGAAATTCAGCATTGTAAAAAAATCTCTTTTTTTTTTTTTTTTTTTTAATAAACACAAGCAAAGCCAAAGTGATGATTTTGGATTCAGGAGGAACACGAGTGAGCAAAGTACCTATGTCCAACCTGGGAGAAGAATTGGTGAAGATATGCAAATACTGGGGAATTTAACGGGGCAACCGACAAGACTGGAAATGTAAGACAGAAGCAGTATATTGAAGGGAAAGAGCAAACATTAAAGAAGTTAAATCTGTCACTGTTTACACCAAGATTTTGCATTTTTTGACAATCTGGCTGTTGGAGATGTACTATCAACACGACAGTACAAATTACCTGTGAATATAGCAAGTAAATCTTTCGTACCAAAATTTTGGATTGTTGTTGATGGAAGAGCACCATGACATCTGGTGAAAAGAGAAATACAAGCTAATCTAAAAGGATTATTTACATGATTTTAAAAGATGGCATAAATTATTATCTGTTTTTGTTATGTTTTGAATTTGTGGTTGCATTTATAGTATTATGATAAAAAAAATTTCCTAAAAGATATGCCTTGTTTATATTGGATAATCTGACTGGAAACATGCTCTTCTCAAAGGATAACTTTCTTTTTTTTTCAACCTGGACCTTATTTCTAGGAGTATATATGTGCATTTACTCACTGGTAAAGTTTCTGCATCACTTTGAGTCCTTCAGAAGATGTTTCGTTGAGTCGCCTTTTGGTGAATGTCGAGTATTATAGCAGAGACGGGGCAGCCACTATATAAGATCTGATGCAAAACTCCCTTATTTCATCAATGCTTGAAGTAGAATGAACGAACGAATTGTCCTGTGAGTTCAGAGTTTCGCAAATTGTGTTATTGTCATTGTCTGGGTAGCGAGCTGCTCTCAGCTGTACTACGGAAGTGTGCACGATGCCCGGCGCATCATGAACACGCGGCCCCGAAAAGTGTGCGTAATATCTTCTGAAAGACTCAAAGTGATGCAGAAACTTTACAGGTGAGTAAATGCACGTATATAAGGTCCAGGTTAAAAAATAAAGAAACTTATCCTCTAAGTGCATTGGCACAAGAGTTCCTATCTAACTGGGTATTCATCATTTCCTGAGGTGCAATAAACACATTGATGAAATAGACCATATTTTCCAATAACCACCTGCAGCTCTATTCAGTTACCTCTCTTCAAATGAAGAGAGACAATCATATTTTCTTTCAAAGTGATTACAAAAACATGATAAACTGTTCTTCTTTGCCCCCTACAAACATAAGGAGGGGTTGAAACTGATCTGTGTGACTAGTTCATTTACTGTATTTCATAATTAAACACTTCAATCTTCACAGAGAAGGCAGTGCTTTCATTAGATATGAAATATATCCTCTGATACTGAAGCATCATAAGTGTGCGATAAGCTGTTAATGCTTTGTTTTATGAATCCATTTGTCTTTGGTTCTGGGACTTAGGACCTACTGTACTGTTTGCTGCAGCAGCATTTAAAGGCACCACTTTTCCAAATTAGCAGATTCTTTTGCCAAATCTTGGTAGAACAGTGAGTCCTCTGTACAAATAATCGGGGCCAAAAGTTTTAAATCTATTTTCTGACATTCATGTTATTTTCTCAATTTGTTCATCTGTTTTACTGAGGAGCTAAGTGTCATCTAAATATCTGTTAATATTCTGATAGGATCTTCATACAGCAATAACTGTCTGTGGCAAGGTATGCAAGGAGGGTCCAGGCGGGATTCAATCCCCAGACTCTCAGCTGAGATTCATGCACACTTACCAGTCAGCCAAAGGGACATCCCTGTGGGCTCCCATCCTCAAAAACCAGACATTGTAACTTTGCAGGAGTGGATCTGTGCCCTCTCTTACGTTGCTATGCCATTAGAAAAACACAATGTAAACTCAAAAGTAAAAAAAAAAAACGTAGTCTCAGGCTTTCAGTGCCATACATCAGAACAAGATCAAGGGTATGAGCGAGTGAGTATATCCATGTACATTTCAATAAGTTGAGTCTACAGCAGTATTAAAGGCAATTTAATTACATTTTTTTCCCCAAAATACACAATTCATGTTCATGCACTGATGGTTTGTGAATAGTTTTGTAAAACCAACCACAAAGGGATTTTTCTGGTTTTATTTTTTGCTTCATATTTCTAGATATGAAAACTGGTTTTCCCTTATTAGACCATGTTTTTCCCAGGACGTTTTCCAGTATTTATGTAGCCCATGTTTTCTGGACACCACCTTGACAACAAGCAGTTGAAGGATGACATAAATATCTCATAACCGGTCTGATCGAGCATTGTTTTTACAAAGTAACACACCAATGCAGCATTAACTTTGATGAGCTCCTATTGGCGTTGGCAACACTCAACTCAGACTGAAGATACTGAGATCTGACTGATGTAGCTGCTTTAGTGTAGTGGAACTGAAAACTGTGTTTAATCCATCAGGGGTTATCAACTCTGAGCACAGGATTAGGCTCTGGGTGTGTTCAATCTTTTCTTTCTTTTACATCCTCCTCTCCTGTTGCTTGTGGCACCATGCAGAGGAAGT
Source organism: Atherinomorus stipes (assembly GCA_023101725.1). Lineage (NCBI taxonomy): Eukaryota > Metazoa > Chordata > Actinopteri > Atheriniformes > Atherinidae > Atherinomorus > Atherinomorus stipes. Next base: position 288,272 of record JALJCO010010630.1, on the reverse strand, counting down.
GAACAAAGTTATTGTGGCATCAGCCACTGGTTTATGAACTGCTATCTATCGGAAACTGGGACACTTTGGAGCCAGAAGCCATCAGTGTCATGCTCTTCAGCAAACTTCTGCAGTTGCATGGTTGTTGGCAGCAGGTGAGGTTCATCTTTTTTTTGGTGCTTGCATTACCTACAACAGTTAGGTAAGAGACTAGGGCATGTATGCCTTTAACACAAGGTAGCTTATCTAGCCTTGACCTTCGAGAATTAACAAAGCCACATAGCTGGCAACTAAAATTTGGTCAAATCACTTCTCACTTGAGATCCTTTTTCAGTTGTGTGAAATACAACTTGGGAGAAAATAAAGGAACAAAATAACAACTTGATGTAGCTCAAAGCATTTCTCTTTGTTTATAGTCGTTATCTGGATGAAACAGAAATGCAAAGCAGGATAATGTTTTTTTATGGATACAAGTTGTGTTTTTGCGGCAATGTCTGTTGTGCCTCTTATTGTTTAGACAGCTAAAGGGGAACTTCGTTTTTTTTCAATTTGGACTCATTTTCTAGCATGAAATATGTTCATTTACTCACCCAGACAGTTTGGGGCAACTTGAATTCCATCGGGAGATATTTAGATCCACTCCAGATCAGCGTATGTCCAATATAATGGAAGTGATGGGGCAACCGCGCGCAGCCTCTAAATAAGGAATTATCTGCCACAAACTCCTTCATTTCACCAATGTTTTGCTACGAAACATTAGTCAGACCCCCCCTGTGAGCTCGAAGTGGCTTTTTCGTGGTGATTCGTCATTATTTACAGATGTTTAATTATTATTATGTCACATAATAATGACGTCATCAAAGCTGTCGCAGTAAAAAAAGTCTGTAAACACAGATGAATCACCACTAATTGCCTCATCACTGCCATTATGTTGCGCATACGCTGATCCCGAGTGGATCTAAATATCTCCCAACGGAATTCAAGTTGTACCAAAACTATCTGGGTGAGTAAATGAACATATTTCATGCGAGAAAATAGGTCCAGATAAAAAAAAAAAAAACAGAAGTTCCCCTTTAAGTTATGTATTTCATTACGTTATATTGTTTCAGGCATTGAAGCTCATATATTTTCATGTGTGCAGCTGAAAATGATTGCAAAATACTGTGTGTCAAATGACCACTGAAGCTTACCACCCATGAAAACAATCACTTAAGAATATTTTATTGCATCTTGCTCCAGAAATGCAATACCTAAATGAGACTAAATGAGCCTTTCAAAACTGCAATAAGCCAAAATTTCCCTCTTGAGCAATTAGTCCAGGAACTCATTTTTACTTGGTCATATTTCTTCTTGAAGGATTTTTAATTAAAGCATAAGTAGCTTATTATGAGCTCGAAAGGTAACATCATAACCATTTGCGAAGCTAGCTGCTCAGCTCATCTGTGTATGTGGTTTCCTGCTCGTTAACTTTCTGTTCAAAATACAAAATTCAGATTCATGCATTGATGATTTATACATAGTTTTGTAAAACCCTCACAAAGGTTGGTTTCCTGGTATGGTGATTTGCTTTTAATGTCATTGTTCATGGGTGTGTTCATGTGCACATGACCGTTCAGGTTGTGACCCATGCTTCAGTGCCGCCTTTCGTCATGTCATTGTTTTACTAGGAAACCTTTTATGAAGTTCAGATTGTTTGGGGATTTGGAGACCATCGGCCCAATTGGCAAAGACATAATAGATATTTCTCCATTTTCTGCAGCCACGTGGCTCGTTTGCAGTTGTGAAAAGGTTTGGATACAGCAAGTGAGTGTTAGGAGTCAAAATTGCACAACACTGGACAAATTACAGGTAACCAGCAGTCAGGAAATCAAGCCTCGCTGTATACTGAACATTTATTTTTCAGGAAAGGCAGATAATAGGACAATTGAATAGGAAATGTCAGTTAACTGCAATGATCATAACAGTGCAAGGTGCAAAGAGAACAACATGTCATATAAAATAAGATTTAGAAATCCACAGTTGTGGTTACCCATATATAAGCAGGCATGCTGACAACAAAATAGCATTTACTTCAAAAAGTACAATAAAGGAGTCCTTATGGATCATGTTAGCTGAAAGTTACAAATTTTAAGGGTAAATTCTTGTACAAAATTCCAATTTTAAGCTTTCTTACTGTGCAAGAGAGTGGAGCTCTCCTGGGAAAGAATCTACCCACAGCATTCTCTGGAAATATTAAGAATCTCTTGCAAAGGTCACTTGCTGGTCACTTATAATACAGGTACATAGCTACAGCACAAAGGTCTTCTTTGGAGCTCTATAGTTGCTGAATTTTTCTTGGAAGCCACTTGAGCAGGGTCTTGCACAGCTTTTTGCTTTTCAGCTTAGTCTTTGTCAGGTTCTTGGAGATGATATTTCTGAGCAGGCTGAGGTTCAAAGGCTGGGCGAGGTGTACAGAGAAAACATTGCTGCCATTTGCTGAGCAATTCAGAATGTCCAAGAAGCGTCTTTCCTGCTGCCTGAAGTCATACTCAACACTGGAGAAACAGAAGAGTAGCCAAAAATTACTAAACCTTCCCAAAACAGATGTAATTTAACATGAAATATCTCAAATTTAGTTCTCCCCAAAGATGCAAATGAAAGCTTAAATGTGTCAGATCTGCATTTTCAGCTCATTTCTTTTCTATAGTGCAAAACCTGTTCATGCCAAAAATCATTTGGAACTGCGTTGTTACATTTCACTTCGCTTTGTGTGGTACTCCTCGTGTGGGAAGCTGTGTGCTTGTCAGACTTCAAAGTGGCTGATTGGTTTGGGCAGGAAAACATCTCCCAGCAGGGTATGCCTCTTTTTTTTTTTCTTTTCTGAAAGCACACGTCTTATTTGAATCTCGTTATCTTCTGCTTGGCCTTTCAGGACCAGATGTCACGCACGGCACTCAGCACATCAACTACTGTAAAGTATTTTTGACATATAAAAGCGCTTTAAAAGAAAGTAGATCAAGAGAAAGGTTTTGAATATTTAAAGATAAAGACAGTTTTAGGTTTTGCTTTGTACAATCAGATTTTTTTTTTTGTCTCAGAAGATGATAAGAATATTTTTTCAGCTTGTTTTTAGCTTCTTTTTTACTTAGAACATTTCTGGGGCAATATTTAAGGGTTTTTGTATGTCTGTTGCCATAAGCTGATGCAACTTTTCAGCAAACGGGTGCAAACTACATAAGGATATGGGAACCAAGCAGAATTGCATGAAAAGTCCCAATACAGCCCATCCGCAACAAAAATGTTAAGTAATGTGTATTAAACACTAAGACCATGATCAAGCAAAACGTTTCTTTAGGCAAATGAATCTCTGTTTTGTCAATATTAGGGTGTACAAAGACAATTACAAAAAAAGATCATTTTCAAATGATTTTTTTTTGTAATTACCAATATTTTCTTTACAAAAAATGGAAAACACATCAAAATCTGAAAGTGAAACATTACACTATTTCATTAACAATGAGTTAATATTGAATTTGATAGTAAGGACACATCTCAACAAAATTAAAACAAAAAGGCAACACAGTGCAGGGTATTGAATAATAATGCATAAAAAGATCCATCGTGCAAACGAGATGTCATGTGTGAACATGATCCAGAAATGTTACCACCTTCTCGGCCTAAAATTTGAATGTCCTGGAGCAAAGTGGAAAATTATTCAATGATTAAATTAAAGGTATTACAGAAGATGTTTCTTTCAACAATTTTTGCAATATTTGATTAAATTTGGTTCACTGCCCCATTATGCTATGATTAATTAAAAACTTTAAATATATAAATATTATTATGTATCAGCTGTAAAACCAATGAGGCTGAAAAAACATCTGCTAATAATCTCTGCATTCCATACATTTTTTATTTGTCTACTGGCCCCTCGATCACTCTTACTGGTAAGAGTTGACGGTCAATTCAACAGGTAATAGGCGAGACTGATCAATGAGAGTGATTGATTGGCGAGATACTACCTGGAAGCAGTGTACTATCTTCTGTTTAAAGCAGGTAGCTAACATCATTCTGTTAGCAGTTACTGTAGGGACGTTCAGACAACAAAATTCTGTTTTATTTGCATTTGTGACATAATGGAGAATCTGCTGTTTGCTAAACACCGGGGTGGCTCGTGCACGTTGTGCTGTGGCCAGGGGCGGGGGGAGGGAGCTGTGAATCTGGCAGGTTTATCTTGTGCATGCACATTATTCAAAAACTCGCTAACAGTCTCTGCTCTCTGAAATGCAGAAAACGTCTTCTATAGCGCCTTTAATAGAAATTTTAAATTCTTTTTGGGGAAAAATATGGATCCTGTCCTCCGTTGGACCAAAGAGGAAAGGTAGCATCCAGCTGATCATCCAGTTGAACGCCTGCAATACTGATGGTATGATGGTGCATTAGTTCTTAGAGAAAGGGCAACTTTACACATCTGCAAAAGCAGCATCTTTGCTAGAAGGCATATGCAGGTTTTAGAGCAACATATAGCCTACTCAAATTTAGATAACACCTTGTCAGGAAAGGTGTATAAATGAATATTTATGCCCCTAATCCTTATTCACCATATTATTCTTGCTAATATTTCCATTAGCAAGACAATGCAAAACTGGTTAAACATGCAGCGCATCAAATAACACAAATATCACAAAAGAAAAGCCAGAACTACTAAGCCACTACAATGTCAGAGCAGAATGGGACAACATTCTTCTCATAAAAGGTGAAACAGGGTCTCCTGCATTCTCAAATGTTTTACAGACTGTTGATAAAAATAAAACGAAAGAGACAGGATGCTACTGGGTGGTAATCCAGATTTTTTGGGGGAATCTGTGATGCTGCTATCAAATTAAAGATGAGCTATTTCTAATGAAAACTATGATCAGTTTTGACAAATAATTTGTACTTTATTGTTTTGTTGTGATCAAGATATTGCATTGTGTTTTAATTTTTCTCCCCCTCTCCTCCTTCTTTCTTCTTTCTTTTTTTCTTTTTTTTCTCTTCTGTTTAAAAAAAAAAAAATATAGGGAGCTTTTTTATACCCCTCGGAAAAATTAAAAAAAATATTTTCCTTTTTTCTTAAAAAAAAAAAAAAAAAAAAATATGTTTCACAAAGCATCTGAAGTTTTTGGAACTGGAGTTGTGCTACACTTCAGTTACAACAAAATTCAAATTGTCAACAATGAAAGATTTAAACAGCCTAGAATTTCCAGCTGGTTATTCTATATAAAAAAAAAAAATAAAAAAATAAAAAAAAAAAAAGGAGAATGTCTTGTCTTAAGATTCTAGAATAAAATTCCCTCTTCAGGCTCACTGTTTCAATTTCACACGCACAATATATAAAAAAAAAAAGCAAATATACATTCAGAAGCCCTAAAATAAACGTTTTGGGTGTTTGCATATTACACTTAATGTACAAGACAATCTAAAGTGTTTTCTATAAAATATTTAAAGCAATAGTCCAGAAGAGGCAGTAAAAAAGTGCATAGGAGAATGTAAAGAGAAACAAAGTCATATCAAAACATGATTAAAGTGATGAACAAAAATCACAATAAAATCATAAAATGTCGCAAAATAACTTAATTAAATCAAAACAATTAAAAGTAAGCAACAGATACGGTGCAGATTTTTTGCATAGACACATGGGAAAATAAATGGTTTCAACCTGGAGTTAACCTAGAAAAAAATGCTTCCATTTGGTGAAAATTTTTCATTTCTACTGACGATTTGTTCCAGTTGTTGCAATTTCAACTCATCTCAGTGACAGCTTCTTTTTGTGTTTTCTTTTTTCTCAGGGGTGGGTGTCCTTATTTAATAGGAGGGTGCCAATAAACTTGAGTAGGACTATTCTGGGCTCAAACTATTCTGGGATTTGTAAACTACCAACATGGGTTTGAAATTGATATTGACATTTGATTGAGAAGATAGCCCCTTGAGATGGAACATCTTGCAACATCTAGTTTTCAAGGGGGTCCTCAAGTCAGTGATGGAAATCTATTCCATGACTGACTGTAAGCTAGAGTAAAGATTTAAAGCTGATGTGGTGTATTCAGATCTCCGTCTTGGTTTTAAAACTCTAGCAGCAACCTTCTGGGTGACCTGCAGCTGTTTAATGCTCCCTTTTGGGAAATCCTGGAGAGAAATCCTGGGAGACCATTTCAGTTATCCAGCCTATGGGGAATGAACGGATGGATGAGTTTCTCCAAGTCTATTTGGGAGAAAAGACTTTTAATTCTGTTGATGTTTTTGAGTTAGTACAAAGCTGCCTTTGTGACAACTTTGAAGTGGTTGAATGTCAGATCTGAACACTACAAGGTTACAAACTTGGTCAGTGGCTTTAGCAGCCTGCGTCTCAAGGTGATTACCAGTGCTAACCCTTTTCTCTGTGTTTCAAAGTGATGTTAAAGTTTTGGAATATTTGGCCCAAAGAAACATACAGTATGCAAGTTAAACAGAAGAGATCCAAGAACTGACCCTTGGGGAACTCCTACTCACTCAGATTCTTAGATGTCAATCGTAACAAAATAGCTTCGATCTTCTAAGAAGGACCTAGAGCAATTAAGGACTGCTTCAGGAAGTCCAACCCAATTTTCTAGCCTGTGCAACAGGGTTCTGTGATTACCTATCAAACATACTGAGATCCACCAAAACCAGGACTAATACATGACCAGAATCAGTTTTCAACCTTATGTCAACCTGGTGAGTTAAAATTAAAATGAAAAAAATGAAAACTAAACTGAGGAAATTGATACTTATGAGTAGAAAACAGAATGACGAAAGTTTCAAAGCCTTTTTAAAGTCAGATTAATTTAATTGATGTAATTTGAGCAAAAAGCCTAAAAATCTTACATGGAACAAAAGTGGTTTCAACAATTATTGTTATAAATCATTTGGTTAAAGGTTCTTGGGCCTGACTTTAGTTATTTCCTTTATGAATTTTAGTCCATTTCAGTCACTATAAATCCACTGTGTGAACAGATTGTGGCACAAACAGGAAGCACTTAAATTTGAAACTTTCTCCATAAGATGCAAAGTGTGCTCAAAGAGGAAAATGTAATCATTTTGTTTAGAACAAATGAGCTCCACAGAGATTTTTCATTTGGTAAGATGCCCACACAGCAAGCCGTTCATTTCACTGGAGTGAGATGAACAGGCAGGCAAAGAACTGGCAACTGAACTGACCCAGGAATTGAATTTCTTGCCAGATTCCTTAAATAAATATCCACATGTTGAATTTGCTCCTGAAAAAAAAAGACCTGCCACATATGTCCACTGTTGCTCAGGCATGAAAATAAATGTACAGCTGCTCTTTTCCCCCTACTTTGGCTTAAACAAAGGCTTCCCAAAATCAGTACCAAGGAGTAACACAAAGCAACGTCATACTTAATACACATTTCAAACTTTGGTTTGTGTAAAAATAAAGCTGGTTACTCATCAGCTCAACATTTCATGCACACAGTTCTGTCAAATTCACCCTTATCTCACCTGTACACAATACAAGCAGTCTTCTGGCAGGTTGAGCAGTTTTTCAGGTCCTGTCCAGTCTTGTGTGATCGCTGACTACAATAAACAAAAGCAAACATTTATTAATATCTTTTAAACTCTCATTTTCTCAACTTAATTCTCTTTACACTCATCCTCTCAGTCTGAGATTCATTCAGCTTTCTCTTGGCAGTAATGAGCTGTCTAGCATGCACTGTGTTAGACCTCAGTCGCTTATTAGGAGTTGGTTATTCTGAAAAATGACCTCAGAGCCAGTCACAACTTATTAACACACAGCAGCAGATGAGAATGATTGACAGAGACACATTGCCAGGAGGCTGTCTTAATTCATGTTATTTGTCCCAGAAGAGTTACTTGGCTAAATAAATCTCTCTGGAACGAGCCCCGTTGAATTGCCCAAGTAGGTTTCTGTCACACTCACAGTCTGTCACACATCTGCTTGCAAACTTGGAACAAAGTTGCAGTTTCACATTAACATGCCAAGTAAATTTTATTTTAGCAGCACATTTGTAACCGACAGTAAACGTATGATCACTTAAAAAAAAATGTCACAAACATGTTCATGATTACACACCAGCAATCTAACAGTAACATGTAAACCAGAAGCAACTCATGGACGATCTTTTCTTTGATGGTCTCAAATAAAAAAAAAAGAAAAGAAAAAAATGGAAGAAAAAATAGATACAATAAAATTGATAAAACAGCAAAGTCAAACTTTTTTTTCCTTTTTTTTTGTCCTTTTTCTCTATGAGATTTTCCAGGTCTGAGGCAGGGGTGAGAATTTTTGACTCAAAATGTTGCATGAAGTTGTCTTCCTATATTTGCCCGGCAGAATATTTTCAAAGAGTAATCAACCATCATGACTCAGCAACAAAAGTTAGTAACATGTTACTATTCAAGTGAAACAGAGTAAGACTGACTGAAATTTTAAAAGTTTTTACAAGGAAAACAGCTTACGGTGCCCTTAAATCTAAATCAACATGATCGCTTTAATTTAATTGATATGACTTCTTGAAAATATTGCTGAGCACTGCTTTAGCGATTTCATTACCTATTTTTGTTCATTTTTCCTCCATGATTTTGCATTTACCAGCCATGTTATGGTTTATCATAATGGTGTTTCACAGATGAAATATGTAATGTTGATTTCTAAATATCAGTTCGTTTAAAAGTCGACAACAACCAGTATGTCTTCAGGTGAAAACCAAAAGCTGAAGAAATTGCCTGATATTTGGATTTTTGTTACAAATTAGTGATTGCATTACCATCAATTTCTTCACTAGAATGAGTATTAATATTGTACAGTTAATTGAAAGACAAATGTTCTAAGAAAAACAGCTGTTTGTCTTTTAGAGCCACTTATTTGTTCCAATAACTGTAAGAAATGACTGCACCCACAGATCAACAATAAAGGAAGTGATGTGCCACACCACATCCTGGCACATCCTACCAATCAGTTAAAATTCTTAGCTTAACTGTAAATTATCTATCTAACATGCAACATGGATACAAGTTGATTCTAAAATGTGTTTTTTACACAGAGCAGAAAGAAAAACAGATTACAAAACCTTACCTGCACAATGTAATATCGTTAGCCTCATAGCCTAATTGGCTAAGTCATATTTTGGCTAATGTACTTACTGAGTGACATTGTGCAACATTGCCAATAAAACCTTAAAATATGGGTTAGGCAACTATGCCATGAGGCTATCAACCACTTACCGGCTGGTGGGAGTGCAGCATGTCTCCAGGTCATGGATAATATTAAGCAGAGTGGTGATTCTGTCCTTGTTGGCTGCTAGGCTGGCCTCCACAGCCTCAAGCCTCTGCTGCAGGGCTGCTGATTTGCAGCACTTTGGGGAAGGTGACAGCAGCAAAGCTGCACTCACTGGGTGGGAATGAGCCAGGCTGCTGTCCTCAGGGCACAACTGAGAGGGAGCAAGGCTAAACTTTGAATCTGGTCTGATGATTGACTCCACTTCACTGGACCGGGGGGGGAAACTGGACGCCAAACGCATTGTTGACCACAGCAACACAGAATCACATTCAGGACCTGCTTGCGCACGATGATCCCCTTCACTCTTGAATGGCACTGGCTCTGTGGCAGAATGTTGTGGACTTGAGAGCGCTTGTGTTAGTGATGTATTACCAAAGTTTGAGTTTTGGCAGGCAGAGGATTTGGTGATGGGTTTCACCTGTGTTTTCACATGTGAGATAATGGGTTCACTGTTTGTTTGAGTTGTGACTGAGGGCAATGAGTAATTGGGACGTGCCTGTCCATCTGAATTGGATTTAAGCTTAGTATTTGCATGCCTGGCTGATGCACTCAAGGCAAACTGTGTGTTTGAATCTGTGGGTCGGGATGTTTTTACTGGTGGGCTTGTTGCCCCATGTCCCTCATGGTTTGCTCCTATGTATCCTTGACAATGTGCGAGCCTTTGTTGTTTTGCATTTAGACAACCCTGCAGACAAGAGCTGCTCGACTTAATTAGGGAAATGTAATTCTGAGGTTTAGTGACCTGTGAAAGATTTGAATTTTCCTGGAGTATGGACTCATGCCCAACTAATTCATTGATTAGGTCACCACTAAATTTCTTTTTATCAGAATACAACTTGTCATTGATATTAACATTTGGTTCAGGGTAGTGGTTGCACGCATCACTGCTTCCCTGATGATTTTCTGACTGACTTTTCTGATTTTGGGCCTCCGACGATGTAAGTGAAGGTCCTCTGGTGTTGTTTCCCTGATCTGGAATGACCTCCAAAGCATTGGATTCATTAGTACATTGGTTTCTGATCTCTCTGGTTTGCGTGTGATGAGTTTTGCTTGTCTGAGTGGCTTCATTATAGCTGTGTTCTTTTGACGGAAACAAAGTTCTACTTGATATCAAGATATTATTTTGGTTTTCTGTCCATGGAAATGATAAGGAGCTATCACATCTTTTAATATCAAATGCAATGGCCTTGTGCGATACATTTTTGTGTGAAGTGCTGTTACATGTGAGTGTTGAGCTTAAAGCTTCACTTGTGTGCAACTCTGCGGCAGAATTTAGAGTTGTAGATGCACCAGATGTGTGAGGAGAAGATGCAGGAAGAACAAGTTTAGACTTAGAGGATTTAGCCTGATTTGAGTGCATTTGTGATGCATTAAATGTATCATGTTTACTGCTCAAACAATTTATTTGATTAGAATTAACTTCATGAGTTGTAGTGCTCACTGGTGAATGTGGTGCAGTTGTGTGTAGTGGATTTGCAAAAGCAGGAAATCCAGTTGAGCTTACCACACTGTCAATAATAGATATTTTGGGGGGCTTTTCAGGATGTTTGTAAGAATCAGTTGGTGGGCTTGCAGGTGAAAGATGTGCAGGTGGTTCTGATTTATGCATGCGGTCAAATGTACTGGTTGACAGTGACAATGTGGGGCATTTAGGGACCACTTTTGGGCCATTGGCTATATTTGTTGTGTTGCTTTTCTGTGCTTTGTCTAATGAGATGAGGGGTTTTTGCTGAGTGTTTTCAGCAACATTATTGTCAGCACACACATCTTCCGAAGTTGTATTAGTTGTGTGTGTGTCAGTAGTGGATGTGCTTTCTGCCCCTATGGCTACAGTATACATACAGGAAGGACTTGGCGTATTCTCAGGTGCAACATGCACAGAAACACATACATTTTGAAGCACACCATCCTGAGTAGAGTTGGGGTGTGTTGTCTGGAGGACCCGAGAATGAATTTGTGAATATGTGTCGTTTGGTTTTATAGCTGTTGTGATTGGAGAATTAAAAGTAAGACTTGTTGGGTTGTTTTTACCATCCAGTGAGGGTTTAGTAAAACATTTTACACTGAACTCATTTTGTCTGCTTTCAATTGTGGCCTTTGTGACGGTGATGGTGTTAGCATGTAGGGTGGTTGCAGGTTGGGTGGATGTGACATTACTGGTAACACGTGCATGTGACAAATTTGCCAGATTGCCTCTGGAGTGCACTGGGCATGCAGGGTGGGGTGTTCTTCTGTATCTTAGCTCATCATTCACATGTAAAGTTTGAGGATTAACTGTAACTTGTGTCTTTTTAACAGGACTTAAGATGCTCTGAGAGATTTGCTGGTTTGTTTTGACGTTTTTTTCAGTGTAGGATGCCTGGAAATGGTTAGTATTCAAAAGTGAGGTGAACGCTGGCTTAAGTGGTTTCTCTGTAAGGTGCTCATCCAGACAGAGGCTGTTCTCCCCCAGAATGGCCGCTCTGGAAGTTGCAGACTGCTTCCCGCCGCAGTGCTTGCATATTTTCTGTGGCATAGCTAAAGGTCGGGCATCTGATAATGGAAGCATCTTCCCAGACTGATCTGCATAATGATCTTGAAAATCCCTTCCATGAGAGACTGCTCCCTTTACAGGTTCTGTGTCATCATTAACTACGCTAATTCCACCGATCGCCTCTGAATCAACCACACTCCCGTTGCTGTAACGAGTAGCAGATTTCAGTTTAGGTTTGCCACTGGTTACAGTGCCTGAAATGAGTGGATTGGTCTTGATTGCCCTGGCATAGCAGTAAGTCTCACCACTGCTTTTCTGAGAACAGGCCACATCCTTCGAGGCATCACCTCCACATGCTTTGAAAGTCACTTCCTTTTTGATCTTGGATTCCCCAGTTTTCTGTTTTAAAATAGCCTTTTTCTCTTTGTCACTCCTTGTTAACGGTAGTATCTCCTCTGTTTCCTTGGTTATATAGCCATTGGTTGTTTGAGTAATGTTGTCTGAGAGGGTATCAGCTTGCTCAGTAGGTGGTCTCCTAATCCCTGGGGACGTCTGAACACCAACGCTGCACTGAAGTCCCCACGTCTGCAACAGGGCTCCTCCGCCTCTGTCTCCTCCTGTTGTCTTCCAAGTACGTACCCCGACCAAGGCAGGGACGCCTAAAACTGGAACCGGAGTGGTCAGGTCAGCCGCTCTTCTCCCCATCGCTTGTCTGACTAGAAGTCAGATAATTCAAGAGAGCAGCAGTGTTTCCACACTACTACATCTGTCTAAAAGTAAGAGAGGAAAAAGTTTAGAAAGGGGTTTAAGATGCTGCTGTGAAGCAAATCCATGAGTAAGCAGGATTAGTTGAAACAATGCACAGAGTTAGAATTGATACAAAAACAAAAGAAGAAAGAAACAGCCTCAATACTGCAGAAAATATGAATAGCTGGAGCTGTCAGAGATCAGCTGCAGATTTGGGATAGGACAGGGGGAATTGTGCTCTCCGTTTTCAATTTCGGTAACACAGACACTGGATGAGAAATAGAAAATGCAATCTGTTAATGCTGATAACAAAAGGAGGTTGTAGCAGTGAGAACAATTGTTTTATATTTTATTGGCTAAACTAACAAATGGCACAGATCTTCAGTCAGTGTAGCCTGAAATGTCACCTCCCTTTCGTCTACTCTTTCCTTCACATTCAGGTTCACATTGCAAAGAGATCTTATTGCCATCTGATGCAATTGATGCTCATACAGTGAAGACTTCATTAAAATTTTCTGTGCATTAGAGTGGAACACCCTAACACGAAAGTAGCAGATTCCGTGTGTGTGTGTGGGTGTGTGTGTGTGCATCTATCCCTGACACCCTTGAATTCACATGTGCCAGTTTTCCTATTTGTTAAAGAGGTCATTTTACTGATTTACACAACAGAAGCTCATCAGTTAACAACAAGGGAATAAAATGTGAATTTTGGCATTTGGGTCTGCATTTAATTACTTTACCGTAAAATATCAATACAGTATATATCTGTCTGCTTGCAGTCACTGATTTATGACAAATATATAATGCAGACACTTTCTGATAAGCCTTCTTCTCCTCCATCCACTCCACTTCTTCCTCTTTCTCCTTTTTAACGACTTCCATCCAGGGATGTCTAAATTGTAAGAAGAGCGTTTAGTCATCTGTAGCTGAGGGGCACTATTATTTTGGTTGTTGTGTCATCTAATGTTAATTGAGCTCAGCTAAGTGACCTATGTCAGTCGTCACTGTCTAACAATAAGTGACAACTGTCTTGCCTTGTTAATATACCATTAAATCCCCTTTTCCAGATATACACAAAACATGCTCTTGAAAAGCCATACATATATATACATATATATAAATATATATACTGTATATGGAAACATTTGGTGTTTATCAAACATACCTGGATGTTACTTTAATCCAACTGGACGATGATGTTGTTTTATGTTTTCTTTTATCCAATGTCAGGAGCTAGTTTTCGTTGGTCCTTAACGTCTGAAGTGACTTTGTCTTCATATTGTCAATTCCTTGGTTGCCGATTCCAAACTCAGTAGTCCGCAGGCTGTCAGCCCTGCAAAGCAACGCTGCTCTATCAGCTCTCTTATATACCGCTTAGAGTCTGAACTAATCTACCTTTTATTGATCAGGCATATAGCGAAGCAATATCCACAATGTATTCACTTCTCATCTTGTTTTAGTCCTGCATGTTTACTCCATTATCAGAACGCAGCAGTCTGCTACAGTGGCGCTGCCCTCCAACACACTGTCCTGCTCTGTTTCCCTTTTTTTCAACCACCTCCTTTTCTCACTCTCCCTTTCTCTCACCTCTTCTGCCTGCCGCTGTCCTCCTTCCCAGCATGCATGCGTCCTGATCCACAGCCGGGTGGAGAGAGAGAATAAGGGAGAGGGGAAGAACAAAAGGGAGGCAGGGAGAGAGGAAGTGTCTTGCATCAGTTGAGTAGGGACTGTCTGCAAATTACTGTGCAAGTTAGAATAAAAAGAAAAATGGGAAAAATCTTGATATATCTAAAAAAAAACCACTGTAGTTCTATATGTTATTCTTTTAACCATGAACAATAAATGTTTTGACTGTCACTGCGATCCAATTGCTTTTCTAGGCAGTTTTCAAATATGCTTGTTTTACATACATGTGTGTATATATAATGTGTGTAGGTATATAGCAATTAATAAAGTAGTTCCTGACCAACAATGTAGTTTAAGTATGTTAGAAAAAGCCAAGATGCAAAAAGAACATAACTTTGACAGTATTTTTTTAATGCTATAATGTATGTGTTTTTAAAAACATCACTGGATTATACAAATGCAGTATTAATACATAGTATAGTACAATACCAGATTAAAGTCTGTTGCATTACTGTTACTCAGTAATCGCCTGACTTCTTTCCTACTGGTAAACAAAGTTACATGACTTTCAAATAAACCGGCACATCTAAGCATGCATGTTTTATGACTGTTGGAGGAAACGGGAACACCCGGGACAAACCCACCGATGCACAGGGAGAACATGCAAGCTCTAAACACAAATGACTGACTGTTTTCATTCATGCACATAAGATTCTTTTCATGCGGCGATCCCATTAGAAATAATAGTTTTACTTTTCTGAACAAATGATTTTCCATTCTGTGACAATAGGAAAGGACCACAGTGAAATCCCACTTCAAGACCATTGGAGGTAACTTCATGAGATAATAGTCTTATTGCTACAGTTCCCCTCACAAAACAGCAATGCACTCTTTAGGCATGCTCTGCATTGATTAGATTTTTTTTTCACATTGAGTACCACAGTTTCAGACAGGCTTCAGAAAACACCAGGCTCTTCTAGATGAGGAACTTTGACATTCAACATCTCAGACATTTACATGGTTGAAATGCATCCCTACTTGCTTGTCAAATAGCCTCCAGTTGTTAGAAGAAAATGCACTTTCTCGACACAGCATACACCTACAACATCCTAAGAAAGAAGGAGTAGAAGTAGTAGCTGAAAAAAACAGGCTTACAGCTGACTGCAGATAACCTGTTCTCATAATTCATTCTTCTTCAAACTTAAAATGCAGATATTGCAAAACCGCACAGTACTATGGTTTTCAGTCATCAAATTCACTGTTACTGCTATAAAATAGGTCTGTGGTTTGACTCTGCCGTGATCAGTAGATTGCACTCGGATTCCATCACCTCAGCCTTGGGGACCATGATCTTTGTGAATAAAGATATCACCCCCTGCTGTTAGGTGATACACAATATAATATTAGCATAATTGCAAACAGTGAAGATTGTTTTACTGTCACTCTGAGAGTTTTGTGTTTTGTAATATTCATTGTAACAGCCGGCTCATGTTAATCATTTCTTGAATGTTTTAATTAGTTTTAATTGCCATATTCTTCCTCTCACTGCTAACTTTTAAGGCTTATCTGTCATCCATGAAAAGCAATGTTTTGGTTGTTGAAGTCGCCGTGGTAATAGGAGAATGGTAACAAATTACTGGTTTAGGTGGATATGAAAACATATTACAGGTTCATGGAACAAGGGTAGACTCAAACCAGTCCAAGCCTTGACACCACCAGCTGTGTGTATGTTTATACAACACCAGTTCACATTTTATTAGTCATCGCTGTTTGCACTATATATTCAAAACAGCAAAAACAGACAAATGTTTTCAAAACCATGTCTGTCTCACATGAAATCTCACAGCTATTGCATTTTTTAAATTTCATGCATTTTTCTTGCACACCCTTGCTCTTCCACCTCCTTTACCCACAGGGCATCCCCAGTGCTTGAAGTTTTGTGGTAGTTTCTGGAATGTTAAACTAATGTTGCTTGAAGCTGTGATGGGCTCTGTGGTTCCAGAAAAGGCTCCATATGGTCTTTGATGTGTAAAATACCTCTGGTTTCCATATAAATGAATCTTTTGTCAAATGGGTTGAAAAGTAACATTTTCTACCATTCTGCAAAGGCTTGACAATGTACACTAAATCACAGTCAGAGTCACTTCTATGTTTGAATGTGCAACATCAGGTAGGGTAAAGTTTCCACACGTGAAAACATGAAACTATTAAACACATAGAAACCAAAAAGAAATTTACTGAAAAGCACATAACATTTACATTTCAGACAATAGAAAATAGTGTAATGGTTTTCTGTTTGATAGGACTGCAGTTGCACAGATACAGTCAAGACCTAAATGGCATTAAGGTCCGAAAGCATTTCATAAAACTGCAGTATAAAATACAAAAGCTGAATGAACAAGCAATTTAATTTATGTGAGCTGCATTTTCTAAAACAGTCACAAGAGGGCAGACAAACATTATTGTCTATTGAACATGGATGGCATCATTTAATTGTTTCAGTGTTGACTGTTTAGATAAGATTTTTCTTTTTTTCTGTCAGTGTCTATGAGATGTTTCAGAAAAAATACAGAACGATGTAGTCTGATATTTTTATTCAACCAAACATTTGCAATAACTGAAAGGCAAAACATTATGTATTATATGTTAGATCATACCTTGTGTATTTTCCTTTTATGCTCACAAAGAAAAAGTTCTGAATATGAACATAAAAATAAAAATAAAAATATAAGTTTTCATTGGTAGGTTCCATCGTTGCTAGAGAGATGGACCAAGCCCAGAGAAGAAAGGTTTGTTAATAATTTCTCCAGTCTAAAGACAGATGGAGCCAGTGCTGCAGACATCAACATGCTCTGGAGCAGACAACAGTTAAAACAGATAAAGCTTTGTTACACTGGAGGGAAATATGAAGTGCACCTATTTCACAGTATACAGCTCTGATCAAAAAATCAAAAAGGAGCTCCAAGCACAGTGAGCATGCAAAAGCATTTCAACTTAGACAAGAGTCAGAAGATCATTCAATCAGAAAGATTAATCATTGAGATATGTGTAATGGTGAACAACTATACTGTAGTCGAATAAAGATGGAATGCAAAATGCTTCCTTCGTTACAAGAATTACCAGTAGGGATATTCGATATTAGCCTTTTTTAAATATATACCAGTATTGCCCAACTCTTTATTACCGATATCCGATATCAACGTATACTGATCTATGCAGATCAGTGCGGTTGTATTTCTCATATTTTGAGAGATACAACTATATTCAGCTCCAAGAGAGAGGATCTACAAATAGCCTTAACTCAGCCAGAGGAGTTAATTTTCTAAAATCTAGTCGCCATTTATCAGATGCTAGCAGGTATTAAGGTATTAGCCAACATGTGGCCACCAACAACTTAAAACCAGACATATTATAAGCAGCTTCAAAGCAAGTCAGTCTGTAGCAACAGCAGCTGCACCGTAGTCACATGACTAAAAGGAATGCTGAGATAATGAAGTTCTTCCCAAATAACAGGGATTTTTCTACATGCTGGGCCAATGCTCATGGAACCTTAAAGTGCTGATGACACGACCTTAACTTCAAGTAACTTTGCCATACAACAACACACCAAGACAAAAATAAGTAGTTCTGTGCAGTTAAGGTTAATCAGACATGTATGTATGTAAATATCCGATGTTTAGGAGGCTTGGCTAAATGCTAATAGCTTTTCAGTCACAAACCTAGCCGCCATGATGTGTCGTCAGCTAGATACAGAGTTGTGGTCCGCCCATTCAGTTACATGTATAATCTCTAAGCCATGGAAAACATGAAAGATGGCTCCAGAACGGCTAGCTTGGAACTGGTTTGTGTGGTGGGATAATAAGCCAGTTCAGAAAAGTGTGATAATGCTGAGGATTTGGGGGAAATCACATTTTTCAAGCTAGAACTGGAGTAGAGCTGCAGCCAACTGCCTACAGTCTGTCACCCAGCCTCAGGTCCACTGGTTCAGCTAAACGCCTGCAAGACCACACCGAGGGAACTCAGAACTGTAAGGACTCAGAATAGCACAAGAAGACTCACAACTGTTAAGGAGCCGCACCGGTTTGACATAGAGCCAGGCATGACGGAGATGAGGCACTTGTTCCCTGCGTTAGCTCGCTGCTAATGGCTAGCCGCAGTAAATAATTAGCCTTTAAAAAATGACCAGAGACGTCCTCATATAACCGATCCGCAGCTGTCTATCGATACAGTAGCTGTATGACCGATGTGATGAAGCAACAATGGTTGAAAAAGAATATTCCAGAGGACATGATCACAGTTTCTTTGTGTTAGAAGTCTCAACACGTTGGTTCCTGAAGCTCCAGTAAACAGACGCTGTAGACAGGAGAGACGTGCAGAAGGGTCTTACTGCTGCCTACTGTTTCCCGGTAAGTCCAACTCCGACCTGCTTCTTTATCCTCTTCAAAATAAAATTCTAACTCTGTTGGAAACCTAAATAAACTAACGCTGTAGGCTACTTACGAGCTTTTAACCATTAACTGTCAATACAATTTGAAGGCTGAGTAGTTACTGTTTGTCTGGAAAACTGGAAAATGAACTTAAAAACCGCAATGAAGCCTTTGACTTCAATGTTAAATAAGCTGTGAAGACTCTCTGGCAGACGTCACATCTAGTTTTGGCTCACAGCGCCACAGTCTGGTCAGATGTGCTGAAAAGCAGCAATGTTTTCTAATAACTAATCTATGCAGCTGCGCATGTTTCTGTTACATAGATAATCATGAAGAACGTTTTGGTTCATAAAACATGGCAAAAAATGTCAAAAACGTGTCATCAGCACTTTAAAGGAATGATGACAAACAGTAGCAGTAAAAACTAGTTCATGTAGTTGACATTACTGCATATGTAAATACTCTAAAGAAAAAAAAAGCACTTTTTACAAAGGGGGATTGATTTGGCACGCCTTGGCTCCCTTCCTCAATTGGGTGCGGTAATGATATGCAGCTTTACCCAGAGACCAAGTTGACTTCATTTTGATTGGCTACACCTTATTTGGCTATAACCTTATTTAGAGGAAGTAGGTCAAGCTGTAGTTGGAGTTTGCTTAAGGCTATCTGTTAGCAACATGTGCACTTCAGACAGTGAGCTGTGCTTATCAGACAAGACAGCATTTAGAAAATAAATAAACTTACAGTTAATGGCAAGATTGTGGTATCCTCTCTCTGTGTTGCTGCAGAAGTTTTCTTTTAAATCCATTTGTTTGAAAACCCAGACCTGACTGCTCAGCAGTTACTCAGCTCCTCTCACGCAGTTGAATCAGCGAGGGGGGAGGGGGAGCAGAGGGTGGAAGGAGAGAGCAGGGGGGAGGCTATGGCTTGCTAGTGTGCTCTAATTGGAGCAATTGAATTACGTAGTATGATAAAACTTCGTAGAATGATAAGCTGCTGTCTGATTCAACTGTTTTTGAACAAAGAAACAAAGGTGACAGACCATAAACAGGAACTTTAATACTCACTCTGGACATTCACATGACCTCATCAGTGCACAGTAGATCATACTATACCTCCAAAAACCCAGAAAAGTGAAATTTGATGTCATGGCACCTTTAAGATTTACTAACAAAATCTTGCAAGATCTCGCTGTTCTGTTATAAAAACTCATGAGATTTTGTTAGTAGATCTATCTAAAAACCAACACCAATATTTTCCTATATCACATTTTAATGCCAATATCAGTTGATGATATCGGTAGGCCGATAATATCGAACATGTTTGTTTCTCCTGCTGACCCAGTTCAGTGGTTGCTAGACAAAGAAGGAGACTTATTTGCCAACCATTAACAAGGATTGCTGCCAAGGAAATGTTAATTTTCCCCCTGAAATAATAACAGTCTCAGAACATCGGGATCAGGTCACATCTGCAAAACAGATGTGAAAGCAGCACTTTCTGACTTTGTTTTTCCTTTCTCCTATTCTCTGTAGTGGAGAACAGGATGCAGATATGTTGCAACAGGCTGCTGGAAAACACAAGATGTCAGTGACTGAGTTTAATTTGAGGTCATTAGGGGGCTGATTTCCCAAGAACAGAATCTCTTCCAGTAACCAATTTTTAACTGCCTCATCAGAAAAGTCCTTGTGCGTTAATTCTTGAATTCATGGGATGTTTCCATCTCCTGCCTTGACACAAAAGTGACAAGGCATACTTGATGACATTATACAATATTGGTGCAGTTTTTGTTACAAGAAAAGATTGATTTACTTAAGAATTTTTCATAGACAGTGCATGTGGACATTTTCTACTCTGTGCTGATTCTGACTGTAATTTGTTATCCGTTCTGGTTTAAGGGAGGACAAACCTCCCGATAATTCTAATGCTTCCGCATCGAAGCAGGCCAAGAATAAGAAAGGAGGCATTTCTAGCATTTCTAATTTTATCAGTCATTAAAGCAGATATAACATTTAAGATAAGATTAAATAAATCTTTATCGTTGCACAATCATGCTGTGTGTAACACAAAATAATACGAAATATATAGAATAAAATATCCACAAATAGATGACAAAATGTAGTTAAAAACAGCTAAGCAGGTCACTTGTGGTCAAGTTTTGCATTGGTGATGATGGCTATTGCCCTGTTCTAAAACCCATAGCCGAGTATGTTTTTCCTTGACCCCCCCAAATCTCCTCTTGGAGGACAGCAGCTCAAACACCCAGTTTTCCTGGGCCATCCCTTTATGTAGTCTTGTTCTCATCAGGTCCACCACAGGGGTGTCGTTGGCCTATATAATGATGGAATAATCCAGGTGTGTGCTGACACAGTCATACGTATAAGAGTATACAGAAGAGGGCTCAGCACATAACCCTGCAAAGATGTTCAAATGGAAGACTTTGGAAAGATGGGGATTGTTCTGTGTATGCTGTTAGAGAGAAAATATCTGATCCAGCAGCAGGTAATGAAAGAAAGTTTAATGTTCAGGAGTATTGTATCTGAAACTGAGCTGGTGTCATGTAACTGTTCCCTTTGGGAGATGGTGGTATGGAGCATTGTGACAATGACATCTTCTGTAAGCTTTGTGTGTGAACTGAAGTGAACTGAATATGGCCTCTTAAAACACTTCATTATAACATGTGTCAGAGCAACTGGTCTGTCATTGTTAAGGCTGCTGGTGGTTTTTTTTGTTTTGTTTTTCAAGCAGTAGGACAATAATGGACTAATTTAGGCGTGGTGGGATGATGGACTGAGCCAGTGGTCTGTAGCTATCAGCCATCCTGGAGTTTACTGACCCCAGTTTGCCTTGTGCTCCTGCACAATGAGGGTGGCTGCAGCAGTTCGGTGTTTGAACCATGGTTGCCTCAGGTCCCAAAGCATGCAAAGAAGTGATTCAGCTGTTGTGCAAGCACAGCACGTCCCCTCAGTTATCTGGGTGTTGCAGACTTGAATTGGGTGAGGTGCTGGAGTTCCTGCCACATTATTGTGACTGAAGTGGTCATCACTCTTCCTTCTAAGCTCCTTTTTGTTATCTTTCATTTTTTATTTAATGTACAAAGTATCTAGAGATCAGAATTGCTAAATTTGTCACAGCCTATGGTTGAAATGGAGGTCCAAACACAGCTGAAGCATGGAATAAAGACAAGAATTGACACTAAGGTGGTACCCTCAACAGTGGTTGCTAATTTGTACCTTTGTAATTTGTATCTTATAAAGACAAGAATTGTACCTCTGCTAACCTTCTTTTACCTCAATTTAAAAGTAAAAAAAATGTCTCTCATCAGCCGTAAAAGAAAGATAAGACTTTTCCTCTATAACATACATATTCACATGCCAGTGAACACATCAGAGGTAATATGGGGTTCAGTGTCTTGTCCAACACGAAGTCTGGGGTAACCTTGGCTCAATCCCCATCCTTCTGAATGGCATACAGCCACTCCTCTTCCTCGGCTACTGCCAGAATGATGATAAAAATTAGGATAATGTGAAACAAGTTTAAAAAATTAGTTAAGCCTGTGTTTAATCTAACTCTAAAAATAGCCTGTAGGGATAAAGGGGGTTTAATAACACCATAACAAGCTATCCAGACTCACTCCTAATAATAGTACATCTTCCAGCTCATACTTTATCTGTCCATCTAGAAGCATTTCTGCCATTATGGTGAGTATATTCAGTAGCTACGTTATCAGACGATGTTATCTGTTGATTAAAGTATGCAGTATCAGTTCTTTGAACCACAGCCAACAGGGTCAATTGCATTGGTGAAAATATAGGAAGCTAGCACATACTGTATGTAGCGTTGTTAATGGTGTTGGGCAAGAAAATCAAAAATATAGTTAGTCATGTTAAAGAACAAATTATATTATCATAAACACTTTTTAAGGTAAAGATTTTCTAAAGGTCTTTAAGAACGTTATTTTGCATTAGTTGATTTTATGATCGTGGACAACAAAGTAAACAATGGAATTCAGTTAATTTCACTTTATATATAGCACCAATTCATGACAAAAATCATCTCAAGAAAATTTTTAAAGATATCGCCCAATTCAAGCCAATTGGGTGTTATCTAGTTGTAGCTTGGTTAATAAGATTAATTCTAATCAACATTCGTACCATTATAAATATTTTATATTTTTGAGTTCTACACTGAAAGATTTTCACTTGATTCATTAAGTAGAAATTTATACAGGCATAAACAAGCTGGTGGTCCAAAAGAACATCCCAAAACATTTTAAGATATTTAAGAAAAAAAAACTTTATTTGTGACTTCTTAACAAAACACAGATACCAGGTTGATGAAATTATAAGAATCACTATTAACACCTTGACAATGAGAAGCAGGTGTACAAAAAGTTATGAACAGATCTGCACGGCCACAGTCGACTGGTCTGCGCCATTCACTGCTGCCGCACCCCAGCGACTGAGGAACATTCACTATACACAAGCAGAGAATACATCAATTTTATCACTTTTTTTTATACCATTTTATGTTTTTTTTGTTTTTTTTTCTATTTTTTTCTGCCTTTTTTCTGCTGAGCAACTAACAGATATGGAGGGTGAGTTGATGATTCTATTTCACATTAGTGTTTGATCATTTCGTAGCTCAACACAAGTTTAAGGATTGATTTTCTTATCTATGAAAATCATGGGTAGAGACAGAACAAAAGGCATTTCATAGCATAACACAATAGCATTATGTATATCTAGAAGATTAAAGTTATTTTCAACAGGATAAAAAATGTGATTCTTTCAGGTTTTTCCACAATTTACTGTTTAGAACAGTGTATCTGTATAGACTGTTATGTGTGCATGTCTGGGCGAGTGTGGGTCTTTTTATGTGTGTTTATATTTTTGGGAATGTCTATCGGAGGTATATGTATTCCAATACACATTTCCCAGTGGAAAAACATATCTATGTATATATAGTATCTATATAGAATCTGTTTCCTTTGCTTATAACATGCAAACAGCCACTTGGTGATCTGACAGCACAGAAGTACACCTGCAGAAAGGGGCAGGGGGAAGGAATTGTGTATACGGGCGGGATTGAGCTGGATAGCAGCAACTATATACCCCAATGGTGATTGGTAATACAACGGTCTAAAGAAAGGAACACTGAGGTGAAATTTATGACACTTTTTTATCATGTTGAGGCTGTTCCAGTATCTACAGCTTGCAATACTCTTGTGTTTTGAAATGTCAGGCCAACGACAGTTCATTTGGATCACCGTTTAGCTACTTGCAATATAGCAAAACATTTCTAATCCTAAGGTATTGCCAGGTGTGATTGTTGATCTTTGTGACCTCTAACTATTGCATCATTGTAAAATCCACCCCACTTTACAGGTAAAAGGGTTCACCCCTCTGTGAATTCAACCACTGACCTCTTTCTACTGCTGCTGCACTGCACTCCACCCAATTTGTAATTGGTTTTACTCCACCAAAACCTGATTAGTTCTTACTAATGGCAGACACAGGAAAAAAACTCACACACCTCTTATCACACAAAACAGGACTGGCTTGCCCAACAGTCTCTTTTTCTTCTGCACTGGACCAACACAACTCATCAACATGAATGCTATTCTCTGACTTTTACATGCCACTCCATCTTATCGAGAGACGCGAGAGATGACAGAGCTGTCAACAATGAGCAGTCCGGGGAGAAATGCTGGCAGAAACACCCAAGCTCTGTCTAAGCTCAAGCTAAACCTAACAAAGGATCCATTTGTAAGTGTGGTACATGTGGTGTAATTCTGTCCTTGTGTGTGTAAATATGAATATACACAAATGTCACTGTTAACTGCACAGTTCACTAAAGGAGAGTGACTTTAAATGTCTTCCAACCATGTTGATCTGAGGAAACAGGAGTAGAGGGAGGAAACAGGCAGCGGGCAAGCAAATCCTACAAGCACTGAAGCAGTTGAGGCAGTGGTGCAGGGCTTGAAGAACATCTACTTAACATTCAAAGACAGAAGAGAAGGGATCAGGCTTGAACAGAAATGAAGCGACAAGCAACGTTCCTGCATCTCAGCCATATAATACACTCCCATATTAAGCATGGTGCTGGCTTTCGGTTTTGGAGTTTCCAGATAGGGGTGTGTATTTCTATTTTCAGTTTCTGTGTGTTACTTTGTACTGTCTATTGTAAGACAGTAAGAAACTGTGTGCATGTGTGTGTGTGTTGGCTTGTTTTCACGTGAGTAAGAGGCAGAGAGTTAGCATTTCTGTACAGTAATGTGTGCGTCAGACTAGGTGTACTGATACACAGTGAGATTAAGACCATATTTCAAGAAGCAAGGTCAGGGGCCGGTTGCATCAGCTGCACATAGGTTCCCTAGTTATATCCAAAGTAGCCATTAATCCCAATTCACGTTAAATTACAAGCGATACCACCACAAAAATCTGTTATAATGTAACCTTATGCGACAACTAAATAATTAAGCAAGCAATAAAGCAAGTGCAAATGATACAAAGTCACACAACTGCAGTCACTAACAGTAAAAGCAGGTTTTTCTCTTTTTTTTGCACTCAGCATATGATTTTTTTTCTTTGCAATTCCATGCCATTTTGCAACTTGAAGGGCCAAAGCAGATTTTTTTTTCATGCTTCCGTCCATTTTCTACACATAATGTTGCCAACTGGATACACTTTTTACATGTGTCTTTCCCTCAGGCTAAATGTGGTCCCCATTTGGTTTTATGATGTATGTAAATTAGCATGCTGAGATATGCTTAAAATAATTAAACTTAACTGATGATGAAAACCATATTTCAAAAAGGATTCCAACCTGTTACACTTTTTTATTTGTAGGATAAGTATTTTTTCTTATTTATTTAATGTATATTTCTTTAATAACAAAATAAAGTGTAAGAATAAAAAACAATAATCTCATGTTTTGCTTAAAAATGGGGGGTTTGTAATCAATAATTTGAAGAGAATGGACTTAAACACGCAAAAATTACTGTTGGCCCATTGAAGACATATATCCACCCTATTTACCAATCGTATTTTCTACAGCTAACTTTTCTCTTACAAATGCATGAGTTCTGCATCAGCAACATATTTTTATTGCTAAAGAGCTCCTCATGTTCTCTCTTTATAAATACAGCCTTAAAAATCCCCTTTAATATCCACTGTTAATCAAGTTTAAGAACTTGCTAATTACAAATGAACTAGCAGTTATGAAGCCACTACTTTATAAAGTAACCTGGGAACAATTGCGCATAGTTGGTGCAACCCAGTGCAGGTCCTCAGCTTCTGCGATGTGCTATGTTACACTGAAACAGAGCTTTTTATTCGAGTGTGGTCCAGCTCTTCTCAGCCACCTCATTCTCTTAAAGGTGCTTATCTTGTTGTACGCATATCATATATGTTGTAACTTTTTGTATACTTTCTTTTTTTTTCCATTGTTTTCTTTTATACAAAAGACCACATTATCTGAATTCCTACCAGCTCTCCATAATAGACAAAAGCCTTTTTTTTCCATTTTTGTTTTGTACTTTTCTTTTTTTGTTTGTTTTTTTTGTTTTCAGTTTGGCTTTTACTTTACTTTGACTTGGCAAAAAAATACAGACTGCCAGAGATGTCAACACCGGCAGCCTCAGCTGACAATGGTCAGATACAAATATTACACCTTTTCAGGTGCTTTTTTATTGTTATTTTACAAACTGGGAGTGGGGGGTGGTGGGGAGGGTGTTCAGGGGGTTGGACGGCAGATCACAGAAAGGCTAATCTAAGCGAATAAATTCATTTTGGTTTTAATTTGGTCCAGCCTTTAGCCAAAGAACATCTGTAGTTCGCATGGTGTGGGAGCCAGACCTGATTGAATGAGGATTTGGCCACTGTACAATGTCTATGCAAATATGGTGCAAGGAGGCTCCCTTGGTTGTACATTATGCATTTGGCTTATTTTTCTGGCTCTGAAATCAGGATTCTAGTTTGTTTGTAGCTCTGCTTTCAAGTCACCCCTTCTCCTTTAGTCATCGCCGCCGTCGTCCTTTCCTTTATCCTTCTTGTCTTTCTTGTCTTTCTTCTTCTTTTTCTTCTTCTTGGCCTCCTCCTTCTTGCCGAAGCTTATGAAGTCACCTTTGTCATCCACAGGGCCTGGGTCATGGCGGATAGAAATGATGGCTGGAGATCCAGGAATGATGAAGGCTTCTGGGGGGATCTCGCCAGGCTTCAGGGGCTGAGGAGGGCCGTAGCCTTGTGCAGCACCGTATCTGAAGTGCCAGCTGTTGCTGTTGACTCCAGCGCCCACTGGGGGGGATAGCTCTCCGCCACCTTCTCCATCTACGAAAGCATGGGGAAAGAAGAGAGATTGTGGTTAATCTTGATCTAAATTTTTCTGAGATACACTCTTCTAAAGGAAAAGTACAACATTTCGATTACGCATATTTTTGTTTGTTTACTTTCTTCATCAAGTTGAGATGGAGATCACTGCCATTATGTCTATAACAGGGTAACTTCCAGTCAACCAGCAGAAACTCCAACAATTGGCAAACATGCAGTAAATGATCGTACATGTAACAATATTTTAAACCCTTTACTACGTTCCCTTTTAAAGCTCCATGAAACAGCTGAAGCCAGGCTGACACTACAAGGTTTCAAGCCTGATTTTCACTCTAAACTCACACTTCTGGACAAATGTCCCAGATTTGAGGTAAATCCGTGCTCCATCTCCATCAGCAAACACAAAACTATTTGTAAGGCTTGCATTCAAATCTCAGCCTCTGTCCAAGTCTCTGGCATGTCATTTAGTTGAACTTTGGCAAGAACACACATCCTCTTTAAGGTTTACAGCCCGCAATATAACAAAGCTCAAGAGAGAGAAGCTGTGGTGAGAAAATGACAGTTGCATTCAACAACCCGGTGAGTAAAACACCCTGAATCCCCACACTTATATGCTACTGTAGGTTAATGGTAACCAAGAGATTGTATGTGTGCCAGCTGGAGCTACTTGATCAGACAGATGTGTCGGGGATAAAGTCTGGTGAAAAATCTGCAGTGTGGCCCTCAGGCACAGTTCACTCGTATTACATGAGCACTCAAAGACATCAAAACTCCTGAAGAAAGCACCCAGCGTGGTAAAAATATTGTGATTAAACAACATTAATTAGTTTCTATTAATATAACACGGTTCTACTTAAAACCCTGCAAATGTAAGTTTCTGTCAAAGCAGAAGCTAGGGGGGAACACCCCTGTTAGCCAAGCTGGTTGCAAAATGGTTGCATGCCTCCTTATATTTAAATAGTTTCTCTTAAAATAAATAAATAGATAGGAAAATATATAAATAAGGAACATTTATTTTGTAATTTTTTCTTTCTTTTTTTCATTGTTCCTATAGTGTACATGTAACATGCACATACAGGGCAAAACAGACTTAGCTTAAACACAACTCAATGGAACTTTTAATTGCCAAATGGTGATATCTTAATTACTGGTGAGCGCTGTGGTAGAGGCAGCACAGTTCACCATGGTCTCTGACCTCATTGAGTTAATCCCCCTCTTCTGGTATTAGCTTACAATAACTGTTATGTTTCCCACGCATTGCTCTTTTTCTAGACTTTAATATTTAGTCAATGCCCTGACAATAGCATGGTAGCCAAAGGAAATGAATATTTTCAGCACTAGAATTCAGCCAAAACCACTGAAGGGAACACTGGAGGCAATATCCTTAAAACCACAGGGATGTTTAACTTGGCAGCGTGATTAGTTTTTGTATTTGGATGATGGCAGCACCATAATCCTACTCACATTGGAGGCCAAAGACAGGGATTCAACCTCTAGTGCAAAAGGATGAAGGAGAAAGGAGCCCAGATGGCATGGCCAAAAATAAATAAATAAATAAATAAATAAAGCAAAGAATGAATAAGCAAAAAAATATATTACACACATATATATGTGTACACATATAACAAAAAGTGAAAATAAAATACCACTTTTAGGGTCAAAAGGTCAAATATCTCAGAATGAAAATGAAAGTGGGTGTTAGATGAGAGACAGAGAGAGAAAGAGAGAGCGCGCGAGCATGACAGAGAAGCAGTAAGGAGGATGGGGGTGGGCGGGTTTTGCAGACACGGTGCTCTCAGGCCCACACCAGCTCCCTCTGCACTGACCTACTTTCAGCCTCAATTTTATTTAGATCAAACACGGGCCGTTGCAAAAAGATTCTGTTTGATTTTTCCTTTGTGGGCTATTTATGACATTGCTGGAGTGCTGAAATGGTTTCATCTACTGTCCCACTGGGATGAACACTAGTTTGAAATTTGTGATATGCATATGCATCTCGTCTGATTGAATCCTCACGGTGAGGTCATAAAGCAAAAGAATAAATAATGTGCAGACTATGATAAGAGCTAATGAAATTATAGGCAATATTGCATTCATTAATAGATTGTTTTACATGAATACTCTGTTTAACCATATTGATAAAAAGATGGGTGAATCATAGAAAGTGATGACATTATTGAGCCAGTAAGCTTAGTAAGATTATGCTTAAAACAAGTGTTTTCAGTCTAACCATAATCTATATAGTGATGTAGAAACAAACTACTGATGTAATTTAGATGCACATTTTCTGATTTAACAAAAAACTGACCACTGAAATTGAGCCTTGATTAGTCAGTCATATGTGATCTGATTTCTCCATCAGTAGAGTCAGTGCTTTAATGCCATAATGATGGTCTGTTTCTGAGGATTATGACATTTGAGGTTATGCTCTGTCTGTCAATATTTAATCTGAGTATTAAACCCAGGAAGA
The DNA here is from genome assembly GCA_023101725.1 of Atherinomorus stipes. Classification (NCBI taxonomy): domain Eukaryota; kingdom Metazoa; phylum Chordata; class Actinopteri; order Atheriniformes; family Atherinidae; genus Atherinomorus; species Atherinomorus stipes. The sequence goes on along the minus strand of JALJCO010010630.1, from coordinate 258,934 downwards.
CAGCGTGCTGTGAACGCCTATTCAAATGCAGCACAAAAATGCTGCTGCCCGGTTGCTCTCGGGGTCAAAGCACTGGGAGCACGTCACTCCCGTCCTTGCCGATCTCCACTGGCTCCCTGGGGTTTTTCACATTCAATTCAAGATTTTGTTATTAGTGTTTAAAGGTCTAAATGGGCTGCCCCCCCCCCCCCCCATAAAGCAGTGAACTTTTAAGCAGACATGCTCCTTCAAGAGCCTTGCGTTCTTCGTCTCAGCTGCTTTTGGAAGTCCCTACCTCTTAATGCGTGTCTAGAGGAGACAGAGCTTCTTCTGTTTCTGCCCCTAAACTCTGGAACAGTCTCCCGCTGGTTGTCTGTTCCACTCGGTCAGTTTTTTTAGTTTAAAACTCTCCTAAAAACGCATTTCTTTAGTGGCCTTTGGATCTTAAATCAATCTTGTTGTGTCTTGTTTTATCTATTGTTTTTTACTTGTATGATCTCTGTTTTTAATCTTTTTAATCTTTATTTTTGCTCCTTTTATTCCTTGTTTTTATTTTTTTATTTAATCTAAACTTGTTCAGCACCTTGGTGACTATTGTCATTTATAAATGTGCTATATACTGTAAATAAACTTGAGATTGCGATTGAAATGGTATCAGTCAGGAAGGACAAATGTGAATCATACAGAACTACACATGCAGCCAATAAGTTGAGGACAATGGGGAGAATACTGTGAGGCAATATGGGCATCAGCCTACTCAGCAGTGCAGGGCTTTGCTGTACATAATGCAGCACAATTTAATACTGATACACCATTTCCTGTTACCTAATCCTGCTAAGTATGTGATTCTTGTGATTTTTTTTTTTTTTTTTTTACTTAGAATTTGGAGCTACTTTACATTCACTTGGACAGATAGAGAAATAAATCGCCACAAATATCCAATCTTTCATTTTTATTTCATGTTTAAAGGTTATTTTGTGTATTCCTGTAAAGTGAAGACTTGAATGAGTCTATATATACCTGGATCTGCTTTTAACATGAACTCAGGTCACTTTTTTCAACTTCTGCTAAATAATGGTGATCCACAGTGTTCGTCCCACAGGAAAGTTGATATTATTAAGTACAGTAAGGAAAATTTGAATGTTATAAATGCTGTTAGTGTCAGTATCCTGTAATTCCATGAGGGATCTTTTAAATACAGTTTTATTCATATTTTCTATTTTCTTGCAAATCCAAAGTAAAGATAGACACATAGATAAACAGGAAAATATAAGTTGGATTTCATTGTCATTGTACACTATAAATTGAAGAGCTTATACTAATTAATGGATCATTTTTATCTGTTAGCATAGTGTTTGATTGAACCAAATAAAGCAGCAACCAAAGAAGACATAATAACAAGGCTCCAATTCCAAACATCAACACAATTACATATTTGATATTGAAGGTTAAAACATGGAATCTGTGGATCAGTTTCCTGCTGAAAATGAAAAATGATGCAACACTGAAATGCAGTGTTACACCAAGGACTCCTGAACACTTATCAGTCTGTCACAAGCTGGGAATGAGAATGGTAGTTTTAACAGTATTACAAAAAGTGATGAAAGTGTCACACACCTCAGCTCCGCAAGAATTCTGCTTTATTTAATTGACATTTTAAGCTTCAGGCCCTCCTGAATATTAGTCTACTTAAAACAAAGGTACTGCTGTATTTAACTGCAAGCCACATTTCTTTTTTTCTGACAAGTTCATTCTTTTAATTTTGGGATGAACTGACTGTGGCGACTCTATCAAAGACAAGTTAAAGGGTTTTTAATCATTTTCTTTACCCTTCGTGATTATCAAATAATCAAATGTGTCACAGGGTGCGCCCCATATACCATACCAGTGTCTTTGTCTTATTAGCTATAATCTTGAGAGAGAAGCCCAAGGGCCAACATATCTCTTAAGTAAGTGTAACATGGAGATGGAGTGTCACACACTTTGAGTTTTATGACTGTCTGCCACTGATTACCTCACACACATCCTTGCTGTCCATTCTACTGCATACAGTTTTCAAAGTATTCTAAGTCACTGCCTATTATTGACACATTTAAATTCAAATAGTGCATCTAGGTTTTTGTTCAAACTGTAGTCTTTTTTCGCATAGCTTAAAGTTTCAATTTGGAAATGAAAGACTTGAATGAACTCTACAATGACTGAAATGGGTTAATGTCTAAAAGCAGAGCGTGAGAACATGCTCCACTTATTAGTTCTATTAATGGATCATTAAACTGGCTTGGTCAATCCTTTCCATGTTTAACTAGGCCTCTTCAGATTTGTATTTAATGATTTTTCATGTTTTGGATTTTTTCTGTTGACACAAAGATAAAGGAAAAACATGCTGACCTGGTAGCAGTACTCCCAGTCAAAACAGGGGCGGAGCTACAGGGGGTCAATCACTGGCCACCCCGTTGGCCACCCCCACGCTTTAACCAGACGGCGCTCAAGCAGTTACAGAGACCCCAAGCTGCTTCCAAACCACTTTCCCTTCTTATTTTAGACACTAGCTACCTCATGCAGTTGGAATTTTAGGATCGGACATGCAGAAGTTAAAAAATCCCACTTTTGAGCTTTTCTCGCTGAGATATTGCGACTGGGGAAAGAAAGCTGCTGCTTCACAGGGAAGACGCAGAACTTCCAAACCACCCTCCCTTCTTATTTTAGACATGAGCAACCCCATACAGTTGGAATTTTTGATTCTGTATAATTAGGTATGTATGTGTGTTATTGGTATTGGCCTTTAGGAGCTTAAATTATATATAAAATATATATTTAAAAAAAAACAAAAACATGCGCTCTGAGGTATCTACTTATGACCACCCCTGTGTGAGTCTCTCCCTGGCCACCCCAGAGAAAAATTCCTGGTTCCGCTACTGAGTCAAACCAGAATCACTATGCTCTAGCAGTTTATATACCTATGTGCGACCAACTGAGCTAACATGATAGCAGATCGTGTCGCTCTACTTGCCACTCTAATCAAAAGAGGGTGTCTTGAGACATCCTAGGGCTTCTTGCACCGGAGTGACAAACCCAGACCCCAGACATTGTTAATTAAAATACTGATATAAATCTGAGATATTACACTGGGAGTGTATGTGTAAAGCGAGAAAAAAAATTCATTCATGACAAGCAGGTCAAATCACAGGTTGGTGAAATTATGAAGAGCTTCCGAGCATCTTCCATTTCTCTAAGATGCCTCCGTTATTTCCCTAGATAAGGCTAAATATAGCAAAAAAAACTGTCTGCAATAGATTATTGGGTATCTGCTGGTAAGCAGGTCAGTATAGATTCTTGTGAGGAGGTTGCCATGGCACCTGATGAGAATATGAGGGTGTCTGCAGGCTCGTTTTATGTAACCTGATGTCCTACATTTTAAATAGGCTGTTATTTTCTGTCTTGGTACTGTTCCATATAAAATGAATGTCTCTGTAGGTTTACAACCCATGTTCGAAGATGACAGTCATGTAGTGCCTGCGTAGTCTGGTACGATTAATGTATTCTGCCTGAGACAAAGCTACATAAGTGCTAATTTTTAGCATTTATTCCTCTCAGTTTCCTCTCTTTTTCCCCAAATACCTGCCTTTGAAGAGTTTCTTTCTTTATTCTGCTCCCTACTTCTGTCTTAAAAAATTCCATTCAGAGATATGGCTGGTTTCCATGGAAACTGCCTTCGCCCACTCCGTGCTGATGGAGGGTGCGGCTGCTGCAGCAATCTCTCAGTTAGACAGTGTTGCCAGGCAACAAGTCACATGGCATTCCCTAGCAACAACACTACTGCAGGAACCTGACAATCCTCTTAACCTTTCTCTCCATCCCCCACACCTCGATTTTTCTCCAACCCCCCCGTACGTCTCCTCTGCTCTTCCTCTCCAAATTGGTTTTATTGTTACCAGTGCTCTGATTTTTTTTTTTTTTTTCCCATGACACTCTCATCACTGATAATAGCTTGTCTCCCCCTCTGGCATTAGACAAATGTCTCCTCATCTGCGCCATGGGTCACTTACATAAACACAGTTTTGAGGGTGCTGCATTTAGATGCACCACAACATGTCGGACAACTTCATCATCATGACAGTAATTCACAGCAGAAATGAAAATATGTCAATGCAAAAATCTTTACCTCTTAATGCGCTGTAAAGAGGATAAACCTGTAATCTATTGTGTTTGCTTTAGCACTATGCCACTATTTGGAAATTATTTCCATATGCTGCAAAGCACTCCTGAATGAGCTGCAGTATGCAGTGCACTGAGCTTGAGAGGTGTGTTTTTCACCTGCTTTTAGAAAATAGCATTCAGATACATTTCCTTACTCTCTCATACAAACAAAAATTGATTTAAACATATTTGCATATATAAAGAAAGACCTATTTTGCCAATAACTATGATGCTACCTTAACCCTGAAGTCTATATGTTCAAATACCTGCAGCCAGAGAGAAAATCAATGACTGGAAGCTGCTCTGAAAGAAGGGAACAACAGTATTTTGAAATCATACAAGTCCTCCAGTTATTTATATCATTCTTTACGCCGTACTGTAGCATTCCCAGAAGTTTTTTTTTCTCGAAGCCAGTGCTTCTGATGTAGTGCAGGTCATCTAAGAGGCTAGATTTATTTACACTTAAATCCTGTTGCCACATATTTTCAATGTTACCACCCACTCAGGACAAGTCATTTCTTATTGAAAACAGCTGCCTTCTTCTCTGTAAGTCCTCATGCTGCCGGCTGCTCTTAAGGGAGAATACAGCTGTTTATATGTGGGTCTGCATGAAGGCTCCAGGCTTACAGCATCTCATCTAAACTCTGCATCAAAACCACACTGGAACTCAAGACATGGTAGATATTAAAATAGTCCTGTTGAAAACCTATTAAACCAAATATGATTTAACGTAGTATATTAGTAATTCCCCAAGTGAGTTATAAAAACTAAAACTGACATGGAAATTAACTTAAGTACAATGAATTCCTGACTGAAAATTAGATATACGGACTGATACTGTGTGTGCTATATATAGCACTTTAGCTAGCAGCTAAGCTTACCTTTAAAAGTGGAATCGAGTAGCTTCAATACTAATTTGAAAAATAAGTATTTTTTTAAAACATTATGGGCCGGATCTATTAAGGTCCAAATCTGCGTGTAGTAATTTGCCAGTGCAATCTAGAATTTTGCGCAAGGCTGAACCACAATTTGCGAGTGATTAACAAAGAATGAAGGTGCAAATGACAGAGGGTGCAAACGTGTTGGAAACGCCCACTATGTAAATGAGGTTTTGCGTGTTTCAGCATGGCGAATTGCGAGAGACGACAGTGCAAAAGAAAATATGATGCCAGAAGAGGATGGAGATATTAGGAGGACGGAAATGAAAATAATTTAAAATAAGTATGATAAATATTAAAAAATAATACAACAGGTATCTGTGCAGAGCCTCAGAAGTGGCCGGTTTATGAGGACATGGATCAGGAGTTGCTGAACAAATGAAAGTGTCTGCAGTAGTGCCCTGCACGGGCCTAATATCTGAGCCCGAGTCCGGCCCGGCCCGACAGATTTTCAAAGTTCTCAGGCCCGAACCCAAATAAAGCCCGACTTTTTTTTTTTTCTCCTTAAACCAGGCTGTCATTAAAACATGGTCATTGGGGATCTTGGCGTGACATTGCGCTATCTTCATTATATATATATATATATATATATATATATACACATATATATATACATATATATACTGTATATATATATATACAGATCTGGGCATGAAAAAGTTCATGCATTAATAGTGCACCATTACTGCACTATCACTGGCTGAACTACTTGTCCCGCAATTACGTCATCACGTACGGTGTCCAAACTTGGCGTGTGGAAACGTCCTTGTTCCAGGCATTCATTTATGCTCTGAAATCGTTTCCCCTTGGCACACAGGCGTTTCTCTGTGCGATTGAATTAGCAGACAAGTCGCTGGTAAGTGGCTGGCAGTCGGCTGAAAGTGGAACTTTTTCATGCCCAGATCTGTATATATATACATATATATATATATATATATATTTATATATATGTATAGATAGATAGATAGATATATTTATCAAAATAAAGTTAATGAATTGATTTAACTTAATGACTGCATTATTTTAGTAGTGAGAATTGGTGCGTATAGGTGCAGTTATAGGTAGGCTATACCTCCGATCTTATCTGAAAACTTTTATGGCACAAGTGGGTAGCCTATATTTCGTTTCCTTTCAATATTAACATTAGTTCGTAAAGTGTATGAAGCATTTTGGCTGGTGTTTAATTTATGATCTTGTGTTTTTAAATGACTCAGCGATGCAACTCCAACAGCGCACGGAAATTTGACCTACATATCGCAGCCGTAAGATACAATAGCCAACGCACCTAAACCGTATCTCAGTGTCTATTATTACGATAAACGTAGCAAAAGCTTCTTTATCTTAATGAAGACAACAACAATGTCAGCCACGGGAGGGGGAGAACGGAAAGGCGGCTGCTGCGTTCAAGTGTTGCCATTTAAATTGGTTAAACACAAACACCTCATACATCTCTCTAATTAGCGGGTTTTAAAAAAGGAGGGCCCGAGCCTGGCCCGGGTAGAGCCCGGCACTAGAGCCCCAAGCCCGCAGGCCCCAATGGAAGCCCCGGTTTGGGGCTCCAGTGCAGGGCTCTAGTCTGCAGGTCCAACATGGTCTCCATTACACAGGAGTTGCGCACTTTGGCACAATGCCAACGGCTTAGAGGCTCGTGCTGCCAGGTGATCCTGTGGTTCTGTCCAGCTGCTAAAATTCAAGTTAAAACGTGAAGTTGGCAAAAAGGTCAGATAAAAAGACACAGTTAATGCAGCTTTAGTTCTCATTAAGCTCCACAGTGGCTACAAACTTTCATTCATCCAGAATATTTTACACCCCTGTTAAATAGTGGGTTGCTGTATTGACTTTTATTGAATTAAAGAATGAGAACTAAGTACGCTGCCCTAACTGCTCATGAATGATGATTTTGAATCAGATTTGTGCGTGTCCGGGATTGTCCCTCTCAGAAGTTGCAGCCTTTTGTGCGCAAAGCTGCAAGTTTGCACCTGCTTTTCAGACATGCTAAAATAGACGCAAAAAAACAGCAAGGAAATGTGTATCATGGTTGATAAGTTGCTTTGCAAGTGCTAAATTAATATAATTTTCTCCTCCCATTACACAAACTTTTGCGTGTAAACGCCCCATATTGCATATCCATTGCGGAAAAAGTACCAAATGGATGACAGGCGCTATTTAACAAGTTTTAAAGAACAAGCCTTTTTAGCACGCTGTTAATAGATCAGTTTGTACATTTTTTTTTCATTTGCAATGAGATAGCTCACATTTTTATACGTGCAAACTTTTGATAGATCCGGCCCGATGTTCTTAAATCTATTTTTCTTTCCATAGATAAAAAACAAAAGTGTACAGTGTTCAAACTTCTTTCTTCGTACTATTTAATTGCATTTAATCAAAAAATTAATTGTTCATGAACTTCTTTTTTAAATTCCCTTACATAAAAGCAATCCATTTGAGCTTTTGATACATAATACAACAAATCACAAGCAAATGCTATTCTATTACAGAGTACATTTTCTAAACATCATGTGTCCTCTGCCAGTGTTACTTAAAGATAGTTAACACACACACATACAGTCCGCCACTGCTCACCTGCGGCGCTGGATACAGTGGGCCAGTTCTGGACCAGCATCCCCTGGGCTCCCTGCATCACCGAGGCCTCCTCCATGGTGACAGAGCTGGAAGAGTTAAATCAAATTGAATCAGTAAGATTCAATTTTTCCATTATTCACTAAAATATGTGTTAGAATTAATTCAGTTTGCAACTTCTGTGGAAAATAGATCTTGTTATTGATTATTTGATGTCTGCATATCGACATTTTCCTGAACTTTTTCCACTGGGCTGATGATAAATAATAGATCCGTTCAAATACTTCAATTCCTCTTAATTGAAATGAATTACTTTATAATACACTACCAGTCAAAAGTTTAAACAGTGTCCAAATGTTTTTGACTGGTAGTGTATATCACAATGTATCATAAAGAAAATGTGCTATTCACATCAGGAGAGTGCCATCTACACTTTCAGAAGAGATGCAAGTTTACTATTTGGTCTTCACGATGTAACTATGCTCAAAGGTGATAATGGAATTTAGCTAATATCAGCATCCAGTGATGTCATTACTGTCATTACAAAAGTTCTTGGGCAATGGAAAGCAGACATTACCATGCTGCTACTTCCACTTGCATTTGTTATTGTAAAGCCTTAAATGATTTCTGAGAGCTTACGCATCACTTTACGGTAAAAACTTTGCTCAAAACTAGAGATGCACCGATCCGATACCCTGATCGGATATCGGCTCCTATATTGACTAATTAGCTGGATCGGATAACGGATGAATGTGGCCGATCCAGTCATTTCTTTTTGTATTAATATCATAAACAGCATTGTAGTTATAGCGATCTAGTCACATCCATTCTATGTTTGCCGCACCACTTTTGTCCTCACACAGAGCAGAGAACTATTATTCATTTATTTTTGGTGCCAATGTACACTTTTTTATTTGTAATATAAATTGTATTAAGTATTTATACCTGTGTAAATTTGTTACCTTTGTAAACATTTATTTATTTATTGCATTTTGCTAAAGGGCCAATACAGAATTCTGATAAAAAAAAAATAGTAGAACTTAACTTTCGGATAATTTTTTCATGGGTTGGGCTTTAATTAGCTGTTCCTTTTTCTTAAAGGCCCACAACAGAACTTTTAGCAGTTTTCTCAGTGACGCGCCCCCTATCGACAGCTAAACTAGCATCCATCTTGCATCGTACCTGTACTGTAAGCTCACTCCAGCCAGTAAAACACAGTCCTATCTTGACTCTTGTTCTGTCCCTTCCTCTCTTTCTTTTCCTCTCTCATATCCGTTTACTAGTCAGTGACGCGGTGTGCAACCAATAGTCGGCTGCAACAATTAACCAAAAGATTGGTTAGATAAACCAAGATTTTTAACCAACATTTTGGTCAAAGTGACCAGTATTGGTCAGTATTGGTCGGACACATACAGTAACTACCAATCAGATTTGTTGAATTCGACCAATCTATCCTTACAGTGTAGAAACCTTGACCAGGGTGCATCGCTGGGTGGGCTTTGTGCAGGGCATTGTTCATGTCTTCATTTGCCTTACATGATGTATTTTATAGATTTTTGAACTTCCTCACCACATTCCTGTTCCTCAAAGTTATCCATTCAGCCTTGTTAGACCTTCTGCATCAGCGGAAAAGTGAAAATGACCATTTTTGACTTCCTGCTTTCCTGCAATGACCACACCCACTTTAAATTTCTGACCAGCCACAGAATAGTTCCTTGTCACCACATTAGAAAAACTTTTACTCGCATGTTGTGTTAACAACAGGCTGCAAGGACTTCCAAAACTAGGGCTGCAAGAAAAAAAAAAAGATGTCATAATTTTCTTGCAACACTAGGAGAGAGAACAAAGTTCTGTGTTCTTGCAGAGCATGTACAGAACATTGATCACAGTCAAGGAAAACATAGCAGCCATTTTTTGATGTACAAATTAAACAATATAGATACAGCTTGTTTTAAGATTAAAAATAATCTAGAGACAAAACCCTTTTTCCTTTGGTGTCAAGCTTTCTCCTTTTTTAGGCTTTCAAGCTCAGCATTAACTGCAGACTGTAAAGCTTCATATTTAGCATACATACTGATGCTGGTGAAAATTCAAATAATTAATTCAATAAATCCAGACTTGAGCGTTTGAAAACACTGAACTGAAACACATAACCTATAGGAAAAATAATTTCACTTTAATGCATAATGAATACAGCTTGCAGCATACGGTACGAGGACCTACATGAGGCTTCTGCAATGCAGCATGGGCCCCATCTCAAACTACAACATGCATTATGTTGATTTCAAATGAATAAAAAATGGTTGCCTTGATACATTCTGAGCTAGTAATGAGAACATAACACAGATAAGACGGGTGTTTTCCACACTGTCTGACGACACCAAGAATATGGGTCAGTACTGTTGGTGATATGTACTGTGTGTGAATTGATGCGGCCTGTGATGCCGGTGTTGGGGTGAAGGGTTAATGCGAGCCATCACATCTCTGTGTCTGTGTGCATTGCAAGCACTGTCATTTTAAAGATGGCGGCAGCAAATTGTGGCGATGACTTATATTAATCCATGTCGTGTTACAGTGACTTGATGACAGAGTGCATATTATGATCCTCTGCACACCATAGAAATTAACATTAATATCCAATTAAATCAAACTTGGGTAGAGCAGATGACTCCATAACCCAGTTGTTAGCATTGTTTCGCACAAAATTATGAAAATTCAGTAGAAAGCAGACAAGTGGAGGGGAAAACTCATTGGTTTTTGATGTTCCATCTGTTCTTGTGTCATTGTAGAAAGGCACTTTATTATATGTTTTAATTACACATTTATATCATATATACATATATATATAACTGTATGTGTACACTCTCAAAAGTAGAGGTACGAGACAGGAACATTTCTGTACCTGTAGGTACATTTTTTACAAATATTCTCTCAAAAGTACAATATTGGTCTTTATGAGGCCGGAAGCGTACCTTTGAACTATGAAAAAGGGTCCAAAGTAATATAAAGTACAAATTTGTACCATTTCAACCCAAAGGGTATCTGCAGCATTGAAAAATGTGTGTAGCTTGTACAATAACTATAATTAGCAGTACTTCTAAACAGTAGTATAATTATAGTTACTATATTATGATTTTCATAATAATCATAGTAATCATAGTAATAACTATATGTATAATTATAATATGTGTTTGGCCTAATATTTATATAATAATTATCCATTTATCATTAGCATCTTTGATTGCTGTCATAATCTCTATTTTATTTAATTTTATTCAATATTTTTAATTGGTTTAATTGTACTTTAACTGCTACAGCTTGATAAGGTACAAAAACGGACCAGGACCGAAGGGTACAGAAATGTCTTTCACAAAGGAACACCCCCAGCAACAAGCTTTGTACCCTTTTAAGTACAAACTGGTACCTCTATTTTTGAGTGTGTATATGTATAATAATCAGAACATTTAAAAAAGCAACAGATGAATTTTAAAATTACTTTTCTTATTTTTGTCCAGTTCTTGTTATTGTATGATCCCCTTATTTTCATATACTCTGATTTGCAGATAATAACCAGAGATAAAGCATGCTTAGACACACAGGAAGTGACAGATACTTATGTGGAGTATGACACATGTTTAGACTTCAAAATGTTAGAAATTTCCGACAAAAATTGATCAAATGCTATTTAAGTGTATTACTTACTATCAACAAATCTTTCTTTATGTCTATAAATTATATTCTGTATAGTAGTATGCCTATATGAGGCCTCAGTTGGACAAAACAGTTCACACAAGTCCAAACTGTCCTTCGAGAGATGCACACACATGTGCTTGCAGCACAGTTGCACATGCAGACGCTGATGCATGTGCGCATCTCATAATCTGAGAAAGGTCATTGTCAGCTCATTTGTCCTTCATGGTTCCTGCTTAAAGACTGCTGGAGAAGGAAGCGACGCTCTGAATGTAGATGACCTATATAGTATTACACTGCAGAGGAGGGGGGCTACTGCAGCCACTGATGGAGCTGCTCATTTCTTTTCCCAGAGGAAGGCGACAGAACTGAGATTCAAGCAAAAGCTGTGGGGCAACCAGTTGCAGTATTATGTTGCAGCCCCCCCCCCCCCCCCCCAACCCTTTACAAATGAGGATCATTTTAAGATACAGAGATGTGTGGAGTTATTAATAGAAGCAGTTGCATCCATTAATAACAGCACCAAGCATGAGTACCCCTCTTTGCACTTGTATAAATTCTAATTATTATGCCCATAGTCAACCCTACAGGTTACTGTAGGACGGACACACATTTAATTATTTAAAAGGCTAAAGGTTTATTGCCACAACTACTGTGTAAAAAGTTATGTAGAAAAAAAAATATTTTATTACTTTGACTGAACCACAACAGTTATTTTATCTCTTCACTCGTGCTGGACTGAATAAGTTACTAGCTTCCATAATTAATCTAACATGGAAGCTATTAACTCCATCAAGTCTGCACTAATCTTACAGCTCCATGTGCAACATTTAATCTGTAAAAATTAGTTTGGCTGCCATGTTGTTATTCTTGCCATCACAGCTAATCAAACATCAAGTTAATAAATTCTGCCATCAATGAAGAGTCATTTGACCAGGGGGCTGATTGCAGAAAAAGACCAGAGGTTAGTGAGCCTTCGCCATTTTCCTATCTGTCCAATAGATAAGGAGCATCTGAGGCATGACAACCTGCAACAGCTGCAGTGCTGGTCTTTACAATAAAAGTATACATTTAACATTCTAACTTTATTTGTATTTTTTTAGATCAGAATATTTTCAGAATCATTATTACATGAATTAAAAAAATGGATTTCTTCTAGTGGAAAAATATACACGAACAGAAAATGCAGCTCATCCAGACATAGTTGAACTCTTACCAAATATCTTGTTGCAGAGCTTTTGCAACAATGGCAACCTCAGGAAGGTTTTCAACCAGTTTAATAGTAGATCAGAAATTACTGCTGATTTTTTCAGTCTATTGTTTCCTTTTCAAAAATGTATTTTATGCCTTTGTATGTTTGCTTTTGAGTTTACATCAAGTAGTAATTTCAAAAACTTTCACTTAGAACCTAGTTTTTGTAACACTGGATAACATTCTTTACTTAAAGAAAAGAAAAAAAAAAAGGCTCTGACATAATCTGTTCTTTGATGCATTCAGAGCTTCCGGTGGAAGACGGCATCTGCTTCAAGGTGGAGAGCATCTTTAAAGAGGTATACTTTGGTCTCCTCTGTTTATAGATCACGATTCCAGAAAGTCTGTGCTTTCTCTGTGAGCGTTTTACAAACATGGACTTTACTCTGGTCAGTGTGCAGAGTTTGTATTGACTTAGATGGTCATTTCAGAAAGCATCTGGTCTTGAGATTTGGTCATGAGCCTTCACTTCTCTTACTGGTTTAGTGTTACAAGATGTTAAAATAGGTCTTACGGGAACAGCAACGGCGGCAAAAGGGCAGTTATCTTTTTCTGTAAGAGTCCTTTTTTAATGAAGGGAAGCCATCATTCATCAGTCCATTACACAGTCGTGTAAAAGCAGAATTAAGCATGTGTTTAAATCTGTTTGAGAGACTTATTAAAATTGGTGAGTGCCAGTGACTGTGTTCAGAATATATTCCATGTTTGGAATTTTTTATTTTGCTGAAAGATGAAAGCGTTTTAGCTGTTGGCCAATAACTTTGAACATTTAACGACTTTTCTTTTCTTTTGTTTTTTCGTTCTTTCCTTTTTTTGTGCAAAGGTGAAGTCTTGGTTACCAGGACAAAAGGATGTAACAATTTTTTAAAGATCAGAAGTTGCAAAGGAGTTAAAGTGCTTACCTCTGCACCCCTGCCCTCAAAGATGCAGAATATCGCCAGTCAGCATTCGGGGCTTTTGGCTGAGCGAGCAAGAGGAAGAGAGAGAAAGAAGTAGAGGGGGAAAAAAGAGAAGAGACACAGAGAGGGGAAAGGGGGGGAGAGAGAGAGCGAGTTTAGTTTGATCTCATACTGTGCAGAGCCAGGCTGGGCCACGGTCTCATCAATTAATCATGATGCACATCCCAATTCAGGATGTAGGAATACTGCAGATGCATCCCCCATTGCAAACACACACACATACATATTGATATCCACACAAAGATTTTTAAAAAGGGCAGGCACTGAAAGGCATATTGACAGATTTTTGGCCTTTTACTCAATGTCAGTAAAAAAAATTGATGTCTAGGACAGTAAAAGTCTGTCCCTGCTGCTGCTGGTTGCACAGCCTCAGGTGCGAAGGTTTGTGTGTAAGTAGAGTAAATCTGTCTGCACTCGATGAACCTGGGCTAAGTGCTTGAAATTCCTAATAGACCCCTCATAAATGTCAACTTAAAAGTCCAGTAAGCAACAGCCATCATCACAAGAGCAACTGCATCCACTATGTCCAACATACTGTATATCAAAGGTTATATGAAATATAGTGTTGCCATGTCATAAAGTATTAGCAAACACAGGAATATCATAGCTAGAAGAACATTAAAAGTTAAAACAGTAGAAAATGTCTTTCAAGTAACCTCGCATTAGTTATAATTATCAGACAGCTGGTACTAGTGTCAAGGCTGCCAGGATTTCCATTTATTTGCCTTTGATGAAGCCAAATTTTGCTGATGGTAATGCTTTTAACTCCAAAGAACCATTTGAACCCCATAGGGGGAAAAGTCATTCCCCTTAATGAGCTACTCCTCCGTGGGCTTTAAATATGCCTGACTCTTTCATAATTATTTTCTCATGAGTAGGTACCCATGCACAACATGGAATGATTGTAAACACGGTGTTATACTGCTTTAACAAAAAGGTAAGAACCACAAACCTACTCATGGATCGGCAAGTGTCCCAGATACAGATGGCACATTACGTTCTTCATATCAGTTCAGAGGGAAGTATTTCTCTCTGCTGGTAAACCCAGCCTCTTTTAATAAATCTAATCTGCAGGGCTGAGGAACAGAGGCTGGAGGTTAATCTAATTTGTGCTGCCACACAGCTACTCTTATCTTGGTAGGAATTAATGCACCACTGACTGGCTTCTGATCATTAAGTTGATGTGTTTAACTGTCCTCCTAGACCCTAGACAGCCTTTACAATCTGATATATATATATATATATATATATATATATATATATATATATATATATATATATATATATATATATACTGTATATATAGTGGGTACAGAAAGTAATCAGACCCCTTTAAACTTTTCACTCTTAACTTCATTGCAGCCATTTGCCAAAAAAAAAAAAAGTTCATTTTATTTCTCATTAACGTACACTCAGCACCCCATCTAGACAGAAAAAAAAAAACAGAAAAAAAAACAGAAATGTAGAAACCTTTGTAAATTTGTTATCAAAGAAAAACTGAAATATCACATGGTCATAAGTATTCAGACCCTTTGCTCAGTACAAAGTGGAGGTATCCTTTTAAGCTAGTATAGCCTTGAGTCTTCTTGGGAATGATGCAACAATTTTTCACACCTGGATTTGGGGATCTTCTGCATTCTTCCTTGCAGATCCTCTCCAGTTCTGTCAGGTTGGATGGTGAATGTTGGTGAACAGCCATTTTCAGGTCTCTCCAGAGATTCTCAGTTGGGTTTAAGTCAGCGCTCTGGCTGGGCCAGTTAAGAATAGTCACAGAGTTGTTCCAAAGTCTCTCCTTTGTTATTTTAGCTGTGTGCTGAGTAGGGATGGGCGATATTTTATTGTGTGCAATATATCGTCAAAGAAATTCACCACAATAACAATTTGAATTTATCGTTTTTATCTTGAGATGACAATTTATCAGGTTGTGTTTGCAGTTGCACTACTTTGGTTTTTTTAATAAGCCAAGTTAGTTTTGCTATTTGCATCATTTGAATAAATGTGGAATTTGGTCTTTCATATTTCAGACTTGTTTGATTGGTGTCACTACAGTTTTGCAATACAGGTGCACTACTTGAACTTAATTGATATAGTTTAGTGGCTACTAGTATTTTGTAGGGCTTTCAAGATAGAAATTTAGTGACAGATTTATAATACAAAATAATTTGCTGATAGTTTTTATCGTCACTTATCGTTACCTTGATACATAAGAGAAATGATCGTGATACATTTTTTAGTCCATATCGCCCATCCCTAGTGCTGAGGGTCATTGTCTTGTTGGAAGGTGAACCTTCGGCCCAGTCTGAGCTCCTGAACTCTGGAAGAGGTTTTCTTCCAGGATCTCCCTGTACTTGGTTGCATTCATCTTTCCTTCAGTTGCCACCAGTCGTCCTGTACCTGTAGCTGAATCCCCCCCCCCAATAGCATGATGCTTCCACCACCATGTTTCACTGTTGGGATCATATTGGGCAGGTGATGAGCAGTGCCTGGTTTTCTCCACACATACCACTTTGAATTAGCTCCAAAAAGTTCAATCTTGGTCTCATCAGACCAGAGAATCTTATTTCTCACAGTCTGGGAGTCTTTCATGTCTTTTTTTGTCAAACTATGGGGGCTTTCATAAATCTTGCACTGTGGAGAGGCTTCCATCAGGCCACTATGCCGTAAAGCCCCAACTGGTGGAGGCTGCAATGTTAGTTGACTTTGTGGAACTTTCCCCATCTCCCTACTGCATCTCTGGAGCTCAGCCACTGTGATCTTTGGGTTCTTCTTTATCTCTCTCACCAAGGCTCTTCTCCCACGATTGCTTACTTTGACTGGACGGCCGGGTCTAGGAAGAGTTCTGGTCGTCCCAAACTTCTTCCATTAAAGAAGTTTGGAGGCCACCGTGCTCTTAGGAACCTTGAGTGCTGCAAAAATTCTTTTGTAACCTTGTCCAGATCTGTGTCTCGCCACAATTCTGTCTCTGAGCTCCTTGGGCAGTTCCTTCCACCTCATTTGCTCTGACATGCATTGTTAGCTGTAAGGTCTTATATAGACAGGTGTGTGTCTTTCTTAATCAAATCCAATCAGTTTAATTAAACACAGCTGGACTCCAATGAAGTAGAAGAACCATCAGAAGAAATGGACAGCCTGTGAGTTAAATATGAGTGTCACTGCAAAGGGTCTAAATACTTTTGACTTTTGATAATTTAGTGATATTAAATATTTCTTATGAATTCTGGTTGAAAATAATAATCTAAAAAACAAACAAACAAAAAAACAACCAAAGAAAACTACCCAAAAACAATATAGCACCATACACCAGTGATTACCTCAAAGTGTTACTCAACAAAATTTTAACTTTGGAGCCCCATCATGCTTGCTTACTTGTTTTATTTTTTGCTTGTTTTTAGTGCTCCTCAATTCAAAATCAAGGTCATGATTTTCATAGAATCTTTATTTCATATTACTTTTGTCAATGTTAATTTATTTCAATGACAGCTGATTTTTTCCTTCTTTAATTGGAGGGTATGAATAATTTTGAGGATGACTGTATATATATATATATATATATATGAGTATAAGACAAATATTGGAATAATTTGCTTTTTTTTTTTTTTTTTTTGCTCATTAAAGCTGCAAAAACAAAATGTTTCGTTTAACCCAGGCTCTGCATTAATGGCCCAAAATTAAGTGCAATGTATAAATCACAGCAACTCTCCATTGTATTGTAAAATAATTTCAATCATTAGCTCTGTAAAGATAACAGGTGAAAGTATTGGATGTTTTTATTCACCTGGAAGTCTAACAGGGCAAAGAAATTTCATCACTCTAATGCAAGTGCAGACCTTTAGGACCACACATACCAAAAATGTATACTAAGCCTGATTCTTGGGTACCGTACCAAGCACAAGAAGCTAGTCTTGCTGTGGCTTTGACTGGGTCATTTAAGTTCAACTGCTTCAGCGCAACTGCTCCATTTTTCTCGCTCACAAACACATCCACATGCACAAAAAACATATCTTAGCAACTAGTGGAGACAATACGTGAAGTGTTTGTGGCATAGATGTGATGACAACCTCAAACTGAAACACAAATCTCTGAATCATCAGCTATATCACAGGTCCCTTGAAAAGCATCAGGACTGACACTAATTCAGTGTGAGTGCTGAGCTCGGCAACACTGTGACTGCATGTTACAAGTGGGAAGTGAACAAAGAGAATGGAGGCTGCAGAGAATCCATTCACTGCAGCAGAGGATCAAACTTGACATATAGAAAATGTCACCTCCCTGCAGGAGGACAAATAATGATGACAAAAAAGATAGATGCATACTGCAGCAATAACCATAATGAAAAATCAGATTCGGTGTTGCATCAAATACTATTGTTTGCTACTGAAGTCATTTTCAATACAGAGCTACTGATATCTTAGCATGATGATTCATGGCCTCCTGGTCAAGTGGGTAAAAGTAAACATAAGAAGAAAAAATGAATGACACACCTCTGGGCAGATTTGCAGTGAAGCATCGGGCATACTCAGTCTTCGCACAAATCCACTTCCACTGGTGAAGAAGCGATCGGCACCGCTGCCCCAGGTACCACTGATGGGCCGTCCTGTGTTGTAGAACATGAAGGTGTCGCTGCCGGAGGTGGCTGTCAGGCAGGTCTTGTAGCAGTACGTCTTTGTTAGGGAGCCATTCCCACGCACTTCAATGTAATGAGGCTCCACTTTAAGGTCTCTCCGAAGCACCACATTGTTATTAGGCTGTCCAGGGGCACCCCCACCACCTGCCCCACCAGCACTAACACTGGCGCTCCCACCATCTGGAGGAGGTTTCTGTGACACACAGCAAGGGGAGCAGGACCCAGGCTGGGTGCAGTAGGCGTGACAGCGGACGATGGCCAACACCACCACAGTAACCAGGAAAACAAAGGTGGTTGCGCTCAAAGCCACAATCAAATAGAGAGTCACATTAGAGAACAGCAGCGTGCTGTGAGGTCGCATGGTCCTCTTGGGGTCAGGAGTCACTTTTGGCGGCACCTCCATGACAGCCACATTGATGGTGGCGGTGGAGGAGAGTGCTGGCTGTCCGTGGTCTTTCACTAAAACAGTTAGAGAAAATGATGTGGAGTTGTCCTCCAGGATCCTCCGAGTGGTCCTGATCTCTCCTGTGTGTTCGTGCACTTTAAACAAGTCCAAGTCAGTGGCGGTTTCGAGCACATAGACCAGCCAAGCGTTTGGACCAGCATCTGCATCATATGCCACCACTTTGGTCACCATGGCACCAGGCTCTGCGTTCTTTTGTACTGTCTCCAAAGAGCGGGTCCCATTGCCTGGAGGGTTTACTATCAGAGGAGCATGGTCATTCTGATCCATTATATAGATGTAGACGGTGGCGACTCGGCTGAGAGGAGGAATGCCCCCATCCTGAGCTTTGACCTGGAAATGAAACTCTCTCAGTGACTCATAGTCGAAGGCTCGCAGGGCATAAGCCTCCCCAGTATCAGCCTTCACAGACACATAAGAGGTGACAGGAATGCCGTGGTTGTTGTCATTTAGCACTGTGTAGGTGATGCGTGCATTCTCTTTGATGTCTGCATCCTGAGCTTTCACAGTACACAAAGAGGCCCCAGGGCCATTGTTTTCAGCCACATAGACTGTATATGAAGTCTGTTCAAAGCGTGGTGGGTTGTCGTTGACGTCAGCCACGTCCACCTGTATGGTCTTCTGGGAAGACAGGGGAGGGTTTCCTCCATCTGTGGCACTCAGAGTGACATTGTAGGCATCAGTGGTCTCACGGTCCAGGAAGGCTGAGGTAACCAGGGTGTAGTAGTTTCTGAATGACTTGATCTTGAATGGAAGGCCTGCTGGGATCTCTAAGCTCACCTGCTTGTTGGCGCCAGAGTCTCGATCAGTGACACTAATGAGGGCCACAACTGTGTCTGCACGGGCATCCTCCCTCACAGGGCTGGACAGAGATGACAACACTATCTGAGGGACGTTGTCATTCACATCCACCACCTCTACCACCACCTTACAGTGTGCTGCCACAGCTCCAGGGCCCTTATCCATTGCCTGTATGTACATCTCATAAGAGTTGGTCTCTTCATAATCAACATTGCTCTTCACTCTTATTTCTCCACTATTTGTGTCCATGCTAAACATCTGCCTAACTCTCTCTGGAGTGTAGCTGCTGAAAGAGTAATACACCTCACCGTTTGTTCCTTCATCCAGGTCGGTTGCATTCAGTTTAATAACCAGAGTGTCTTTGGGGGAATTTTCCAACAGTTTCACCTTGTACACTGAGCTGTCAAACAAAGGAACATTGTCATTTGAGTCCAGGACCCGGACGTTGATTTTGGCCGTTCCTGTTTTCTCCGGTGTTCCACCATCCACAGCACTTAAAATTAACTGGTGGTAAGGCGTCTGCTCGCGATCAAGGGGCTTTTTGAGCACAAGCTCGATGTGCTTTGTGTTAAGGGAGGGTTTGTTAGATGCCAGAGCGAAATGGTCGTTTGTGCTAAGCTGATACATACGGATTGAATTGGACCCAACGTCTGAATCTTGAGCATTTTCAATAGGGTAACGAGACCCTGGCAGAGCAGATTCTGTTATTTCTAATTGATACTCGTCTCTGGGGAACTGCGGCGCATTGTCATTAGCATCCAAGATCTCCACCTCGACGTGGTGCACCTCAGTGGGATTTTCGACCAGCACCTCCAGATTAATAAGGCAGGTGCTGGACTGATCACACAGCGACTCTCTGTCGATCCTTTCATTGACGAGTAATTTCCCATTCTTGGGGTTGACAATCACGTAGCGTTTACCGCTGTTGGAGGTTATCTTGATTTTTCGGGTGGCGAGCTTTCGGATATCCAGCCCCAGATCGTGCGCCAGATCACCGACCAGTGCCCCATTTTCTAGTTCTTCTGTAATAGAATATCGCAACTGTCCAAACGAAAGGCCACAAAATAAGGAAAATAGCACAAAATAAAAAGGCACATTACTCCCTATCCAGTTGCATATCCCCACAAAAGCCATTGCAAGCTCACAAGATCCGCAGACGGATTAAACGCAGCCTTCCGCCTTTTTAGCTTGCAGTATCTTGCATCCCAGCACCTCATTAAGGTGCGCTAATTGGTCTCCCGGTAAATGGAACAGAAGTGGCTCATCCATTGCTTTACCCGGCTGAGGTGAAGAATCCTCTCCAGTGCACCCATATTCCCTTTGTCCGTGATGTGCCTTTTTTTTCCTTCCTCGTCTCCAATGCGCGCTGCTGACGGGTGTGTTTCCCTGCCGCTGGAGCTGTGAGAAAGTCAAGGCAGGTGGAATCTACCCACACAAAACCGGAAAAGAATGGCAAACATTTCAAATTAACACACTACCATGTCGCGTTGCCTCAAAGATCATAAATAGAACGGATGGAGGGAAGGTAATTAATAAGGTCAGGATACTTGAATGGGGCGTGTTTTAATAAAAGGCTGAGGGGCATGGCTTGAGAGGTCCATCTTAATTTCTAACTCACCGATAAGTTCAAGTTTGACATGATTTTGTGCATCAATATTGAAACTTTAATTCAACATGATCAAAACCTTATGTTCATGCGGTGGATATTTAACTGTGTTTCATTAATATTGCAATGAGTTAAGTCCATAAATAATGTGCCTCATTAAACGTTGATGGAAGCAGACTTAGTAATAGTAGCTTTATCATTATTATTATGACACAGCCGGAAGTTGCATAATTTAGTATAGCTGGCTTGACGGTGGATGAGCAGCGTCCCACCCTAGCGCGCGCTCAGACTCCAGCTCTCCTCTCCGCTGTGGCGCAGCTTTCCTCCACACCCATTCCTTTCCTCTCATCCCTCCATTGCGATGTTGATGTATGGTATGAGAGCCACCAGACGTCCAACACCTTCGAAGAGAAACAACAAAAAAGAAAAAAAAAGAGGGGAAATAAACAATGGCGACTGCACAAAACGCCCACATTGACATATGTGCATCCTGCACACCAGTTTGCTTATTCCTCTAATGATATAGATCCGCTGCACAGCACGTGACTGAAACATTAATGATGGAGATTTTACTTAAATATTTGACCAGAATATATAATTTACCACAATCACTGACTGCTTGCTTTCACTGATTAAGATAAGGTCTCCAAATCTCCTCGAATGTGAGATAAAGAGGAAAAGAAAACGTGGTCACAGACCCAGACACATGTTTGGGGTCTGGCTTATGTTTGTCGTCCTTTGTCTGTGCTCAAGTCGCGAGGATGGTTAATTTGCCGGTAGCTATTCTGAGGCGCAGCCTACCGCATGGCGAGCATTTGGGCAAGGCGCAGCGGAAAGACAGCATTGCACTGACAATCGCAACCTTCCCTCCACATGGATCACTGTCAGTGGTGGACCTCAGACTGTCAGGTCGCATAACCGTTTTGAAGATTACCCGTGGTGGACCCCATAAAGCCAGAGCAGAAACCTAACTCCCCCTCTTATAGAGAAACATAATAGGCTATATGACTATATGGAGACAGACACATGCAGGCTGATGATGTGGAGAAGAAATAGAGATAAAAGCAGAGCTGTCATAATCCACGTAGGCTACGTGATAAAAGTAGCTTATAGCTACTGTTTGTTTTTGTATTTTTTTCTACAGGGAAAAGAGGCACCATTCAGTGCTTTTCAATCTCATCTTTCAAATTAAATTTGGCCTATAATTACCCATCTTACTGCCAGTGACCAAACAAAGGGAATGTAATAAAAGGCAGATCAGCAACAGTCATATTCCTGTTTGAACATGATGTTGACCTTTTTATACCTGTAACAACATTTGAGCAAAATTTTCACTGACTTATGAATCTTTCTGAAAATTTGTGGAAATAAACCTGCTTGAGTCTCTACCTGGTTTTGGGTTCTCCAAAGGAAGTCTTTATAATCCCATCCCTGTTTAGAGTTTTGGCAATTTCATTATTGTTACTTATTACTAATTGGAACCATTTAAACATTGATTCTTGTCATCATTGTCCATGAAAAGAAAAACACATCAGAAAAACATTTCTCTCTGGCTTATATGCTGGAATAAGCTCTAAAGTAGATCAATAATCTTACAGCGAGCTAAAATGAAGAATCTGGCTCCTTCCTGATTACTATTTATGGTCAAGTTTAAAAGGTATTTAACAAGTCTACAAATCTAGTCACAGTTTGGGTCAAAGTCACCTTTGAAAGAAACGACTTTTTCAGTTCTGAATTTGGGAGCAATCAGAAAATCCTGGTTGTTGACCTCAGATACATATTAAGGTTACACTGAATCAAGCAATATATAAGATAAGAATATAAGAATAAATCATACACTATGATACTACATATCACTTTTTGCATTTGAATGGATTAAAAAGTCTCTGAGTCAATATTTTTTCAAATGCTGAGGATTTGTTTAACATACCACAAACCAGATCTGCTTGGCAGGACAAAAGATTTTTCATCTGAACCATAATGAGCTTAATATTGCAAACTATGAACACAATTTATAAAACAAATCCATGCATGTATTTTGAATTGCAGATAAAACTCAAAGTGATGTGGACCATTTTCATGTTTGAAAAAGACTAGTAAACAATACTGTTACTTATATTATAAAAAATATTTTTTTCTGCTATGAATGTAATGGAGTGCAAATTTAACATGGGACCATTTCACTGAGTGTAGATTTTGCACTGGTGCACTGACTGATGTCTAGGGTAACAATGGAAGGCTGCTATTTATCAAAATGTTAATGACATTCAGACTGAAAAATTCCGAGAAATTTCCTTGTTTAAATCCATTTCTTACACAAGAATTGTTCCAAAAACATGGAGGGACAAATGAATCATGACAAAATGGGCTTAACAGAGATGGTTCGGTCAGCAACTATGGCTCTTTTGTTTAAAATCTGTGGGAAAGTCTTGGCCTTGTGCAACAAAAATGAAACCAGAAAGATGCGACCGGAAACAGAGCACAAAGCTTTTACTGTATATGAGTAACGTGGAACAGCAGCTGCAAACCCTGCTGTGAGCAACCAAACCACTAAAAATAATGAGTCAGTATTAACATCTCTCTGAGTGAGAGAGGGTACATCATGTCAGAGTGAAGCTGGGGTCTGGAAAATCCATCCAAAACAGACAAGCAAAGTCGGTCACGACAGCTGGCAGGACAAGGGTGTCCTGATTGCCTTAAGCACAATAGATGACTGGATGAATGCATCTAATGGAGGAAAGCCACATTGCCACTTGTGAATACAGTTAGCTGGGCCACTGGATGTTGTTAGAACACTCAAAAATCATTTTATTTTCTCAAGCAAATCATTAATCAACCCTAAATATCATACTGTAAATGAGTTGTTTACAGGAAAATATGGGAAAACCTTCTTTTTCATATTTGTCCAAAGGATTGCTCTGTGCTTTTTCTACAACATCTGCAGCTGTGCAATGATAATAATAGGAAGAATACAAGACAACTTTTTAATTTATTTTTTAAACCTTATTTTTGTGTAACATGCCACAGCATAACGGCACACATATCAAACAACAGAAAAGGACAAAAATAAGGATGAGTGAAAAACAGAATACAAAAGAGAAACCAAACAACCATAGTACACACATAAAAGGTAAAAATATTCAAAGGAAGTGTCTGAACAACTGCAACAAACAGAGCAAGAAAATACTGTATATAGCATGCATTTAAGTGCCAGCTACTCAAACATATTTAATGTGTAGCAGCAGGTACTTAAAACAAGACAAGTTGGTTGCAGAAGCAGATCTAAATGTCTTGAATTTCAACTTGTGAAGTTCAGCCAACAGGATGTGCCGGTGATAGTTTGAAAGCAAAAGGGTTTGAATCATTTGACCACTGATTAAATGCATACAGAGCATGTAAAAACAAACAAAAACATGTATAAAACATTAGGGCATAGTACTCATGGGTGAAACCAGCCACTCAACACACTCACCTGCAGCGAGATTGTGCAGCACACATACACAAAACTAAAGTGCTTCTGAGACATTTCCATTCAAATATCCAGCTTATTGTTCACCTGCCTGCTTATAGGAACCATTTTGAGTTTCTTGCATAAGACTTGTGTTTCCATGGCAACAGCAACTTGATGAATGTTAGAGCTGTGATCAACATTTTAAATCTGATGTTGTGTCCTTGCAAAAGTATGCTTTTTTTAATTGAATTTGCCAACATAGCAGTTCTGTGGGAGCCATGTTTGAAAGCAAACACTATGATAATCCTTTCCAATTAACCTTCTTCATCCAAAGATAGTCTACATTTCACTTGGTCTTAAGTGATTCAGCGGCAGGATGGAACTGAGTCACCGAGCGAGTCTGTGTCTGTTCATTCATCTGTGCATCAAATGTCACACAAACTGCCACTGCGTCGCTGCAGCGCTGCAGATGTGAAGGATACCTTTCTGTATTTTTACACATCTCAAGTGACCAAACTGCTCGACTTGTACTGAATTCTAAGTTACACGAAGTGATCTAAAACAGCCAGCACAGAATAGCTAACACAAACTAGTGCAGCAGCGACCCCGTGGCAAGGGCAGCCATGCACATAAATAACCTGCCACAGGCATCACTCAAGAAGAAGTCTAAATCTCACTGCACTTGCCCCATCATGGCACTCTATCACATCGTCATCCACTATCTCAGTCACTAGATTCCATGTCAGTGTGTAGCCTGAGTGTTATTTATCTGTACGATCCAATAATCACAGCTGTCTCCAGCAGCATTATTCTGATCAAATGCAAATTGATTTAACATAAAGGCAACAAGACAGATGTTGTCTGTTGAGATCTGAGCTTTTATATGCTAAATTTTACAGATGCAATAACAGATTTGTCGTCTTGTCTTGTCCATTGCCCTTCTTTAAATCAGAGTGACAACCTGTTCATATCAATTTCTGCAGCAACGCAATGACTGTTTCATCTTTTCACACAGTCCCATCTCCGAATCAGATGAATGATGCATCAATTTTCCCTCTGACTGCTGTTAGGACCACACATCACTAGACACTTGCTAGAGACATCCTCGGTTTATCCTTTCAACTGTTATGCAAACCAAAGCCCTAGGTGATAAGACTCATGACCCCATTGTGCATGGGCTCCAGCCAGAGTATCGCACAAATGGGTCAAGCACTCACAGCATGTCTGACACTTTGACTGATGATGTTTCCATTTTAAAAGGCAACACAGAGTTGAAAATATAGCAATATTATAGAAACTTATCTAGAATACACCCTCTTGGACACAGCCCAGGTAAAAAGGAATTTTGCAATCTATTACTGATAATCAAAACTAAACCAAATGGAAAATTTGTGATTTATTTTGATTATAAAAATATCCAAGTCTCTTTCTAATACTAATGCCATTTCAACATCCTACTAACCAAGGCCTATGTACTACTAAAGCACAGTTATTTTAGAAAAGAATACTTTAAAGTTTAAAGTTGAAAAGTGCTACTTTTTCACTATGAAACTACTATACACTGAAATGGATTTAAAGTGATTTTCATTGTGATAAAAATCTCAACCAGATTGAGAAAATCCACTTAATCTGGTTAAAATATGCTTAAGCAGCTTAGCCCTCTGAACATATCCACTTTGAGCAACGTACTCAAAATAAAAACACACAGCAGTCTGCAGGGAAAACACTTACTGGATCAATATGCTGCAATCTACTGGACGAACTTTTGCAAACAATAGCAATTTTTCAGAGACAGACAGACTCCTTTTTTTCATAAAGCTTGGAGGCTTGATACACAAATAATGCAGCACAGTTGTGCTTATCCTCCTCCGGACAATATCTCCTCATCTCAGATAATGGTTTTTACCACTGCTTTTTTTTTTGTTGTTGTTGTTGTTTTCACCTTTACTTCTGGGCGGAGGGTTGTGTCCCCCCACACACACACCTCTCCCTCCCCTGCTTCTTTATACATCCACATAACTTTTGGGAGGTAAGTCAAGTCTGCTTCTGATTCTTAGAAGGGGACATAGTTACAGTTGTATGATCACTTAACACAACTCATCCCGAATGTAACTCACAAACCAACACACACACATATACGTGTTGTTTATGGGTGATCCAGTTTTTCTTCCAACTGGTGCTGCTGCTGATTGTCTGCTGCATTTTCTTTAAAGGATGTTTATGGCTTCTTTGCAGGTGCAGCAGCTGCTTGTCTGGTTTTTCTGTTTGGGTTTGATCCATAGACAGTTAATAGAGAGGGACCTTCTGCTCACGTGACCCGTTTGTTTCTGAGGAACTAAAGCCTAATTTATAATCGTCCGTAAAGTGCTGTACGTAGGTTACGAAGAGCCCCCTACGTCGACGGAGAGCCTGTCGGAGAGCCTCTCCGTCGTCTCCGGCTGCACAAAATATTTTTTAAGTGTCCATCACTTCGTCAAGGGACGACAGAGACAGCAAGGGCTGTTAAAAAGGGCGCCATTTTTAAACTGGCTAGCCTACGAAGATGCAGATATGAGTCCAACCGAAGAACGTTTGGCTGAAGAAGCGAGGAAATGCCAAAATCGCCCCATCGTCTATATATTTTGCATCAAAAGTATCTCTGTTATTCAGTCGCAGCAACAACAATAGTCTTTCTCTCTCGCACGCCATTACTCACTATAACCGGAAGCAAAATAACCACTAAGGTTACCGATCATCGGCATCATATGAGTGGGTCAGTCTTGCGTAGCGAACCCTACTAATCGGGCGGGACATTGCACTGCGTATGCGGCACCATGACGGAGAACTATAAAGGCTGGAGGGGTCTCCATCATTACGCAGGCGTGCTGGATAACTTATTACGCAGTCGGCGAAGTATACTGTAGCCTTAAAAGTGAGAGTAGCCACCAGCTGCAGCCAAGTACTCCCGCCTGCGGCTTGCAGGAAACGGATATTAGGCGGTGCTGGACATCCGATGGGCGTTATCAGTTTCTGAGGTTAGGGTTAGGGCTTAGGGATAGGGGGAAGGGTTATAATAGACGGCTTAAAACGGGAATGTGGGTGGAGTCGGACGTCCGACCCCGCCTAATGTCCGACTCCGCCTCGTCCTCCAAGCCGCAGGCGGGACCTTCTCGCTGCAGCCGGAGCCACTACAAACCACGCCCCTACAACCACGCCCACCGTGAGAATGAGTGGAACTTAACCCTAACCCCTCCCCTAACCTTAACGAACACCCGCCCACGACACTACAAACCACGCCCAGCTGGGTATACTTGAAAAGTGAAGTCATTTGGGCGTGTCCCACCGTCGCCATCTTGCTGTGTCAAGTGTGTCTTCACTCCCGGAAAATACTAAAATGGGAAAGGCAAGGCTGCTCTGAGCCATGGGGCAAATGATTGACAGCTTAGATACTCTGGGCTAAACGCTAACCGAGCCAACGCGAAACTAACTGGAGCTAACAAATATTAGCCCCCCTAAGTAGCGATTTAAAGGTAAGACACGCTTAGATTTGCTATTATCTGACTAAAAACTGTCGTTGTGCTACTCTGCTACAAACTGAGACCTTACCGAGAGCAAACAAGAAGCTAACTATGAGCCAGTGGTCGGTGCATGTCATTCAAAAGGACACACCCTTAATTATGTGTAATTTTATGATTAGATAACACCTAAACGAATGAGTTATAAAAAATTCACCCCCCTCACAGCTGACATGAAGGTAAACTTGACCTTTTAAACCTAAAATTATTCTTTGAACCAGGCTATAAACATGTTTATTTTGCTCCTAGCAGATTAAGGAAGAAAAACAAAAAATGAGGGGAGCCTCACAGCTGGCCACCGGAGGTTGCCGCTTGGTTTGATTGCATAGTTGTGGTTGTTGTCTACGCTTCGTCTCTCTGCTTTCTCTCCTCTGTTAACACTCTGTCTCCTGTCGTTCATTTGGTTCGATCCAACTGTTATGTGTGAATTTGGCAAAAAACAAATTTGTAAAAAGTTGCTATTTAAAGTTCACGGGAGAACCTCATATCCAAAATGGTCCTCTTGGCAAAGTATCATTCTGTCCATCTCATGATGCTGGACAGGACATTAAAAACAAACTAAAGAAATAAAGAAAGATTATTGATTGGTGTGTCATTTAATTCCAGGCAGTTCATACCATTCCCATCTCTAAAGCTGTTGGCTGTCAGTCAGTATGGATACTCCATACTAAAGCCTTATGGACAAATAAATAAGACAATGAAGAACTTGCAGAGTAAAATGTTTCAAAAGGAAAGAAAAATATTTTTCTACCAATCAAAAGCAGAGCTTTGCTCTTCTTGGCTGTCCTGGTTTAACATTGCAGGGGTTGTGCAACACTTTCAGCACCATGGACAGCACCCGCTCTGACAGCGTAGCCCACCAGGGAGAAGAATTGATGGGAGCAACACTCAGCACACACCAGCGTTGCCACAGGTGCTCTGCTTATTTCCGCTGACCTAATTCACATCCTCTGAAAGCACAAGTAACTCAAGGTCCTCAAGGCCTTAAATGTTGCATTTTCAGCTTCTAAAAGAGTTTGAGGACTGCAGAGAGTGTTAACTGTTACATGTTCAACTTCAAATCCAATTCAGATATAGCTGATTGCTATTTTATAGCTTAAAAGTTTTCCTTTAGTCACTACTACAGGATAGTTCTATAAAGTTTTTTTTTTTTTTTTTTTTTTTACAGAAAACGTGATGCTATTTTCCCTCAGTGTATTCTAACATACAGGATCTTGCCACATACTTGACATCATAGACAAACTTGCCTAAGATTTGTATTGGTTACAATAGTAAAGAGGCTTGTTTTATCAACTCTGTTATTATTCAGTTTCATGTAGAACAACAGACAGAAAAGCCTGTGTGGTCACAGCAAGGAGCAGACTACTGCAATTTTGCTCAAGGCTTTTAATAATCCTGACAAAGCTATTATTTGTCTGCTTCCACAATTTAAACTGTAGGCCCATCTCCTTTATTTAGTTTTCAATTTCCAAGAATTAGCACAGAGAATTATAAAGAGAAACTAGGTCAGAGTGTGTGCATGTAAGGGAATTTCAGGGAAGGGGAGGGCTGTGTGTATGTGTGTAAAAAAAAAAAAAAAAAAAAAAAGAGAAAAAAAAGTCACATTTAAAAAGTGGCTTTTCCTAACTTCATTCTTTCATTCCTCCAAACAGACACAACAAAGACAGATTAAAAAGCTTTATTCAAACTAGCATGATCAGGCAGTACATTTAAGCCAAATAAGCAACATCAAAATCTGTCAATTAACTAGACTTGAAATAAAGCAAGAGCTTTCTCACCCATACTATCTCTGATCTGCTAAGTGGGAGGGAGTTGGAGAAAGTTTGATGCAACCCTTGAAGCATACTGTACAGTTTGATTGGCAAAGAAGCCGTGGGGGGAAATAAAGAAAGAAAAAGACTGAGCCGTGTACACAAATGAGGAATAACTCACTTTTACAACACTGAGCACGAGCACCTCTTGTGCCATCTGATCACAGTGAATACAGAAGATATCAAAATGGTCTACTGTATAAAAAAACACAAAGTATAAAGCAGTTTGATTTCCAATAAATGCATCTACTGGTTCTGCTCTGATCCAAAAGCTGTCCCTATCCAACGAGCAGTTAAAGATACTACATCATGGGAGCAAATGGAATTTATTATACTATAGGAAACCCCGATATTTCAGTCGTCAACAGTCATCTTTTACAATGCAGAAGGCACGCAAGGAGCTCATCACATGTGCAATGAAAAAAATCCTAGGAATACTGTTGGAATCGATCAGTTCTGGCAATGATTGCACATATAACGGACTCCACAGCAGGAAATCC
This sequence comes from Atherinomorus stipes, assembly GCA_023101725.1. Lineage (NCBI taxonomy): Eukaryota > Metazoa > Chordata > Actinopteri > Atheriniformes > Atherinidae > Atherinomorus > Atherinomorus stipes. Next base: position 228,530 of record JALJCO010010630.1, on the reverse strand, counting down.
CTCATCACGCAAAATCTTCACTGACAAACTGCCAGCCGAATGCTTTTAAAGGTGGGCAGCTGTGTTGAGACGGTGAGAGAGTAGAAAAGGAGGTTAAATTTCACCGACTCAGTGCATGATGCTGGATACATCCAGAAATATTCAATCTTCACCGCATTACTGAGAGAGTGCTGTGATCACATTTAGATTCAGTGCATATCCCCAAAAATTTAAAGTGCTGTCATCTGCTTAATACATTAATGCAGTCTGCAGAGTCAGCACCAAAGTACTGTGGCTATAACGAACATGATGTTCTTCTCCTCATAATCCAGTCTTCTCACCTTATGCCATTACATTTTATCATTAAGCACCCTAATGACTGGTCTTAATAAGCTCCTTGTTTCTGAGAAATTAAAGTCCTGGCTTATAGCGCAGTGCAACGGCACTACCTTTAAGGTCAAGAAAAAGGTCTTTTTTTTTCCTTTTTTTTAGTTATCTACACTACCAAAACAACATCATATGCACTACACTGCAAATATGCAACACAAAATGCCCTTGAAGAAGCTCACAAAAGCAGCAATAAGAGAAAAATAGATATAAAAACATGAATACTAGTAAAACAACACCTTGCCTGTACCTTATGTCTTCTTGTACCCTGGCAAAGATTAATACATTTTCATATTCTCACATTTTTTTCATTAAACAAAGTATTATTATAAAAGTTTTGTCTTAAATGTTCATTTTTATAACATTTTTAAAATTCATTTTCTATTTTACATATGCACCTTGTGTATTGATTGAAAGCAGATATGACTTGATTTGCCGGTTTTTAGGGAAAATAAGAAATTAGCTTATGAGTACGGTGTTCTTACTGAGAGTTTCATTAAAATTTGACCTTGTTTAAAAAACAAAACTTCTTTGTGTTTGTACTTGTTAGAAATATTCCCCATTCTAGCCTATCTGTATGGTGTGAGATGTACCTTCTACCTACCCCGACAGAAGGAAACAAGCTAAATGTCTACAAATGTTTGCTAGATTTTGATTTGGTTCAGGAAATTCAATATTGCAGTGCATTTCAAAGCTTCTATATAAACTGGAAAACAAATTGCACATCTTTGTTTCGTCTTTTTGCTCTTCTGACCTCTTTCCCATTTCCACAGAACTAAAGCATCTACAGTCTAATAAGTAAAGAAACAACATTTCTGAAAATTATTTTTCCTTTTTTGCATCTTAGTTTTTCTTTCATTCTTTTCTTGTCATTTTCAGACATTCAAATGTTGAGAAACACTTAATAAAAACTATAACTCAATCACAGATAATTTTCTTTTCAAAAAGTTACATTAACAGTTTGATCCTTACTAAAAAGAAAGACCAAAATAATAATAAAAAAAAGATAATAATAAAATAAAAACAAGAAAAACACCAAGTGCAAGGCCTGAATCAATGACATAACCAGCTACAGTTATGAATTTATCAGATCCATGGAAGAAGTGCATTCCCCCTGATTCATGTGTAAGTTTATATTTAGGCGTGTTTTAATTAAACTCCTGCATTTGAAAAAAAAAAAATGTAACAAGACAGCAACTTAAGTACATTAAGGACTACTAATGGCTTCTGAAACTATAGCACACCGTGTTATCCCTGGAGAGAAGGCAAACTTGTCCATGGAGAAGCTTAGAGGAGTTAAGGAAAGAATGATTTTACATGAGGCCTCTTAAGTAATGTCCAGACATCCTGCTATAAATGATTTGTTGTCCAAATACTTGCTGAAGAACAATGCAGATTCATGCTTAAAAGAATTACAATGGTAGAAAGTTGAGGCGATCTGAGGTCTGCGTCTCTGTGTGGGATGGAAGGAACCAGAGAGAATGAGAGCTGTGGTGAAGGGACCGAAGGAGGATGAGATCTACATCTTTGTGAGTCACAGGAGAGTTTCAGCCAGAGACTCCTATAAAGAGATGATTATATCACCGCAGCTCTCTTCTGGGTTCCTGCTGAGGGACAGAAAAACAGGATAAGCAACAACGGCAGTTCAATCTTATTATAAACTTATAGAAAGTCTTCACTCATGCAACAGTGGATTGTGACTGGTTACTGCCACCATCAAGGGAAAATCAATAGTTGTGTCTGTGTTTAAGTGTTTTTCTGTTCTTTCCAATGCTTTTATTTGTCATTTATAAAAGATAGTAAAAAAAAAAAATCAATATTTAATGCACCTGAATAGAAGGAAAGCAAAGGATATGATAAAAGCATGCATAAGCAGACATTGTTTGCTACTTTAGATTTTGGCCAGTTAATGTCACAAGTATTACAATTACAGGCAGGGATAAGGAAATGTCTAATAAAGTTTGTGTTTTGGGGTTTGTCACATGAATTTTGAACGAATCAGTTCCTTTTTTTTTGTTTGGTTGTCTGTGGCATCACTCTGGCCTGAATCACCAGAAGCTAGCCAGACACGCACAGCAAAAATCTGAGCAACAGCCAGTTTTAATCTAATCTCAGCTTTCAATGGAAGCTGATAGGTTTTCCCACTTGAAAGGGCAGCCAATTCCAATCTTAGTGTTCAGTCATATTAGATTGGACCAGATTGCTGAATTTGTGAGGGACAGTCAGACAAGCTCAATTGGACATATTTGATTCTGTTCTCTTTAATCGGGGAAACCAAAAGGATTACAGCAGAGATTTGCACCAGAAGCTGTGACAATTCATCAGATTTTTTTTTTTTTTTTTTGGTCAAACTAAACATGTGTAAATAGAAAGGGTTAGAAAACGCCCACACAATCATAGTGGCTCTACAAAATGTAGTTAGCAACCAGCATACCTCCAGTTGAAGAATGGACTTCCTTTCATTTTGAGTACTTCAGAACAGAAAAAAAGAGACAGGTTCAGTGGGATGTGACACTCACAACAAATACATGTCATACACAACAGTGTGTCTCTCCTCCTCCATGCACACCTGTGCATGCATATTCATGTTGTTTAATATTTTAGTGGCTTGCTTGGTTCAGTTTACTCTATACTGTAGGTCCAGCTGTGCAAAAAACAAATAACATCTGCATTATTTTTAGCACTTATACAGTGATAACAGTCTCCTGCACACCAGCGTGCTGCTTGGGATTCAGAACACATCTCCTTCAGTGCAGAGATATCGCTCTTCCCTTAAGAGGAGCTCTCCACATCTGGGCTTCTTTGTGTTACTCCCCTTTTCCGCCTACTAGTTGTGCTATGATTGTGTCTTATGTACCATTTCTGCAATGCATGACCTACATTCTACAAACATAAGACATCAAACACTGGCAGATTTGGGGGATTGGAGGGTAACGATGGGATGGGTTTTTGGCCTGGTAATGCAATAAAAATGTTTAATAGTTTGCTCTAGAAATATGCAAATTATGAAAAACAACAGGCTTCGGCCACCTAAGTCGCATGTATGCATGACGGGATACATGCAACTTAGATTTTACAACAGTTTATGTAGTAAAATGACCACAAAATAAGTTGATGTGATCATTGTTAGTCACTGTTTCTACCAAGACAAGATAGAAAAAAAAAAAAAGTTCAAGTGCCCCCAGACACTCTGTGGGTGAATGTTCCAACCCTCAAACTCACAACGCAGACAAACTAACTAAATAATAAAAGCTGTTTTGATCTTTTAGTCTGTAGTGTCAACCTGAATACATTTCAAAGTACAGAAGGAGAGAGATTCAGAGTGGTAAAACGTATGTCCTTTCCTTCAGTAATAGTACCGATAAAATGAGTGAATGAATTAAGAACAGGCCAAATTAAAGCTGTGCTCAAAGGAAAATAAAGGGGGAAATAAATATAGTGGCCAAATGTAAGTATTTGATTATTGCAACTTCAGCCAGCTGTATGATAAAATGGATCACTGATAAATAATCTTATAGTGTTGCCAAGCCAAAATGATGTCAAAAGTTTCCAAAGCTGACAAAAGTCTGATCTAAATAGCTCATAAAAGCATAAAATGGATATATAAAATATAGGTAAAGTGAGCCATTAACTATTTAATCACCTAAGAGGAGCCAACTTAATCATTTTAAATGCAATATGTGAATGATTTTAAATGACTGCAGTTATTTTAAGGCGACTAATAATCACCTAATCCCAGGTTTTGATCTACCTGAAGGTCAAGACAACCTTAGATGAGCAGCAACAGGTGCAAATTAAACTGTCATTACTGGTTTACAAAGAAAAAACAAAACCAAAATGCTGAAGTTGTGTTTGTAAAACAACTAAAATAAGTAGACCCAATGATTCATCAACTTGTTGAACCACCTTTAGCAGCAGCAGCTTGAACAGAGTCATCTTCTGTATGACATTATCAGACTCACATGATTGTGGAGCAATCTTACAGTTACTTCTGTTCATACATTATTAATTGGGATTTGTGGTCTTTCATAAAAGTGTAGCTAACGTCTGTTCTGAACCGGAACACTTTGATTCTTTTCTTTTTCAGCCATTGTCCTATAGATTGTGTGTGGTGTGGTTGGGAGCACTGCTCTGTACAATGAGCCATTTTCAGTCAAGCTTTAGCTGTGGGACAGATGTCTTTGTGTTTGATTCTAAGATACTTCAGTTAAAAGAGGAATCCGAGATCAACTCAATGACTTCTGGGTGTTCAGGTCTGGTGACTGCAAAACACGTCAAAATCATCAGCTCTCCACCCCTATACTTGACAGCTGACATAAGATGTTTGCAGATATGCTACTGTATGTTTGGCTTTCTGTAAATAAAATGCTGCAAGTATTACAGCCAAACATCTCAACTTTGGTCTCATCTAAGATCCTGTTCCAGAAGACTTGAAGTTTGTTGAGCTACAACTGCGTGAATTTAAGTCCTGCCACCATTTTCTCTCTAAAAAGAAGATGCTTTTTCCAGTATTTCCCTAACTGTACTGTCAAGAACTTTAACATTTAACATATCAACTGAGGCCCATGGGGTCTGAAATGCTGTCCTTGCAGCTCTTTTTGCAGATTTTCTAAACACTACATGATCTGACCAGGCTTTTGCAGGGATCCCTAGAAAGCGTGAAAACATTAAAGTCAGTTTCCAATGAGTAAGTTTTCTCATTGATAAATAATGAACTGAAAATGGCCCTAAAACCATTTTCACAGATTAGAAACAACACTTTCTTTTTTTAAGATCACTGCTGAGGTCTTTCCTCTTGTGCATTGTGTTAACATACACCTGAAAGCTCCAGCCCAGCAAATTACAAATACCTCTGCTTTTATAAAGGTGCTTACAACTGCTGATAATCAGTGATGCATTTACAACATCAGCATGCGACTGGTTCTTCTTCTCTTGATTCCAATGGAAGCTTTGAGGGTGTGCTTTACACTTTCTCTGCATTTTGGCTTAGTTTTTAATAAATACATCATGACAAAGTGTTATATTTTGTGCCATTCTCCATCTGAGGTTGTATACAGTTAATCAAGCTTTCTGCATCTTCTTTCTAGGAGAAGAAAAATGTAATTTCATAACTTTTCATACTAGGAAATTATGAAAATTGTTCTTTAATTGGGTGCAATTCAGCATTTGTCAGACATGGCGACTGATATTAAATCTCTACCAAACCATTATCCCATTTCAACATACCTCCAGTGTGGATGCTCTGGAGTCTGTGGTCTCACTTGGCCCTATGCTCCTGGGTATACTAGACACAAAATACCCGGCTCCTTTGGGAATGATGGGCTGTCTCACGACCACTTTCCCCTTCCTGGTCTCAGCGAGGAACAAGCTATACCAGTAGGCATCACTGGAGATCAGGGTGGAATCTGCGATGGTGGAGCTTCTCTGGCTGATGACGCTGTTCCTGCTGATCACACTGTTTCTGTTAGCCGGGGGAATCTTGATGGCCTTTGGTTTTGGTTTCTGACACTTGAGAACAATAATAACCAAGATGGTTATCAGCAGCAGAAAGGACACAGCTCCCAAACCGATCACTAAGTATAGGTTTAAGTCTGTGAAGACATCAAACTCGAGCGGGACCTCTGTTGTCTCTAAGATGGGCAGGGCATGTTCCACTGTTGATATCTTGATAGTGACGGTAGCGGAGCGCGCAGGGTCGCCGTTGTCTTTAGCAACAACCACCAGCCTCTGTTGTCTTGGATCTCTGTAACTGAACATTCTCGTTGTTCGAATCTCGCCGTTGTACTGATCCAGGCTGAAGAGGGATGAGTCACTGATCTGCAGGAGCTGGTATGTGACCCTGGCGTTCTGCTCAGAGTCTGCATCGATGGCGATCACTTTGGCCACTAAGTGTCCCTTGTCTGTGGACCTCGGTATCACCTCCTCTACGACAGAACCCTGTGCTCGCCAAGGTGACACAATAAGAGGAGTGTTGTCATTTTGGTCCAGAATGATGATGTGAACTGTCACATTGCTGCTCAGTGGGGGGACACCAGAGTCTCTAGCCTCAATGTGGAACAGGAATTCTCTCTCTCTCTCATAGTCAAACGTCTTCAAGGCATAAAGATCACCATTCTCAGGATTGATGGAGAACAGCATTGACATCGACGTGTTAACGATCTCCTTCTCCATTATGAAGTAAACCAAATACTGGTTCTCATTGAGATCTGGGTCAAATGCACTTAGAGATGTCAATAAAGCTCCAGGTGGATTATTTTCCATAACATGGATTGTGTAAAAGGACTGGGAGAACATGGGTGCATTGTCATTGATATCCAAGATCTCTAAGGCAATAGTCTCATTCTCAATTAACGGTGGCAAGCCTCTGTCTGACACTCTTAGTGTGATGTCATATTTGCTCACTAGCTCTCTGTCTAGCGGCTTTGACACCAGCAGCTCGTAGAAACCCTCTGAGGATTTGTTTAGGCAGAATGGTAAGGTTTCTTGCTGTCTCAGGGTGAGATCCACTTCCCCGTTAACCCCGGAGTCCCTGTCACTGACACTAACCACTGCAATCAGCGTTCCCACTGAGACATCCTCAGCCACTGCTCTCTCCAGGGACTTGATAGTGACCTCAGGGTAATTATCATTCAGATCTGTGACAGAAACTGTCACTTTACAATGTCCTGACAGAGGATTCGTCCCTCTGTCCTGAGCCTGTATGTGCATCTCAAAACTTTGAGTCTCTTCATAATCGATCACCCCCTTTACTTTGATCTCACCTGAGTTTGGATCAAGAGAGAAGAGCTCCTGCGTCTTCTCTGAGGTGTAAAGTGTATATGAGTATACTAACTGGGCGTTTGTGCCTTCATCCAAGTCTGTTGCGTTTAAGGTCATAACCACCGTCCCTATTGCCGAGTTCTCTGAAACATTGACAGCAAATACCGGCTGAGTGAACAGGGGGGCGTTATCATTGATATCCAAGACATTAATGATGATGCTGGCTGTACCTGAGCGGGGAGGCACCCCCCCATCCACAGCTGTTAAAATCAAATTATGGACTGCATGCTCTTCTCTGTCCAATTTACCACTGAGCACCAAATCGACATATTTGGAGCCATCGCTGCCGGTTTGTATGTCAATGCTAAAATACTTATTTTCACTGAGATAATAGGTCTTGATTGAATTCGCCCCCACATCCGCATCCACAGCGTTTGTCAATGAGAATCTCTCACCGGGAGGGGTTGCCTCCGAAATATCCAAGTGCATTGTCTTTCTGCGAAACACAGGCGCGTTGTCATTGATGTCCATGATTTCTAGCTCGATGTTAAAAATGCGGACCGGGTGTGAAAGTATGACTTCCATTTTCAGAAAGCACGAGGTTGTTTTAGTCATGCATATGGTCTCCCGATCTATCTTTTCGCGGATTATCAGCTCCCCAGTTTCTTTGTTGATGTCCAGGTAATTTTTGCTTTGAAGGACATCAAGCTTTGCTTTACGCTCTTCAAAACTGCGAATATCCAGACCCAAATCTGTTGCTAGATTGGCAACAAAGGAACCCTCTTCCATTTCCTCCGGTATGGAGTACCGAGTGATAGAGAACGCAAATCCCCACAGTGCAATGAACGTGAAAACAGCCACGACGAATCGTGTCCGTAAAGGTGCAAGATTACGCGCCATTTTATGATGATTTTAAAAAAAGAGAAGTGAAACAAATCCGTCCTTACGATCAGGTATCCTTGATGCAGTGAAGCGCCGGTGTCATTCTTGCCTCCACGAGTTGTATCTGTAGCTGCAGCGGCCCATTTACGACACAGAGCTGCTGGAGATGCTGAGCTCTCACGGCAACGCTGTGCAGGGGCGTGCACAGCGCCTGAGAGGGCGGGAGGAGTAGCCTCTGAAATGAAACGGTGCTGATAAAATAATTATTTGTTGCATTTGAATTCAATTGTAAAATAGTTTGCATTTGTTGTTGAAAAAGCTTAAATGGTTGAATGTGATAAACTACTGAGATGACAAGGGTCCTTCAGTGTTTAAGGGGATTTGTTGCACCTTTTTTTATTTTATTTAAAATGACATCTATGTAAAAACTCTCCTTTGCAGTCATTTGTTTGGGCAATAGCAACAAAGCAATCAGAGCCTCTGACTTGGAAAAATAACTGAATAAACTAATAAAGAGGGCAGGGTTTTGTTTTGCTGACTATTCTTGGAGGTCCTGTATAATTTACAAATACTGCAAAACTTCTACATAGCATATAGATCAAACAATGAAATATGTTTAATTAGATGCTTCTTCAGTTCTATTTCAACAAAATACAAAAAAAAATGGTATATCCGTTCTTTATAAAAGACTGCATCATAGCTATCCCATTTGATTGATTGATGCTGTAAAGGTAATTTTGTTGTTACTTGTAACAATGACAATAAATTATTGAACTGAATTGAACTAAATTGGATTGAGAGGAGAGTCTTCTTCATTGCAATAGAAGGTTGGCTAGTTGTCTTGTCTTCTCCTACAGAAAATGTGATTTCTTAACTTTTAATCTGAACATTTTAAACACATTTTTCATCCAAATTGTTATTTGATTTTGAGAAAAAAAAAATCTGTTAGGTATTAACAAGAAACTGAGCAAGAAATCAGACATTCTTCAAAAGTGTTGATTTCATTACATTCTTTTCCATCTACTTCTCACTTTACTTTTACTTATTTTTCTTCAAAGTACAACATAACCAAGAAGAGAGCAACTTCAATCTTACTTTTTAAAATTTTGGATAATCATCATAGACCGTTAAGAGAGAGGGACAAACCCTCTGCTACGTCACCCGTTGGTTTCTGAAGAGCTAAAAATAAAGCCAGTTGGGCGTGTCCCACCGTCGCCATCTTGCCGTGTCACGAGTCGTGACTCCCGGAAAATACTAAAATGGGCAAAGGCAAGGCCGCTCTGAGCCGCGGGGCAAATGATTGACAGCTGACGTACTCTGGGCTAAACGCTAACCGAGCCAACTCAAAACTAACAGGAGCTAACAAAGATAAGCCCCCTTAGTGGTGAGGTAAACTTGCTATTCGCTGACTAAAAGCCGCTGTTGTGCGACTGCTACAAACTGAGACCTTACTGAGAGCAAACAAGGAGCTAACTAGGAGCCACCAGTCGGCAGGCCGGGTTTCTGGTCTGCTGCATGTGAATCATAAGGACACGCCCTTAAATATGTGTAATTTCAAGATTAAATAACATCTAAACGAATGAGTTATAAAAAAAAAAAATCCACCCCCTCACAGTTGACATGAAGGTAAACTTGACCTATTAAACCTTAAAATGTTTTTTGAACCAGGCTGTAAACATGTTTATTTCTGCTGTGAAGTTGGCTTTTTAAACATGGGAGTCTAGCAGCCAGCCCCTAGCGGAGGAAGGGAGAACTACAAAAAATGACTTCTTCCAGGTAGCCTGACAGTTGGCCACTGGAGGTTGCCGCTTAATAATCATACTTAAGCCCTTTGATGCCTGTTATAGCTAATTTTAAAAAAGAGAGAGAAAAGAAAAGACACTTGTTGCTTTCATTTCTTTTATTTCTTTATATCAAACCTTTTTAAAAAATATATTTTATTCTCTTTTATTTGCTTTCATTCACTCTTATTTATGTATCTATTTTATCTCATTCATTTTTGTTTCTAATTGTTATTCATTTATTTGATATATAGTTGTACTATAGTTATTGATACAATTGTGATTAGATTCACACAATGAGTGGTTAATAAACAAAATTAAATTTTAAAAAAATGAAAACGCTATTTCTGGACCAGAGGTCTGGCTCTAGCAGAAAGGTGACAGGTGGTGACACAGCCAGTGCAGCATATGCTTCTTGGTATGAATATTTCTTGCTGCTGTCTTTGTTACAGGTCTGTTTTTCTAGCAGACTCAGTGGACTGTGTGCTGACATAAATGGTTTCAAGAAAAGAAGCTCCCTGATCTCTCTTCTCTTGCGCCATCCAGTGTCAACTTGAAGCATTTTACACATCACACAGACAATATAATATTTATGCATGTAGAAATGTTATATTGGACTGATTCAACATTTAGGTACATTCATGTCCTTCTACGGTGCACCTGGCTTAAAGAAAAACACAAAAAGATTTCTGTATTAAGTTCCCATGACCAATTCATAAAGAAAGCAAACTTGTGCTGGAGCAGTGATTTGATGCAGGCTAATGTATATCAGTGATGTACTGCAGATCAAAAAAAGACAAGGCTTTTTCTTTGGTTGGACCACAACTGTGGAATTCGCTGCCACTACAGATCCGACAGGCCTTTCCACTTTAGAATTTTAAAGACATCCTCAAACCCCCTTTTGTCTGGCCTTTAACCCATGAATTACTTTGTTTTTATTGCTTTTACTGTTTTTATATTTCTTGCGATTTATCTTATTCATTCTTTCATCTCTGTTTATTTTGATTTGATTTGATGTCTTTTATGTCTTCAACGTGGTTGTAATCTCATGTTCAGCACTTTGTTCAGTGGCTGTTGTTATAAATAAAGTTGGCTTGACTTGGTATCACTCACCTATAGTCTAAACTCTCTCACACACTGAAAAAAACCTGGTCACATACATACATACAAATGTAGACTAGAGTGTCAGAAAAGGTTGCAACCCACCAGCATGTCAGGTTATAGCATGACATACGGGCCCCATATTTATATACTATATATATATATATATATATATATATATATATATATATATATATATATATATATAAAAATCTGTCTATCAGTCTGTTGCACAGCCTTTCATAGGAGGAAATCTTTGCCACTTCATTAAACCATTCCCTCTCAGAACATTGTCATTAGTCTTTCGATATTGAAACACTTCTCTTGCATCCAGTAAAAAGTGCTGTCCTACGCCATGAGGCAGGGATGAACTGGGATAAATAATCGGTACAGGCATTTTGAGTCGAGACTGGCCCACCAGGTATTGATGGAAAGGTAATAAACCCTTTGAATAAAAACAAACTTTCTTTAAACTTTAATTCATTTAACTAAATAATAATTTTGTAGATTTTCATTTATTAATAGTTTTTTTTTTTTTTTTTTTTAGCTTCCTGTTAATTGAATTATGATTGTGAATTTAGTTTTTCCATCAATGGTATGAACTATATTTAGAATGAAAACTGAGAGGGAGAGAAGTGATATGATATGAAGAAAATGTGATGCATATCAATTAAAAACCTAATCACATTAATAAAAAAAAAGGGAAAATTCCATTTTTTTAAAAGTGCAAACATGCACATTTTACATGCACACCAAAATGCATACAGTTTGCCTAACAAGCACCAAAATAAAAAATGAGCGATAGAAATGAGTCTAAACTTGCATAGTGAGGGCATATTGACGGGTCATATTTAGTCATTTTTGAGAGAAAGGTGCCCTCTAGTGGCCGTTTAAGGGAAACGCTTTCCCTCTGCTGCCGTAGCTGGGATTTAGATTATTGAAAGACTCAAGATAAATACAGGAAAATACAGTAACAAAGTTAGATTCTGACATGATTATCTCACCTAGTTTATAGCAGATGTAATGCACACACTGACCACTAAGTTCAGCTGTTTTCTGTGCTGAGTTGAAGTCAAAGATAATCTTCGCCTAATTATCTGTATTATTTGGATTTGTTTGGATTTGTGTTTCAAATATCTATTAGTCTCACAGTGTCGGAGGGGAAAGTAACCCCCCCAACCACACAGACACACCTCACACATGCACATACACAACCTGATTTTATCCATCTGACTGGATTTTCTGTGAGTTTGAAATAAATCCCAAACAGGCCCCTGGCACTCAGCTTTTTGAACATGAAGCAGTTCACTGAGGAAGTCAGGCCAAAGCAAGTCCAAGATTAACCCCCCTGGTCTGCAACAACTCAGCTGGAGGTTGTGGATCTTAAGGATAATCTCCACAGCAGTAGTCTAAACCCACTGGTTTACTGACCAGAATGCCAAGAGATGGGTTAAAGACATTTTCTGTCACATTATCACAGTTTATGGTTCCACCACCACCTTCAAATACAGTTTTCCATGTCAAGATACTTACCTTCTGCTTCTTATTAATCAGGAAGAATTAATAAGCTTTTACTTCCCATCTCAGTGGGGTGTTTTGCTAAACTGGAAACAGGCTAATGTTGGACATATTGCCAAGATACAGTGGCTCAGCATGGACACCTCTGGAGCTCACTGTCAGAGGAGCAGCTCTGACAGTATCTATATCTAGTATTTTTCTCATATTATTGTGAGTAAACATCAATACATTTTCTATAAAAAATAAAGATACAGGTAGAGTTTGGGAATATTTATTAATATTAGAATATAATGGAAATGAAACAATGTATGTACAGTGATCATTTCTATGTAGCATTACTATATAATCATTTATCAATATAGAAATAACTAATGATAAATAAGACTTAAATCTTGTTGATTGTATCTTTACTGTCCACTAGTCACTTGCAGCAGTTACATCACTATAATTATATTACCCCTCTGTGTGAGTGTAATAAGCTAAAGAGGTGATATTCTGATCTGCAATGCAATAAGACTTTTCTCCAATAAGGTAACAAGTACAAACTGGACAGAGGCACTCTTTATTATCATTGTTTGATGTAGTTAGGATTTGCTTTGTTTGAGATGAATCAGTGTTGCATGACTTTTCTTAACCTCTCAGTGCCATTCTTGATCTTTTTGCATTACCTGTGTGCATTCTGCTCACACTGCTGTCTTGCTGCACTTATGCATGACCAGACTCTAAACAGGAGCCACACAATTTGGTTTTTCAGTATAAGTGTACCTGGAAATAACAAAGCTAACAGAGACCCGCAGATTCCTTGTTGCAAAGTAAAACAGTTTGTTTTACATACTAAAATAGATGAATAGAAACATCTTTTCTGGACTAAATAGCATAAAGTTTATTTTCAGGGTAAATTTATTTAAAGCTTTGACAGCAGTGCAAATGATACAGGCTAAGACTACAAAGATGTAATATAAAGAATTTCATTGTGATGTTATGATAGCACATAAATAGAAAAATACTAGGACAATACAGTTTACAGCATGTTATCTGTAATTCATTTTAATGGTTTGTTACTGTAGAAGAATATAGATAAATTTGATGTAATTTGATATTAAAAAATGCATGTTATCATTTATTTACAAAGGTTAACCACATCTTTTTACATTTACTTATCTTGTAAATTGTCATGAAGGCTTTGCTAATGTATGCTAACATATGATGTTTTGATACGGAAAAATGACAGTTTTACTTTGTATTTGGTTGATTATCCTTTTGACAATAAATAAACATGCAGACTGGATGTTTAATTGTAATTTACAATATTATAAAATCCAGTAAAATAATGGACACCAGTGCGTAGATTTATTTCACATCATATCTCAGCCAGGGCAGTGTAAAGTGTCGCTGGCTTTTCATTTATCTAAAAATAGAATTGCTGATGAGTCCATCATCTTTGTCGAAAGATGGGTCGTAGTTTGAGATGAATTTCTTTTTTCTTCCCGAAAGTTGAAAAGGTGTTGTACACATCCAGCTCTCCTCTGGGCGTCAGCTTCAAAGTGCTGTAGCCGGACGTGCTGCCAGGAATGTACACGTTGTGTTGGTAGTCTGGTTCTTCAGAATGAGGCTGTGTGTACTTTGGAGTCCATGCGTAGTTTGGAGCCACTCCCTCTTGAAGAGACTTCTTACAGTCTGGAAGAATAAATGTGCATGAAAGAGCTTAAACCAAGAGATTATTTCTGCTTTGCTTAAATGTAAATATGCTTGATCTGAAAGGGTGCTTTTAAAGGCATCGTCTTAAATCATTTTTTTATTTTTCCTTATTTTATCTTTGCAAATGATAGTTCTTGCAGGGACCTGAATAATCCTCATGTAAAATCCCCCCACTTTGGGGTTTTGTATTATCTGCTTTACAGTTTACCATTTTATATCTCAGACTAAATCCTCTGGCACAGACACCGAGAAAACCCCTCACTCACCCCATCATCCTATTTCATGGAAACAATAATGAGCAAGAATATGCACCTACCATTCATATGGTTTCCCCAGGTCCAGTATTGTGGTGCTATGGAGCAGGAAAATCCATCAGTATCATATTTTTGTTGTCGTGAAAGAGTCCCTTCCATATTTGCTGAACTATATCTAAAAAGAAATGGCAGAATAAATGCGATAGCATGAATTTAAATGTGTTTGCATTGTGATTCAGTGTGTGAATAACTGCTGGTTTTACTGTTTTACCTCTTGTATGCTGAGTTACGTTGGTTCTTGGTCCACGTCCAGTCCTTGTTTAAATTTTTGAGCTGCACAATTACAACATAAAGACACTAGTCAACAAAGGCAAATGATTTCACTGCATTTATGTCAGTTTCTTATGACAAGGACTTTGACAATCTATTTTTATCAAGCAGATGAAAATAAGTTTTACTATATTTTGAACCATTAGGTGTACGCCTTAGGTGTAATGCTCCTAAGTTGAAAAAGGAATGGGAAAAGCCCATTTAACGCTTTGAAAATTCATATTTGTTGGTTATATGCTGTGTTGCCATGAGAAGCATTAAATAATATAAAGAAATAACATTTGATTTACTGAACAAAATTTTGCTTGAATTGCTCAAGTTTATTGAGTTTCTGGTTGTTAGATCAATAATTCCTGTTGGCCTGACTTAAATGGAGGAATTACTCATTTAATCTGTTTTCATTCATTTAGAAAGGATGACAAGTCGAACCAAATATCTAACCAAACCATATTGTGGTTTTAAGGTTTAACTGATACAAAAACAAACATGTTATATTTAAATTGAGTAAATGGACTTGGGCCTAATGCATAGCATAATGCTGTAATATATCTTTCTGTGGTTTTAAAGGCTATTTGTATAGATAGAAATTTAACTTTTTTTCAATCACTTTCTTTCATGCAACTGAATCATAGAAAGTATTTTTCTAATCATTATTAATATCTGGTTGACTTGCTTATTCAGGCTCATGTTCATGTATTTGTTCCAATGTAAAAGTAGTTTGACACTAAATCAGATTGAACCATAAATTGGTTGAATAAAAGCACATGACTTGTTGGAACATTAGTTCAAACAGTCAATTTAAACAACATAAACTGCGGGGAAATCCATTTTTATGTTCACTGAACAATTTATTTCATTAGGCTGAAAATGATTTCTTTTTTCTTTTTCTGTTTTTATTTAAACTGACTAGTGAAACATGTGAACATCATGCTTAAAAGAATGTGTCAATTTTACTTTAAGAAAAAGTGAGTCTAAATCATCAGAAGGAGCAACAGAGGCAACTCTTTTGTTTCTATTACAGAAGAAAAACATGCGAGTTCACGGTTATTTATGAGTCCTATAAAAATGTGAATGTATAAGTTGTCAGATTTTCGTGTAAAACAATTACAAAAGTGATCCATGATCGTGGCTCGTGTTACAGCGCCATCTACTGTGTGTACTGTGTCGTGGCATTGTGTTAAAGGTGCGTGTTCCAAACTTGTGAACGCAGGTTTAGTGAGACATGTTTGTTGGTTGGTTTTCAGATGAGGAAAAATTCTTAAAAGTGGATTAAGAGTTTTATTTGAGTATTACCTCATTTGGAGTTGCTGCTCTGTTGTTGGACAGCTCATTCCGGTCTACTGCGCTCCAGCCTGAAGTCAGGTAATCTGTGCTCTTGGCGTTATTCTGCTGGAATGACATTACCGGACTGCAAGGCTTTAGGAACATGAAGTCGCTTTTGGATGATTCCGGTGTCAGGCACATTTTGTAGCAGTACACCTGCGGGAGCGCGCCGTTGCCGTTTGCCTCTGCGCAGCCCGACGCGCCTGAGGACATGCGGACATTTAAGTTGGACTTTTTGAACACCTCCGTGGTGGTGGACAGCTCTGAGCGGGAGCAGCAGCAGCAGCAGCCGCCGCTGATGGAGGGGAAGCTGGACTCTTTGCTGGATGCTCTGCCCTTCAGTCTCCTCACTGCGACGAGGACGATGATAGCCACCAGAAACGTGAAGGAGAATGCGCCCAGAGCCACGATTAAGTACAGGGTGAAGTTGGAGCTGTGGTGCGGGCTTAGTGAAAGGTCACCCAGATCGGGCGGCAAATCTGGCAGGCTGTCAACCACTGACAGAATGATGGAAACTGTGGCCGAGAGGGGTGGTTGACCATTGTCCTTCACCAGAATGACCAGTCTGTGCCTGGTGGGCTCGCTCTCCTCTAACTGGCGCATTGTCCTGATTTCGCCTGTGTACAGAGCGATGCTGAACAAGCTCGGGTCCGTCGCTTGGAGCATCTGATAAAAAAGACGCGAGTTTTGACCTGCGTCTGCGTCCACGGCGTTTACTTTAGTGACTAGGTAACCGGCGTCAACCGATTTGGGCACAGCCTCGCTGGGTGCCGTGCCGTTGTGTGGAATGGGTGACAAAATAACTGGTGCGTTGTCATTTTGGTCCAAAATAAAAATGTTCACTGACACGTTGCTGCTCAGAGGAGGAAAGCCGGCGTCTTGAGCCTGGACTGTAATCTGAAAGTTTTTAAGTTGCTCATGGTCAAAGGATCGCAGTGCGTAAATGTTGCCGTTGTCTGAATTTATGGACACATATGTGGATACAGGCATCCCCTGTATGGCACCGTCAAGAATGGAATAGGATAAATATGCATTCTGGCCCGAATCCGGATCCAGTGCAGTCACTGAGCAGATGGACGCTCCTGGTGCGTTATTCTCGGTTAAATACACGGTGTAAGAAGGCTGTTTAAAATGAGGCGCGTTATCATTTACATCAGACACCTGAAGCAGGATGGTCTTCCTGGTGAACAAAGGTGGAGAGCCCATATCTCGGGCAGTTAGGGTTATGTTGTACTCTGCCACTGTCTCCCTGTCCAAAAAGTCTGAAGTTACTAATGTGTAGTAGTTCTTAAAGGAGGAATGGAGCTGAAAAGGAATCTGACTGGGAATTTCACAGTCTACGTTTCCGTTTTCACCCGAGTCTTTGTCCATGACACTGATGACTGCAATCACCGTCCCCGGGGCCGCGTCCTCCTGCACAGGTGTGGACACTGATGTTAGGATCACCTCTGGAAGGTTGTCATTTTTATCCAAGACGTTGACAAGCACTTTGCAGTGAACTGCTACAGCAGATGGGCCTTTATCTTTAGCCTGGACGTAAATTTCATGCATCCTGGCTTTTTCATAATCTATCACTCCTTTGACTTTGATTTCTCCTGTATGCGGGTCCACGCTGAAGAGCTGGCGCACTTTGATGGGAGCGTGACCGCTGAATGAGTAAGTGATGTCGGCATTTGGACCCTCGTCTAAGTCTGACGCGTTAAGTTTGATGACAACTGTGCCTTTGGGTGCGTTTTCAGCGAGCCTCACTCTGTAAAAAGACTGATCGAAAACAGGCGCGTTATCATTTGCATCCAAAACGGTGACATCTATTTGCGCAGTGCCAGATCTCTCCGGTGCGCCTCCATCCACTGCAGTTAGCACCATTTGATGGGCACTCTGCTGCTCCCTGTCCAGTGGGGTCTGCAGAACCAGTTCTGCAAATTTACTGCCATCGCTGCGCATCTGAATGTCCAGATAGAAATGTTCATTTACACTGAGCAAATAGGTGCGCAGCGAATTGGATCCAACGTCCAAATCCTGTGCGCTCTCCAGAGGGAAACGGGATCCTGGCGCAGCAGACTCCGATATGTCCAGATTAAACTCAGTCCAAGGGAAATTAGGAGAGTTATCATTCACGTCCAAAATCTCAATTTCGACCCTGTACAACTCAAGAGGATTTTCTATCACCACTTGCAAGTGAAAAGAACATGACAAACTCTGCTCACATAGTTCTTCGCGATCAATTCTTTCATTGACAAATAAAACTCCGTTCTCCAAATTTACCTCCACATACTGTCTTTTGGAGCCCGACACTATCCGGAATCTACGCACAGACAGCTTGTCCAAATCCAAGCCCAGGTCCTCTGCAATGTTGCCAACAAAAGCTCCGTGCTCCAGTTCTTCTGGGATTGAGTAGCGTATCTGTCCCGAGATTGCATCCAAGAAACAAGTGAAGAAAACAAAAGCACACAGTCTTTTTCTTGCTGCATCCATCTGTGAGCGTAAGAAAGGTGATTAAATAAAAACTGAGTCAAAACTGTGGGAAATATAGTAATAGGCTATAGTAAAAAACTTGACATTGGTGGGACTGAAGCTGTGCCTGCCTGCCTGAAAGAAAAAAAGAGAAGAGAGAAAGGGGCGTGCAAGGACTACAAGTCTATCTCTGAGATTCGTGTGGTGTGTGTGTCTGCGTGTGCGAGAGTTTATTATTGGCCCCTCTGTTTCAATAGAGGGGAAACGACATCTGCTCGGATAATCTGCCCTGCCTACTAGCCCGATCAAATTCATGTCACAGTCTCTGGGCTTTGACCGCAGGTCAAAAGTGCTACATTCAATTTCTTTTAAGAGTGTTCCATCATTTTGAACTCATATGGAGCATAATCCGATAGACCACCTTTCCGGAGGTACATTCCGGGTATATCCAGTCTAACTCTCAAAACTGATGAGAAGTTCCATCTGTGATGCTGTACTTTGCTGTGACATTGCAGGTTGGTAAAAGTGATTGAAATAGACAGAAATTATACTGTTGGAAACTTTCCCCATAAATAAAGTCTTGCAATAAGACTGAACTGTGAAAAAAGACTTATTCTTGTTGGTTTATGATTTTAGATCAAGTAAAAAATTAAATGGAAAAAAAATGAAGCTTTGGATTTATGAGCAAACACCTTTGAAGTCTGTAAAATCTCAAAGTTTTAGAATTGTCCACATGAAGACGTTCATATTCCCTTCACCCCTACTGAAGCCCTGCAAAGATTCTCATTCAGATCCCCCTCTCATACTACATTTCAGTGTTTTCACACTCTAATGGAGTAAAGGTATCTGTTTACCCTCACTCTCAATGCATGCTTCACCCATTTGCTCCAAAAACCTCACTTCTCTTGGTTGAAAACTAAAAACACAATCTGTCTGCAGAAATGAAACTGCAGCAGATGGTGAGGTTTTCCATGGGCCCATGCTCTTTTTAATTAATGGAATGGAGATTAGAGGGCATTTTCCCTGGATCATTAGTGAACAGAGGAATTAAGACATTTTGTGAGGAATAATCCCAGGGCTATCCATGTGATGCACATGTGGTTTCCTCTCTGTGGTCATATTGACCTGCTTTTCGCAGCCTAAGTGCACGGCATCACTTACGCAGTGCAGAAACTAAGTAGCTGGGATAAGGGGACGCAACCACCACATTTGGGGATCAAAACTACAAAAGAGATTATCTCTCTGTCACCGCCCCTCTCCTACTCCCATACACACACACACATTTTCTCTCTTTCCCTCACTCAAGGGCAAAAGTAGACTGTCAATCCCTTTGTCTTTTACTACATTTTAGCCTTAAAACTGTGGGATTAGCATAGGTTAGCCCATATTCTCCAGCTTTTAACCTTAATGCGGTTTTAGACAGAAACAGTGTTGTGCATTTTGTTATCAAACAAACATGTGTGATGTAGGCTAACATGCTCAGAGTGTATTTATTAATGTGAATTTTATCTAACCTATTTTCAGACCTTGCAAACCAAAAGCAAACCGACAGCTTTGTCTTCTCACATGACTGACTGCGATGGTTATGATGGGAGCTCAAAAGCATTTTCCAGCATCTCATCACACAATAAACGCGCTGCTTGCATGTTCTTGTTGTATTAATGGCAGATACTGTTTAGGGACAGCATGCAAGACAGAGACATTAATTAGTACGTGATTCCTTTACCCACATAATGAATTTCCACAGTCTGGTGAGCAAGGATGTGAAGGATGTGCTGTTCTGGTGTGCATCCATTCACACGTGCATTTGTCAGAAAGACATGATGGCTTGAGTTCAGTTAAGACTTAATAACACCACCAATGAGAAAACAAGATTTTTAAGTCTGAGCAATTCATCTTTAAACAAAGACTTTCAGAAGGAACAAATTAATTCAGCAGTCAGTAAAAAAAAAAAAAAAAAAGATAAACAAAAACAGGATATTACAGAATCTCATGCTTGTGGTTTATTATTAAAGATTCCGTTAAACCACAAATCTGCTGTTATTTTTCCCATTTAAGAAAAAAAAATGTTGGAAATAAATGAAAGGAAAGGAAACATTAACACTTTTTCTTCAGTTAATTTCTGCAGAAATTGCTGTGGGAGCAGAATTTTAGAAGCTGTGATAATATGAACAGAATACTGACTGATCTTGTAACACCCATTAAAAATTATAGTATCTACACTGCAAGGTGCCTTCCTAATTTTATGTTAAACTACTCTTTTTTCCCCTCTATAAAACAGCACACAGATTTCATAAGGCCATCATTTGAGAAATTAAACTAGACTCAGTGTTATTTTTTTTTTTAAACTTGGCAGAAATGTCATCAGAAGAAGGAGGGGTGAAAGATGAAGAATGACCCCAGCCCCTTGATACTAACTACATCAGATTCATCAGTGTGTGGTCATCCCACAGCCATAAGGAAGCACCAACAAGCAAACAGCCTGTTTCTCTGCTTTCCTCTCACGAACCAGCATGCAGAGGTGGCATTACGGCATGATACGGTAATGGCATCAGCTCTAAAAGTAATACCCTATGTGAATTCTAGAGCATCCATTAGTTTACGCCATTTAACAGTAACAAATTCTACAAAAACATGTTTTGTAAGTAATGCTTGAACTGTTGGGAAAAACTGGTACTATGACTCAGCTTTAAGCCAAAAATAAAACAGATTGTTTGTCCATCTACATGCATGAAATATGACAAAGTTGAGGACTGGAGACATGCAACTGGGATTTCCAGTAATCCAGAGACCAATAATGTTGGAATTCATAGTTTTTCTCCATTGGTTTGGTTCATTTTTTGAATCAGAAATGACATTCTCAAAACTCTAAGATCATTTGGCCGAACAGTCTTATAGTTCTCACAACACCACAGCTCACTTGCAAAAGCTCATATCTCTCCCAAAACATTTAATTCATCCTTCAGACCTAAATTTATTTCCCACACAAATAGTCTGAACAACCAAAATGGACAGACCCTTCTCAATCACTTTTGTCTCATTTCTCTAAACAGACCGGACGTTCTCACCACTCTTGGTGCTTTTGCCAAAATAACCTGGATTTTTTTGGCAAAACACCACGGTTCACCTGCAGAAGCTCATATCTCTCCATAAACAGTTCATCCTTGTGTCAAAATCAAGTTTCTTTCTTATAGAAATAGTCAGAGCACCAAAAATGCATCATCCCTGTAGCATTGTGTAAGCACTGCAAGACAAAATGTTCAGCTTTTGTCACTACTGTATAGCAGAGGACCATGGAAATATCCCTCATGTCCTCCTCTCACTTTTAGCTCAGTCCTTTGTTGACAATGGTCTATTGTGATACATTTTTTTTTCTTTTGTCTAGCTAACAGAATACAGTTATATAGTATATATAAAGATTTTACAGTAAGATTAGCGTCCAGTGTTTCAAATCACACATTGCACTCATAGAAAGAAATTATAACCTAACAATTGCCCTGGTTCATTTACTTGGTCAGGTGCCTCCATGTTCAGGAATTGTCCTAGACTAGACTTGTTCAAGCTCTCTCTATACATGTTTGGGAGCTTTCACAATCATGGACAGCACCTGTCGGGTAACTAAACATTTGTTTGATTGGTCATCTGATATGTGTGAAACAACTCCACCATGAGTGACTGTCAATTATGTAATCATATTGTTAGAACACATTAATATGGTTTTATTACTAGATTTGACAGTTGAACAGACGACTGTGCATGTGATGACTTCTACTATATAATGAAATGATGCTGATATATTTTGGAGAGAACAACCATTAGACTGAGAATCAACAATCACTTTAGATGAATAAGATCTATTCACTTAGAAATTGAGCTAAATGTAGGATAACTGTGCTAACTGTGGGCTAACTGTACTCAATCATTTGCAAAGATGTCATGAAACTTTGAGACATGTACTTAGACATTTGCAATTTAATGAAATAAATGAGAAATGCAACTATGTTGAGAACAATTGCCAAATGGTTTGGAGATTTGTCCACATTGGTTGTAATTTCTGATTCGAGAAATGAGCCAAACTGGTGGAGAAAAACTGTAACTGGAATAGAAGGTAATTCAGATCACCAGGCTATTAGATTCCCAATTTCAGCATAAACTGGCCAAGACACTGCACTTAACCTTTTATCTGTTATGTTTAATCCTTATTTGTCACAGATAGCATCATACATGAACACTTTGAATTGTGTTCCTTCTTTCTTCTTTTTTTTATTTACACAAATATAAATAGAAAGGTTTAGTTTGTTTAGTATATTATTATAATCCTGCATAATGACAAACAAACCTTTTCGACTTCTTAGATTCCTCCCTATAACACTTTTCTGTATATTTGTTTGTTTGTTTCTGTACTGTCCATAACCACGGAAACACACTACAGACTGCAGCCGTGTTCAGGTACCAAAAATAACAGCTCCTTTATAATTTCCTTAGCTTTTCCCCTCTGTCAAGCCTCGATGGTGTCAGAACGCTCTGTTACAAGGTCTTGGCCTGACTAGACACACAAAAGACAAATGTTGGGGTTTCCAGTCTCACCTCATTTATCTGCCCTGTGAGTGCAGCTGCATTTCCAAGACACACAGCAGAAAGCCAACACAGGACACCTACCCAACAATTCCGAGCACTTGGCGATAGTGGGAAAAAAGATAAACTCTTCTATCGGGATGAAATTTCCAGCTGAGAGGAACAAGGAGGACAGCACCTCTGCTTCTATCAATTTAGGGTGAGGGGACAGGAAGATGGAAAACAGAGAGAAACAGAGAGAGATGGTAACACCAAACAAACACTGAACTCTGTTAAGAGTTGAAAATGCAGGTAGATATAGCTGAGGTCTACAGATTGCTGCCTTGCAGGACAAGAAATGTGCAAACCACAGGAAAAGAATAACATGGTGGTGACATGCCTTAATGGCACAAAAACAATACTGTATGCAGGAATAGAGGGAAGGTGTTCAGTGCATGATGGGAGGTTCCCCAGGGGCTTGAGCCAATAACAGAAGTGAATCAGGGTAACTTGAGCCCTCTTTAACTCCTATCTTAAAAGCACAGCATGTCTCCCCCCTGGACTCAAACTGGGAATTGGTTTCTCTGAGACAAGTATCATACCTACCTCCAATTCTACTTTTTAAAAACTCCAAAAATCATAGTCTGTCCACAACTACAGCCCTCGTCTAGCCTGCCGGAGAACCTCAGGACTGCAGAGAGACTCAATACCTTTCAGCAGAGCTTTTATCGGAATTGTTTTTCCATTTTGTCTATTGTCTACATGTCAGTCGTAACATATTCTATTCTATTTATTTCATCGTTGTTTACATTTGTTTACATTTTTTAATTTTAACAGTTATATTGTTTTTATGAACTCCCCTATCACATCTGTTGCTTTTATTTGGTCTTATTGTCTAACTCCACTGTTTTCCTCATAGGGCTCCTCCATGCCGGAGGCTATGGCTGCTTGGTCTGCAGGGGTTTGCCCTTTCTGGATGGCTGGGGGGGTCCTGCACTGCAGCCCGATGGCTGTGGTGTAGACCCCAGCCTGCCCTGATCTGGGATTGTTCCAGTGGTCATGGTGTTATCCCAAAGATATTATTTCCTCTAAGCGTCAAGCCACATGTTTGTTTCCACATTAATATTCACTTAAAGAGACAGACGCTTGAGGTTGGAGTTTGTTTGTGTAGTATGGGGGCCTCGGGGTTGGGGGTGCAAGCATTTTGTATGTGTACTATATACAGACATCCTCAAAATTATTCATACCCTCCAATTAAAGAAAAAGCTAAATTCACAGTAGTAATTAATAAAAACAACAATAAAACTAAAGAAACTTATATTAAAGAAGGATTTACAAAATAATAATTTAGTGAACAAAATCTTGCTTTTGAATTGTAGTTGGAAATAATAATCAAAAATAAAACAAACAAACAAACAAAAACAAACAAAATTGTCCCAGACACATAAGAGCACCTTTCCCATGAACAGTGGATCAAAATACCTGTCAACAGGTGTACAAGTCTTTTTAAACATTAGAGAAAACACCTGATTACAGCGATTGTCTCAAAGCATTGCACCCCAAAATTTTAGCTTCAGAGCCCCATCACGCTTGTGTACTTGTTTTGTTTTTTGTGTGTTTGTTTTTAATATTTCTTTTGAACCACAATTCAAAATCAATGTCATGATTTTCATAGAATTTTCATTTATTATTACTTTAGTCAATTTCAACTTAGGTCACTGACAGCTGATCTTTTTTCTTTCTTTAATTGGAGGGTATGAATAATCTTGAGCATGATACTGTACTTCAGATGATGCCTCCACAACCACCTGGATTTATGATTACCTATCAGAGCACAATTTGAAAGACTGAATGGTTGTGAGTCTGATACGATGATCAACAGCACAGGAGCACCACAAGGAACTGTACTCTCACCATTTCTCTTCACACTGTACACATCAGACTTCCGGTGCATCTCTGAGTTCTATCATGTGCAGAAATACTCTGATTGCTCTGCAGTGGTGGGGTGTATCGGTGATGGACAAGAAGCCGAGAACAGAGAACTGGTCGGTCAGATTGTGAGATGGTGCAGAAACGATCACCTCATCTTGAACACACACAAAACAAAGAGATGATTGTTGACTTCAGAATGAACAAGAATAAACAAAACACGATGCATGTTGAAAGAGCAGGTAGTGGAAAATTACAAGTATTTTGTAGTTCAATCTGACAACAGACTAGACTGAAAATGCGACACAGAATCCATTTACATAAAGGGACAAGGACTTCTTAAGGAAGTCAAGTTCATTTAATGTCTGTACCAAGATGTTATATATCTTCTAGAAGTCTGTTGAGGAAAGTGAAATCAGCTTTGCAGCCATCTGCTGGAGCAGCAGCGTCAGAGCTGAGATGCAGAGCAGACAAACTGATAAAGGCTGGTTCTGTGCTGGGAACAACTTTGGAGCTGCTTGAGCTGATTGTCCAAAAAAGAATGCTGCAAAGGCTGCTGAAAATGAGGGAGGATTCTTTACACCCTCTATACAACACTGTGAAGAAACAACAGTGTGTTCAGTGGGAAACTTTGACAAGTCCAATGCAAAACAGAGAGGTACTGGTTTCTTTCCAGCATCCCTCCAGAACAAGTCATTGTCCTCTAATTGATTTCCATTGTTTTTATTTTCTATAAAACAAACAAAACAAATAAAAATAAGAAATAAAAAGGGGAAAAAAAATGCCTTTTTCAACATTGCATTTTTTCCTTTGGGATAAATAAAGTTTATTATTATTATTACTATTATTATTATTATTATTATTATTATTATTATTATTATTATTATTATTATTATTATTATTTATTTTCTTTTTATTTCACAATCAGGTGTATGTTTTTAATTTCTTTTATATTTGACTGTATGAAGACTTGCGTTTTAATATGCCAACATTCTTTTTTATCATATAAAGCACTTTGTGCTACTTTATGTATGAAAAGTGCCTTATAAATAATTATGGATTGTGAATATTGGCTTTTTCTTTTGTTTTTTCACTGATATCCGATGAAGTCCATATCTTAGTTTTCAATATCAACCGATACTGATATTTGCAGACAACTGTAAGGTTCTTCCAGTTCTTCCAGAATGACAGGGACTTTTCTACATGCTGGACCAGTGCTAACGGAACGAGATCTTGCAAGATTTCGCTTGTAAAAATTTTGGCCTGAAAAAAACTATACTAATATTTCTCAATATCACATTTTAAAGCTGATATTGGCCGATAATATCAGTAGGCATCTCTATAAATAATGTTTCGTTTGATTTTATTTGAAGTCTTGAGTAGGATTGGCTGTTCAAACTCCAGTCCTACAATACAATGATGTATCCAATGGCATTTACCCCTGATAATCTGATCAGCTCCAAAGTTAACTAAAACTAATGAAAAACTAAAACTAAAATTGAAAAATATTTTTGTTAATTGAAATAAAACTAAAAATGACAGTTTTTCAAAAAACAAAAACTAACCGAAACGATACTGTGTGTTTACAACTTTACGTTGCAAAAACATCCTTAGTTTTAGCCTTTGTAAATTTATTTGATACATTAGGGGCCGGATCTATCAAAGGTTTGCGTGTAAAAAAATGTGAGCTATCTCACTCCACACGCAAAAAAAAAAAAAAAAAAAAAAAAAAAAAAATGCACAAACCAATCTATTAACAGCTTGCTAAAAGGGTTTGGTCTTTAAAACGTGCTTAATAGCGCCTCTTATTCATTTAGTACTTTTTCTGCAATGAATATGCAATATGGGGCGTTTACACACAAAAGTGCGTGTAATGGGAGGAGAAAATGTAAATATATCAATTTAGCACTGCAAGGCGATTTATCAACTGTGAGACGCATTGCCTTGCTGGTTTTTTGTGTCTATTTTAGTACGTCTGTGCAGCTTTGTGCACAAACTGCTGCAACTTCTGAGAGGGACAATCCTGGGCACGCACAAATCTGATCAGTCAGTCATTTTCTGTACTGCTTATCCAGTTCAGGGTGGTGGGGGTTGCTGGAGCCTATCCCATCTATTATCAGGCAGAGGCAGGGTACACCTCTCGCCTGGTACACCTTGGACAGGTCGCCAGTCTGTCACAGGGCCATCACAGAAAGACAGACAACCATGCACACTCACATACCTAGGGGCAATTTAGCGTAACCAGTTAACCTAACATGCATGTCTTTGGATGGTGGGAGGAAGCCAGAGTACCCGGAAAGAACCCACGCATACATGGGGAGAACATGCAAACTCCACACAGGAAGGCCACTGTTGGAATTGTTCGAACTCCCTCCCCAGCCGGGAATCGAATCCTGATCCATGTCCTCATAAATTGGACACGTCTGAGGCTCTGCACAGATACCTGTTGCATCATTTTTTATATTTATCATACTTATTTGAAATCATTTTCGTTTATTCCGTCCTCCTAATCTCCATCTTCATCTGCCGACTGGCGTCATATTTCCTTTTGCGCTGTCGTCTCTCGCAATTCACAACGCTGCAAACCTCGAAACACGCAAAACCTAATTTATATAGGAGCGTTTCCAACGTGTTTGCACTTGCTGTCATTTGCGCCTTCATTTTTGGTAAATAACTGGCAAACAGTGGTTCAGCCCCTCACGCAAAATTCCAGATTGGGCAAATTTCTACATGCAAATTTGGATCTTGATAAATCCGCCCCTAGCTGTTTGGGTTGATATGAAATCTATTTCTATTTAATCTATTTACTTCGCTCTACCAGTTTTACTCTGAGTGACTTTCTGATGATTTTGAATGTCACACCAGACAAATACCTATAATTTACGAAAAAAACAAACAAACAAACTAAAAACTAAAACTAGCACTGAAACTAATAAAAACAAAACTAAAACCAACCATTTTCCAAAAAACAAAAGCTAATAAAAACTAGCAAACCTGCTCAAAAAACTAAATAAAACTAACTGAATTGCAAAACAAAAAATCATATCTGAATAAAAACTGAAACTAATTAAAAATCCAATACTATTATAACCTTGATCAGCAGCATACTGTATAAGGAGGTTGCTTTAGGTCCTGTGCTATCTGTCTGTGTGCAGTTATGAGTTTGGTTGGACTAACATGTTTACGTGGGCCTCTGCTTGAAAGTTGTAAAGTTGCAAAACCATAATGAAATGTCAATGAAACTGGCAGGTTTATTAATATAGCACATTTTTAAAGGCCAATGGCAAACCAGTGTTTTACAGAGTAAAAGTCAACAGTGAATAAAAGCAACACAGCACAATGTGACATAATACAATATGGTTAAAAAAATTAAAACAGATAAAATAAAGTAAAAGCAAAAGTATAAAAGTGATTCTTCTTCTCAACTGAAAGCCAGGGTGAACAAGTGGGTCTTAAGGCGTGCTTTAAAAATGGAAAGGCTGTTGGCTGATTGCACATAGAGGAGCAATGCGTTCCACAGCATTCACGACTGCAAAGGCTTGATCTCCTCTGGTTCTCATGAGGAGTCGAGGGACGTCCAGGACCATCTGGTCAGCTGACCTGAGTGCTCTTGGGGGCTGATGCACCTTTAAGGACAGATAAATATTTTGGGCCAGTCCATTCAGAGGCTTACGTAAAAACAAATAAAAGAATGTCTCCACACAAATAAGTATATCTCTGCATCTCTGAGTATTTCTGGAATCAAAGGGAAATTTGTTAAGAAGCTGGTTATCATATTAACTTTGCAGTAGTGTATGTCTTTTCTTTTAGTGTGTGGCAATATGTCACAGACATAAAAAAAACAACAAAAAAAACAACAACAACAAAACAACAACAACAACAACAAAAAAAACACCTTATCTATCATAATGATGACTGGTGATGAAGATTTTTAGTAATTCGCGCTGCAGCTGCATCCCAGGTTGGTGTGTGCATATACTGTAAATATGCAGCCATGATGCAGCAGTTCAGTAAAGCGCACTTAATGCTCACACCAGATTCATGGTGTGAAGCTGCCTTCTGAAGAGCTTTGTAGAAGCTAAACAAGGTTAAAAGGTGCCATATAAGTGGAAACTGTTCACCACTTAGAGAAGAAAGTGGTGAGTTGTAGCAGTGACCTTACACAAGAAATCTTATTTCAGTTTTCATTTACATTTTTATTTGCTGAAAACTACAAAGGAAAAACATGTGACCCATATTTATTACATCCCACTCCATCATATTTGGAGGGTTCCCACCTTATTTATTCCACAAATGAATAATTTCCGCCAATAAACATGCACACATCAATAACAGAGAATTCAAAAATTGCTTATAAAATAAAGATGGTTCTTTTAGTTCATACTTAGAGATTAGTGAGCAATTCAGGTCACTGCTGGATACGCATCGAGAGTATAACAATTAACCCACCAGCAACCAGATGTCTCCAAACAACAGCTCACCACCATGTGTGGACAGAAAGAGTGCTGGGGCTGTGTAGCTTGGTATTCTTCCCTCAAACAATGGGCTGTTAGACAGCCAATTTGTGGAGCCTTTTCCTCTCGTTGTAGTCAGAACTTGTGCTGGGAAGAAGGCAGACTGCAGACAAGGATTGAGATAGTTCTCATCTGACTTTGACCTCCTTTGTTGGCCTAATTTAAAATTTCAGTGTTGGTATTCCAGTTGTTAAATTTGATGTTCTCATTTTATCATTACAAAAATATAAAAATGAAAAAGATACAGGGGGGAACAGTGAAGCCAGTATTAAGCTGTGCTCTACTTGCAGTTTTTTTGCAGAATAATTCAAAGATTCTGGTCTGCAGTGACTGGAATCATACGGTCTTTTAAAAATAGGCCAGAGAAAGCAATTTAAACTTTGGGGGTGTTATTTTTCTGAAGATTAATTTTGATTGTTTTGAATGTTTTTTCAAGAATTAAATACAAGAACATTATTTTAAAAATGCATTTAACATAGTGTGAGACTGTATTTTTTTTTTTTTTTTTTTTTTGTCAATTGAATTTTTTTGTTCCCCCCATGTGAGAACTGAACATATCTGCTGTATGGTTCATAGTTGAAGGCACGTGCACACACATGCAGGTGCTCTATATTATTTTGCTTGATTAAATCCTTTACCTGGACTGTGCTCTGTCCACAGCCACAGTTTTATCCACACCATTACATTTCTCCTTATTTCCCTGTAAGTGTTCCCGCACATGGGGACAAAAACACCTTTATCGCCCTCATATGTCCTGTGACCTCATGCAATTCCACCTGCCTTCAACAAGAGATTTAATCAACCAAAGCTGTCAGTTGTGATAGTGTCCAGTGTCCAAGGTTGTGAGGTGAAAGTAGGGTCTCTCCCAGAGGACATTTTGACATGTCACGGTTGGAGAAGCACAGGTGTAAAAAGCAAATCAGATGATATCTGAACTCCATTGTGCTGCTTCTCTATTTTTTAGGGTCTGTGTATTCTGTATGGCTTAGTTCATTGCTTCACTATTGTAGCGTACAGCATGGTATATGTGAAATAATTTACTCACGAGTCATAATTTTTATACAATTGTCTTAACAAAACATAGAGACACAGAGAAAAAGGTCATTAAGTTTACACAAAGTCAGACACATTACAAATCTGTCCATTGTGGATATTAGCGAGAATGGAAAAATCGAGCTGTGAGGATGATTTTATGGTTCTCTCAATTCTTCACATAAGAAGAAGAAAAAAAAAAATAGCCTAAACATTGGGTGAATCTGATCTGTTGACAATAGCAACAGGAGTTTCAGCAGCTTGTAAAAAAAAACTGCAGTAATTTTCAAATGTATTTCAGTACGTTTGTGGTCCAGATTGATGCTGGCAGGGGTCTTAAATACTATTTACAATGCTGCATCTGTTGTATTTGTGGGACATTTGTAACTTTAATTAAATACCTCTTCCACTGTGTTTAAATGAATTAACTACACCCTTACTCTGGAAGATAACTAGTGTGCCCGTCAGTGAAACAGAGCTGATAGCCTCAAGCATATTCATGAGCTAACATGAGGACCATTTTCTAAAGTGCTGTATTCTTTACACTGTGATGTGTGTCATGCTGGAAAACAATCTGAATAGATACTCTAGGCATGATGTTTGCCACACAGACATCTGAGCAGTTAGATAACTCTCAATTCACACAGAAACAAAATCCGAGAAAATTAGAATTGCTTAAAAAGAAAGATGAAAAATTACAATGGTGAAAGTTAAGAGTAAATGTAGCTTGCAAAAGCATTTCTGTTTTCTTAGTATTGTATAACTTCAAAATGATAATAAAACCAGTGTTGCCTTTACCTCTTTTTTGTGTCAAACCCATGTTCCTTTGCCAGGATCAAAGGACTTCTACATTTTAACATATTCTAGTATCCAGGTGTGTTCAAGCTCATTGGCCTACATTTTTTTAATGCAAAAAGTAATTTTTTTTCTTTGTTTGTTTGTTTCTCATTCTGTCAGGATGCAGTCAATTTGAAGTTGGTACCATCAAATAAATAGGATCCCTTTTCCAATCATCTATTGTGGATTGTTGATATTTGTTGAAGTTGTGGAAGAAACTGACTGAAATGAAGCTCGGATCTACCTAAAAATACTGAAACAGCAATGCATACTGTATTTTCAAGAAAATGTAGGGATTTGGTTTGTTTGACTTATTGATTATTACAAATAATGTAACTAGATTATCAACACAAAAGTATCTCTCTATAATTAGAATGTAAAGATTATTGACTAAATCTGTTCTATGTTCAGCTTTATATACAATGACCCCAGATAAATCTAGGGCTCATAAGATGATAAAGGCAAATAGTCTGATAGATAAATTTATTTCAGGTGTTTCATCTTTAATTGTTCATTTTTGGTGAGATACTGGATAATTTGGGCATACAAAGAAATAAAATTCTGTGAGTGGTTAAAAGGGCCAAAAATTCCTGTTTGTCGGAGCTCGGACATCTAAGGTGTGACCTCAACCACACACCACTTTTCATATGATCTCAGAGGCTTGAAACCCTAAAAAACAACAACAAAAAAAAACCCTCCAAACTAATCTTCATCTTTTTATTTTGGCTTGAGCTTCAGCTTTTAAAAAGCTTTTCTTCTTTTTTCCCCCATTTTTCATATTATTATTAGTATCCACAATAGAAACAGTTATATTTTTATGACTCACTTTAAAGGAATAGTTCACCCTTAGAATGATTTAACTTTATTTTCCACTTACCCTGATGGTGAGCAAGACTCTGGACCACTTTTTTAATATGTCAAATTCAGCCGGAGATCAGGACGACTTTTCACTTCCCCCCAATGGAGTTCGCCAGGGTCCGAGCCAAAAAGGTCCATAAAAGTCCACAAAAAATTGTCAATATTCCTCCATATGGCTCGTCCCAGTCCAAGTGTCCTGAGTGGGTAGCGTCCAGAAACTACGCCAAAGTTACTATGGATGTGCTTTAGGGCAGTTACAGTTTGTCACCTCAGTGTGACAGTAAAGTAATTTTACATTTCACACACAGCATTTAAATATTATTATCGTCCACAACATATTTTTACTGCACTGTGATGACAGATCTCGATGTGTTGTAACACATCTTTAGAATCTAAGATCTAAACTAACTTCAGTCACACACTGTGGGCGAATTTTATCAGTGTGTCTCCTGTATTAAATGAATGAATAATTCTATAATTCAGATGTTTTTTTTTTCTCATTCCACAACATTTTTATGCTGGGTTGGATGGAAAAGAAGCATCTTCTCTATTCACGTACAGTATTTTTGTGTAAGAACTTTACAAAAAAAATTAATTTCAAATTCTTTTTAACTTTATTATTTCATTATGCGGATCCAGCTTAAATAAACAGGTGTAACAAGGTTTTTCTTTTCTTTGTTCTTTCTTTCTTTTTTTTTTTTTTTTTTGACTGACTTTACATCTACTGATGTAACTGCTTGGATTTAAGCTCTTAAATTCAACCTTGCATGTGGACTGCTCTTTGCATTGGTGCATTACCTTTTTGTTTCTTGATATGTGCTGGTTTAATTTAATCAATTTGATGTCATTTGCATACTACAGTCAGTTTCTTTACGTTATTGATCCACCCTATCGCTCTTCCCATCCTCTTATCAACCCAAACCTGTAATTACTATTGACCTCTGAGCAGTGCACTTCTCATATATGTATGTCTAGTTAATATATTACCTTGGAAACCAGTTGAATCTGAAAGATCATGTTTTATTTGTTCTATCAGAATTTCTCTCTCTCCATTTACAGTAAAGAGGATCGGTATGATCACTACACTGTGTGTCTTTACCATATGTCTAACAAACACATGGTAGTCTTGATGCGAAGGGGCAAAACAGTCTTAATGATTAATAAAATTGATCCATATGCTTAATGCATCGTATGTCGGATGATACGTCACCTGGCGACTGATTTGTTCAGTCACACTTTCTCTCCAAAATCATTAATCAACAGTTAAAAGATGAATAAATCAAAATGGCTTGTGTTATTATTAAAAGAACAGTGTACTTATTTTTGTATCACAAAGCAGTCTTATTCAGACTTTACATGAAATTTTGAGTTGCTATGAGCAGCTTTGTGTCACACTGCAGCATTATATCTAAGCCCCCCCACCCCCAAAAAAATAAACATATAAAATAAAATAAATAATAAAAAAATAAAAAAGATTAGTAATTAAAAAAAAAAAAAAAAAACCTCTCCTACAGTACCTGGAAAAATGAAATGACACATTCACAGCTTTTGCATTCCAAATAGCAAAAACATGTTTGTGGCAGGTCATTCTCATACAGCATACATAAAAGAAGGACTTTCTTGATTTATTCTGAATATATAATTTAAGTAATCGCAATTTTTATATGGGGTTAACTTAAAGGGACTAGAGGCAAGATTAAGAAACGAAACTCGCGACTGGCGCGACTGGAGCTTCAGGTGACTGCAGCCACGAGCCAAGCCGTCACGGGAGCATGCACAAACTGAAGCTATAATGTTGTTTACTAACCTTTTTCTTCGTAGTTACACTTTTTAGTGTCTTTCAGTTGCTCTGGATCGTTTGCTGACGGCAGAAGAATCCATAACTATCACTTACAGTGTTTGAATTTACCATGACCATCTTCTTCCTGTATCAAAACTGCGGATGTAGCATCATTTGACGTCACGTCCGCAGGGCAGCACAGGAAATTCGAACACCGAATTGCAGTGCATTTTGCAGCATACAGCCCGTTCAAGGCAACGGAGAGAAACATGGGTGGAAACGTTATTTTTGGTTTTTAGCGCTTCATCACCCATTAGTATTAAAAAAAATGGACATGTATGTTTGGTTTATTCCTGCCTCTAGTCCCTTTAAACAAAGGAATCGCAGACAAAGCTCTCCAATCACAATGGGTTAATTTTTTCTTATGAACTTCTGTATAATAAAATGTATTTTGAAGCACTTTATGTCATAGGACACAAATATCAAATTAGCTCTATCGCAGTGAAAGTCGTCTTTAAAGCATTTTATAACTTAGGAATCTAGATATATAATTCATATATTTATAAGTCAATGAACCAGTAATTCGATTTTTCTTAAAAAAGTCAACCTAAGTGAACTTTATTCACCAGGCAGGGCTGTAATATAACAGCAGAACCTGACTGAGGATTTGTCTGCATTTAAAGTGGAAAATGCCAAAACAGATTTAATTGAACCATAGATTTTTGCTTTTGGATGAGATAGCTTCTTTTGTTGTAAACCTAAACAAGTCAAATTAAGCACATTAAATTGAGTATGATAAGTGGGTAGAACAACAAATAAATAGAGATTCATTATTCTGATTTGACTAATTCATAGAAAATGTAATATTCGTGTACTATACAAGGAGCTGTAACTTCAATTTGATGTATCAGTTGGCTTTTAAAAAAAATAGATGTTCAGAATTCATAAATTTTAGAATCTCCAGACAATCAAAGCTGAAAGAGTGAAGACAGTGGAGCCTGCGCAACATTTATATGCTAAAGTGATGGGTTCATGGCTCTTGTTGGCATTGCCTTTACAAGGTATGTTAAGGACTTAAACAAAAAACATTGGATGTGCACCTCTTGTTATGCTGGTAAACAAAAACAAAATTAAAATAAATAAATAAAATAACCTAGGAGTGCACTTTTAGTGTCTGTGTGTCATCCAGACTTTGTATAGCCAAACAAAAATAATCAGCAAAACAATGTGTTTTGGACCCTTGTTTTCTTCAGTGACTCGGTTAGCACTTAGGACAAGAGGGAAAATGGTGTGGGCTTTTGAAAAAATACTGCACTCTGTAAGATGCTCTGGTTGTGATAAAATTGCTATAATCACATAGGCTACCACATAACAACAGGCTGATGAACCCTATATTCAAGCATCCCAAAAGCACTTCAGGTCCACATTTACTGACAAGCTTAGAAAAAACACAATTTAGATGCAGATCATTTTTCACCCAAGTGTGGCCTGTTGCTGACAGTGTGTTGAGACTATAAATCCCACAGAGTCGGATTAGTCCACGAGACGTGATCACAGTGAATAGCAGACAGAATAGGGTAACACAATTTTAAATATGGAAAATTAAGATCAGTTTTACTTGACTAAAGAGGCATGACTGCATGCAACTTTCCACTTTGCCAAATGCAGAGTTTAGATGCCTCAGGCAAGTGGGCAACAGTTAATGTCAAGCCCTGCATGCTGAATCAGGCATGAATAATCTAGATTGTTAATTTACACCGGCAGAGATTTGCGATATGATGAGTTATTGTAGGCATGTCTTTGTGTACAGGGTTTATAGTACAACACAAAATATTTGCCACTAGTTGATTCTCATTTTTTAAGATCCTTTGTTCGCAGCTTTAGGTGTCCCCTTACTTATTATCCTTTTTCTCATTGTGTTGGGCAATGTGTAATTATTTTTACTTATAAAGTCAAAGGAGTATGCCAGGTTGAGCATTTCACAACTGATCTGGGACATGCTTGTCCTAGGAGGCCAGGAAGTCCTTATAGTGCACTGGTTTGCAGTATTATCAATGTGTCAGTAAGCAGAACTGGGCAAAAATTGTGATCTATGTTTGGGCAGGATGATGGAATATGGCTTTATATGGTCTTATTTAGGGATGGGCATTGGCGAACATCTTTTTGATCGATCGCCGGGAGAATTAACAATCAATTATCGATTAATCATTGAGAAATGCATGTTTAAAAAAATGATTACACATACCACAGGCAGACTGTTGTCCCCCCCCCCCCCAAAAAAAGGCTCTACAGCCTCAATAATCTTCTCAGCAGTGGTGCCATGTTATGGTGAGGTAGAGCTGCGCTGTGAAAGTGGTCCAAGGTCGCCTTAAAGGGACTAGAGGCAGGAATTACAAAAGAATATACAAGCATGTCCAGTTTTTTAATACTTATGGGTGATGTAGTGTTAAAAACCAAAAAGAATGAGCTCACCCACGTCTCTCTCCATTGCCTAAAAAAAGGTTGCGTGCTGCAAGCGCTGCAATTCGGTGGCCGGATTTCCCAAGCTGCCCTGCGGATGTGATGTCAAATGGAGTTCAGGGGCCAATCATTTTTGGGAAAAAATTGTATAAAAAGTCAAATTGTTATGCAACTCGTCAACTTTCCTGTCAATCACATTATATGCAAATTAGAAACTGCTGGTTGATCCAAATAAATCCGTTCCTACCAAGCCCCGCCCCATCGCCATGTGACAATCTGATGACGCTCCATCATTTAACTTTAGAGACAGGTGTAGGCTATGTCGGCCAAAAATGTCGGTTTTAGAGGTGTTTTCTAAAGAAAATGACTAAAGAGCATCCCGAAGCTCTCGGATTCTTTCAGCCTCACAAAAATGACAGCGGAGGAAACTGTTCATCTAACCCACTGAGGAGGGCAGCGACACCTAGCCTGGTACACCAGCCTGACTAACGCCATGTATAAGATACACGGCAAGTCAGTCTGGGCTCCCTCCATTGGAGAATGATTCCACTCCGGTAAAAAATTGACCGGACCAATCACAGCGCAGCAGTAGAATTATTAACAGATGAACGTTAAACTCCTCCGACGTCTCCACCGCTGTTTTTGCTCTGTTTTGGTGCGTAACTAACAGCTTCCGGGTCATAGTCACATGACGTGCGACACAAACACTTCCTCATATTAGTAGTTCAGCAATAAACAATGCTGACATGTAACAGAGTATTTATAATAATAAAACCAAACATTCTATGTTAATATACACAAGAAAACTACATTAAATAGGGAGAGAAAAACAACGTGTAAACGCTGACTTCCGGCGTCGTCATAGCAACGTAGCAACAGAGTGCCGAGCTACGCCAGCTACAGTCACCTCTGATTGGTTCTCCGGTTCACATTCCTCCTGTTAGTCCCGCCTCTCGTCTCGTATTGGAAATCAGTCTCCAACGGTGGGAATCCAGACTGACTTGCCGTGTATCTCATACATGGCGTTAGTCAGGCTGGTGTACCAGGCTAAGCGACACCCACGCTGATGCCAGAGGTAAGGGACACGGGAGACGAACACAGAGGTGTGGGGGGGGGTAGCGGCGGGCACACATCAGAGAGAGAGGAGGGGGGGACAAGACGGCACATTAGCAGGGCTCTTAAGTTTTCAAGATCGCTTGGAGTGAGATTGAGACTGAGGTGGGGTAGGGGTCATTGCCGGGGGATTAGATTAGACTACAAAATTATTTCAAACAGCCTCGGTATTTCACATCAAAATTATGCTAATGTTCACAGAAACCTGGACACAATATTTGGCTGCTTCAACAAAGTAACACAAAATGTATTGTAACCCATTAACCCCCAAATTATTGCATTCAGATGAATATAAAGCTGAACTGTAGGTTTTTACAAGTCCTCTTTATAATTTTTTAAAATTTGGATTTGTTTTATTCAAAGACACCTACAATACAAGGACTTACTGGTGAGTATCATAATTCCCTCATGCCACCTTTGTACTCCCCCCTCATGTTATCCACAACCACTCAAACCCATGATGATGATGATGATGATGATGATGATGATGATACGTAGCAGTTATAGGTGCCTTTCGGACTCTTAACACACATAAATAAACTAGAAGGAGTAAAAATTATTAAAAAAGTTAGAACCCACAATGAAAATCTGAATTCTGAACTGGCAGTAAATGACTTGATCAGATCTGCACGACGTTCAGCAACTTTTAGACAAATAAAGGCAAATGCAACAAGATCCCCTGTCCTTGTAATCGTCATGGCGACCTCATCCATTTTGGCTGCGCTGCTTTTATGGCCCCTCGATAACTCGTGCGTCTGACTTCATGGTCAGACAGCCACCAGACAGGTGCGTGTCATACGTTCGCACGCTGGTCACACAGTGTTCAGTCATTCAGTCATCCAGTCATCGACAGCACTTCTGGGCAACAAATCCACTTAAATCATTTTACAGATTTCCTCCGTGATTTTGTTTGCCTGCATGGCATCACAGCTCCTCTGGCTTCAGACTGAGACAACGGTGGTTGAATAGAGGATTCATTACCTTTCATCTCGGTCAGATCAGCGTTTGTTAAATGCTACATCATGGGAGTTGTTGTCGAGTTGTTTTTATAAAACATGTTGTAGTATTTATAATATGAGGTGTCATTTTCTAGCTCAAACTGGTCCCACACCAGACTTCGCCGTCCTCGCTTCATGTTTTAGACGAGTCTTCTTTCAGCTGAGTGAGGGAAGACGGCAGCTCGCAGGTAGCTTTCTCTGCTGTCTTTGGGCTACATCGCCCCCCGCGGGTAGGATGTTTTATTACCGCCACATAGTGAAATTTATTACATAGCTTCAAGACATGCACTACATGAATGAACTATTTTAACACCATTGGATGATCGAGAAAAAAATACGTGATTGAAAAAAGTACCTAATGATCAATTATCGATCATCGATTAATTGTGTGGCACAATTAGTCACAAAGAGTGACTTAAAGTGTTAAACAGCAGTTGGTGATTTTGCCAATTCAACATCCTCTCAAAAAAAAAAGAAAAAAAGAGAGAGAGAGAGAGAGAGAGAGAGAAAATAAACCTTTTGACATTGTCAGTGTTTTGACTTTGGATGTGTGTGTACTGATGTAAAATGGCTCTGAGCATCTTAGTTAAAATTCACGGCTCACAGGCAGCTGCTTTTCTGCCTGAGCATAGAGAGGTGAGGAAGGAAAAGCAAGTGCCACTCAGGGAGTGCTCTTCAGTTCAATGCTGTTCGAGTTTTCCAAAACATGTCTGCATTTAGTACTACTTGCTTTGTTGAAAAAACAAAACATATCTATGGACAAAATCACAGAGTTGGCAACAACAAGGAGAGGTGATGAGCAGTCTAGAGCTCAACTTGTTGCTGCAAATAAGGTTATAGGGTGAGGTTTTGCTGTGGGTTCGAAGAAATGAATAAACTGGCTCGGCTAAAATAGAAACAAAAGCTGATCATTCACCTTAAATTGTTGATGACATGACCTTGACTTCGAGTAATTTTGCAATACAACAACATACTAAGACCAAATAAGTCGTTCTGTGTAGTTAGAAGTCAATCAGACGTGTATTCGTGTAAATATCCAATGAGAGACGCAGTCAAGAGCAGCTAGCTCCTAGCTAGGACAACCCCTCTCCATGACATGACATCAGCGAGGTAACCAGTTGCGGTCAGCTGATTGTTCTACATGCAGAATCAAAGTGGTGGAAATCATGAAAGATGGCTCCAGAACAGCTAGCTTGGAACTGGTTTGTGTGGTGGGATCATCAAACAGTTCAGAAGAGTGTGATGATGCTGAGGTATATGGGGACATCAGACCTTGCAGGTTAGAACCGGACTTAGAACTGTAGTCAGCTCCATACAGCTCCAAGTCCTTCTCCCTGCCCCAGTCCACTTGGTTCAGCTCCAGCCTACAAAACCCACACCAAGTGGACTGAGAACTGTAAGGAGTGGACCCAGAACAGCACTAAGTGGACCCACAACAGGAGCAACTTACACCTGCACGGAGCGGGCCAAGACCTGCACTGGATCAACGCAGAGTCAAGAGTGATGATGAATAGGCACTCGTTCCCTTTGTTAGTTTGCAGCTAACAATTAGCTCGCGCTAACTTGCCGCAAATAATTAGCCTTTAAAAGTGAAAAGAAAACAACTTACATGGTTCCAGCCGAGTTTTAAGTAATTCCCGTTTATTAAGATGAGGATAGAGGGAAGGACGCATTTTTGGAAGCTGCTGGAGAAGATCTGATGACCGGAGAAGTCTTGTGAAGACCAAGGAGCAGCTGTCTGTCCATGCAGCTGTATTACCGATCTGATTAACCTACAATGGTGGAGAAAGACCACTCTGGCAGATACTGTATGACTGCAGCTCCATGTTTTAAGTCTCAACACGTCCAATAAACACAAGCTGCAGACTGAAGGCAGCAGCAAACTGGAGGGCTCCCACTGGCTAGTCTGATCTGCTTCTTTTTCCTCTTTGAATGTAATTCAGGATCTGTAGGGAACTTAAATGAACTAATGTCATCCTTATGAGCTTAAAAACATTAACTGACAATACAACTTGAAAGCTGACCCGTAGCTGTTCGTCTTTAAAACTGGAAAAGGAGCTTAAAAATTGCTATAGACTCATTTTCCATGTTAAATGAGCTGCAGATGTTCTCTGACTCACATCACGTCCTATTTCGGCGAACAGCGCCACAGTCTGGTCAGATGTGCTGAAATGCTGCCGTGTTTCCTAATAACTCATTTATGCAGGTACGTTTGTCTCTGTTACATAGATCATCATGACGAACGTTTTGGTCTTTAAAACAGCATAAAAATGTCAAAATCATGTCATCAGCACTTTAAGCTAACAAAGTCACACTAAAAAGTGATATTGTATGCACTGTATGACATTCATATCTTGTTGCTCTGAAATATAAAACTTGGAAGACTTGACTTGTTATTGTTGGCAGTTTTAGTTACTTGAGAGGTATTTGTTATTTTTGGGGGGGAAATTTGGTCAGCATGTAATCAAGTTTTTGGAAATTTCTAAATGTTAGCACACAATCATAACCTTAAACTTCATCATTCAACTGGCAAAGTTTAAAATTGGGTGCTAACCGAATGTTATTTAAACTTCTCGTCTTTCTTATTTGGGGGTGGGGGGTTCTTTAAAAGTAGCAGGCACCATTCTCCTAATTATAGTAAATTCAGAGAAACTGTACAAATTTGACCAGTTGTTTGACTTCATCATCTTGTCATGTTGGTTTTCTATTTGTTTCTATAAAGTTTTATTGGCTTTTTTCCTCCACAAACTTACTTGGCTAGAAGGAAATTTAAGATTATAACCCCCACAGCACGAAACCAACAGTGTCTAACTGGTTCTCAGATCTTGCATGTGGTCTGTGATTGGTAGACAGTAGAAGCACAAGCAATTAGATGGTGGGTAACAAAAACAAAATGCTTAATGAGCTTGGAATAATATGTGAATGCATGATGCCTGTTTGTGTTAAAATATCATTATACTGAGTCGCCCAGCTATAGTAAACGTCGCTTAGTACTTGGTAAAAGTATCTTCAGCAACATTTGCAGGCTCAGATCATCTTCATGCTTGTTGGCACACCTTTCTCTTAGGTCTTTTTCACACAGGACCCATTTAGGTCGACCTAACTGGGTTTGGTACCGAACACGGTGCGACTGGGTCTGTGTGAACACGCCACTTGCGCTCGTAGTCAACCTAACTCGCCCGCTCCCGGATCTCCGACGGTGGTTACGGAACGGCTTCCATCGACCTGAAATGCGAAGTGATTTGTGAACGCGCACCAACTTTAGCTCGCCCTAAATCCCAGATACTCCGCCTTTTTGAACTAAACAGGTAAACAGCTCCGTAGACAGCTGTACCTTCTTATTGACAGTGTTATATTACAAATAACATGGTTACGACATGCCTAACTGTAACGTTTAGTATCATGTTGTGTTTGCTAGCTACTAATGAATTTCTAATGTTAAAATCAACGGGGCGTTCATCAACACGGGACAAATTACCAACAAGGGCTAGCAGCTAAGTGTTAACGCTCATGTTTACAACTCACCGGTACCTGTTTGTTCACCGATAATATCTGCATATGGTCAGACTTCACTGTTCAACAGAATCAATCTCAACTTGCTCTGGTTTGTCTGGAAATCCGCCGCCTCCAGTAGGCTACATGACAACATTGTTTTCCACACGCAACCGTGTCTCGTCTTCAACACACTCTATCATTCACGTGTGTCTTGTTCACAACACAACCATGATTCACAGCTGGGACGCATCTGGTTGCCATGGATACACAATTATAATTATTATTAATATGTGAAATGGACCCAAATTAGTTTAAAAATTGAAACACTGTAACCTTTTCACTGCTGCGGCAGCGCCTGGCTCGACCCAAATATGTGTGAAAACGTCCTTAGATGGCATTAACATGGATGAATCAGGTTCGATGGAGTATTAGTTATTTTCAGGTTTCTGCAGGGAAGCTCATTTTTGTTTAAGATTTTAAATCTGTCATGAATAATCTATGGTTTCACCGAGTTTATCTAAAGCTAACGAAAAGCTAGTACTGGAATTTGTCAAGTAATATCCACATAGTGCAGCCTACAGAGCACTGTTCAGTAACAAGAGAAGCAATGCTACTCCCTTCAGCTGTCAGGAGTTTCAGTGTTGTGGCTGATCGGTATAGGCTACTGTTCTCTGAGCTCTCTTAATGCTGCAGAAATGTTTCCCTCTTTGGATCTGCACCTTGGCTCAACCCTGCCTCACAGGTTTTCAGGCAGTTCCCTTGACCTCATGGATTATTTTTCACTCCGACACACACCATCAACTGCCAGACCTTATTGTATGCTTAACCCAATTATGTCCACTTAATGCAATTGGGTGAAAGCAGTCTACATTCATAGAGGGTATAGATAAAGCATGGCAGGGCAGACCGCAGCTCAGACTGTCATAATAAGGTATGAATACCTGAACTGGATATTCAAGTTGTTCGGCCATTTTTCATGTATGAAAAAAACCTTTAAAAGAAACTGCATTTTGAGTTATAATTAAGGAATGTTGTAAATAAATAGGTAACATACAGTACACTGCCAGTCAAAAATTTTAGAACATTTTACTTTTTTTCTTATTTTGCTATTGGAATTCAGTTCAAGCTCAATAATGATACAAAAGGTAAATGATGAGTTGCCTGGGGTTAACAAAAGGATAAGGTCTGCCCTGAAAAATGATGTACGGTACATTTCAGAATTATACAAAAGGCCCCTTTCAGGCAGTGAAAAATGAGTCAACAGTTTAAATCTGTTCTGCTACATCTGTTGATCAAGCCTTGAAAACTGGTGCTACCAGTTCCCAGAGCTCTCCCAACTTTTCTTGATTACTTAGAACCCCATCTATCTTTCCACAAAGAACTGGAAAGATAGGGGTGCTTTAAAACCTTTGACCAGTAAGGTATATATGCGGAAAATGTGAAAGCTTTGAAGTATCTATAACTTTCTGAAATACTCGGTATCTGTTTTTTCTCAAATCCATCTTCTTGACTGTGGATTAACCGGAGGCAAATTATCTGAAAGGTCCTCAGTAAATATCAAATACCTGAGTGAACACTGTTTAAGTCAGCACATTTTTTGTACTTTAAACACTTTAAGAATTTATTAACAATTATTTTTGGTTTGCTAGATACTCTTAAATGGTATTAGAAATAAATACACTGTTTTTGTTGTTGTTTTTTTTTTTTTTTTTTTTTTGTAGATTCCTGCCAAACATGAAAAAACTTTAGCAAACTCTATCACTTTTTCTAATCGAGATCAGGTTAAAACATTTGGCTGTGAAACATCATTATGTACTCCTCAGCTGACCAGAAAGCAGCAAATTAGAGTCTGAGAGAACGTTAAGAGAGAAAGACCCCTGTGACTGTCTCTAGATCATGTGCCAGTCACCATTAATGCTTGTTGCACCAGCTTGGCTTTTCCCTCTGCCTGACACTCACTTGTACTCAGTCTACCCTCAATTGCTGTCACTTGTGTCCTAAAGGCTGTCATCTCCACTTTGTGCTCCATTGCCACCATGTCTTCTCCACTGCTTTATTTTTCCCAGTTCAGTCAGGCTTGTGGCTGTTTGTCAGTAGAGCTTGATAGCCCCGTTATTTGGTTTAGCTGTCTGCCTCACTGTTGCTCTGCCACCACATTTTAGCTCCGGTGAGACATTTCATTACCCATCAGCCATAGCAACACCAGATTTTTCACAGTACCCCATGCTTATCATTTTGCTCTGTCTAATGACCTATTGTCAGTGTATTTTAAAAC
Organism: Atherinomorus stipes; assembly: GCA_023101725.1. Classification (NCBI taxonomy): domain Eukaryota; kingdom Metazoa; phylum Chordata; class Actinopteri; order Atheriniformes; family Atherinidae; genus Atherinomorus; species Atherinomorus stipes. Next base: position 184,219 of record JALJCO010010630.1, on the reverse strand, counting down.
ATAATAAGTACAGCATACAAGATTCTATTCCCACAGACAGCTCAGAAATACTAACTTGCTTTTGAGCTGTAAATAATGGCATTTAATTCCAGTTTGTTTTGTTAAAGTGAGTTTATATGCTTCCTAATGTGTAGTGATATCTATCAAGAATGCAAGTCAAACTCATACCTGTAGAGGTCAGCATCTGTCTAAGCTTTGTCTAATGGAATATGGATATTGTGTGCAGAGTTTCATCAGCCTCCCCTTCAAAATGGTATTTTCACGGGGATAAATATTTCTAAACTACGATCTTAGATATAAAATATATAAAAATAACCATCTGAAAATACATGACAGTTCTCTCTCTTCGTGACCCAATTTCAAAGCAATCTCATGCTAGATTTTGATTCCAGTTAGAATGCTTGATTTAAAAAATGATCCAGGAAGAAATGAGCAATTAGCTGATCCTGCTTTCAGATGAAATATCCAGCAAGGCTGCCATACTCCACTGCTTTCCCAGCAGGTTTGATACATAATATGCATTTCAGAAGATAATATTTTTGCAGACACAGGAAACAGATGCACTTCTGACTTACCGGTCTTATTTTAGGTTATGTGTGTAGAAGGAAATGCTTGTTTGCACAAAATAATAATGTTGACTTTCTGTGATACAGTTAATAATCTGAAGAAATAGAATCTAAGGCTCATTTATTTTCTTTTTTTTCTTTTTGGTTCACACTGCACAATATTGAACAGCTTGACAAAAATATTAATTAGACCTTAAATGAATATGGAAACATTTTTCTTACACAGGTGCAAGATAGAATAATTATTTTTCACTTGTCTGTTCTCCTTAGTGTCTGTCAGACTAGACCAGTAGTTTTTCTCAACACACCATGATCAGTCATTTGGCATTTTAAGCTAATCAAAACTTGATTACAGGCTCCTCTCAGTGTAACATTTCAGGATAGTTAAATCATGTCACTTTTAAATATATCATACCCCATCTATTGTGTGCATACATAAGCTTTCATATATGTCCCCCAATATCAAAACATGCCAAAATGGATTATTATCTAAATTTGTTCATACTTAATGCTTCTGGTAAAGCGTGTAACACGTAAATTAATTACAGCTCTTTGCAGTTCAATCTTCACCCAAAAAAAGGAAACATTTCCCAGGCTAAAAGCCAAGCTTGTATATTTGACAGCTTTATGCCGAGATAAATGTTAAATCATCTAAGCCTCTCTGATAAATAAGAACATCTTCTCATAGATGGATAAACAAATAACCCATTTTGATGCATGTGCTGAATTGGAAAGGTCAGGGAGCAGAATTGTTAGATAGCTGGACTGCCTCCGCATTGCTTCAGCAGTTTGAGCTTCAGCTTCATGTTCAAACTGTGAAGTGTAGATGTAAAACTATTTGCCCTCTAGTTCCAAGAATAGCACACCTACAGGTTTCTGCTACCAGAAATCAAACCACTGACCTCTCAGTCATCACTCAGATTTTCTTTTTCAGATTAGTTCTAGACAGTTTTCAGTGGTTTTCAGCAATGTTTTTAAATGTGTAGTGGAGATAAACGATAAAATCTTCACTGTGATGTACAATGTTTACCTCCAGTGAGTAAGTATGAATTTTTCCTTTCACAAATAGTCTACCCTCATACAAAACACAATGCATAAGGATATTCAGATGATGAAAGATTGTTTTTTTTTAATAAAATGTGCTCAGCAGCTTCAATGAGCTTAAGGGGTAGTTTCTTGAGGTCATCTGAGATTCAAAGATGGCAGACATTAGACAAAACAAAGTAAATTGGAAATTAAATAGTAGAACTGGATTTCTCATTTGAACTGCTAATATTAAACACTGGAGCATTTTTTGTGTTTTGGTGATCTCAAGCAAAGATGGAACTAGTTTATATACTGTAGATAGTAAAAGATCACTTAGCAGGTAGAGTTTGTGCAGAGATAGTAGTAGTGCAGGCTGGAGGGCTAACTGAGTAGGTGGACAGGTATTGGGAGGAGGCTGTAGAAGCGGCAGGCAGAGCCAGTGGAGATGGGCTAATTCTACCTCCCACAAATCCTCCAACACTTGATTGCCTGGGTGGGCAGTGTCTGAGGCAATCCTCCCTGCCCTCCTCTTTGCTCTGGCATTAGACGACTGCTCAGTGGAGAGCAACTGGCAAGCAATGGCCCTCTCAGCTGGATGACACACTGCAGCTTTTTCCCTGGAGCAAGAAGAAATGGAGCTGTGGCAGACTGCAGAGGGAATCGGGACAGTCCTGATTGTCGATCTTTATCCCTAGACAGGATGTGTTCTGATATGTTTAACCTGTGTATTTCTTACAGAAAAAAAACTACTTTTCTCCTTGTTTTTTTTTTTTTTAGTGTTTATTGGAACAAATCTGACATGATGGTCAATGAAATTGCTTTTCAGGGAACATTTCTGGGATAATATGACTACATGTGCACAAAAAAGATTGGTTGGTATTTATCTGTAATACTTCAGTTCCGTTCCAACATTATACCTGGGGAAAATAAATCAGTTTTGGAACGAGAAGTCATTGTCATTAATGTTTGGTATTGTGGTAGCCCATGGTGCTGTCTGATAGCAATTACTTGGACAAGGCTTGCTAGGATTAGCCTTTGACCTTTATTATGTTGTACCTCTGTGAATAAAGCTAAATGGCATTTACAGCGCAAAATTACCAGATTGAACTTTAATAACATTCACAAATAGCCTGTTCTGTTTATTGCAAAAACAGGAATAGAAATAGGCAGCTTGTGGGTAAGGATAGTGCAGTTAATGCAGCACAGTGGGAGTTTTGTCACAGTGTAAAAATAGAATATATATTACAAATACAGAATACAGAAAATGTGGAATGGCTAGCTTAATCGCATCATTATCATACAAGTACAAACTAGTCAAAAAGGGACAAATCTTCCTTTGGATTAGACATACTTTAGAATGGTGTATCAGTGTTTGAGATACTTTTAATTGCCATATTCCTGCCTATTCTACAAAATAATCAGAGAAGCATTTAATTGTTCCAAAAATCTATAGTGCAGCTTTAGCTAATGGCCTGTATTTTTATAGTGCTCCTCAGCTTGGATTTGGATTGAAAAAGCAACTCATATTTTGCTAAATTTTGACCTATACACTTCTCATTGTGGGCTACACATATGCAGAACTTTTCCACAATTACACACTGATGAGCACAATCACATAATAATGTGAAGGGGATGGGGATTGAACTGCCAATTTTTTGGTTGAATGATGACCACTCATCCCATGGAGCCATAGCAGCTAAAATGACATTTACCTCAAACACAGAGCAACTGTAGTGAAAAACAATGGGGGGGGGGGGGGGGGGTTAATGACCAAAAGAATATTCTTGAAAATGTTCAGTGATTCATGTTGGATCATTTCTGTTGTTATGTCATAAGACTTGATGTGTTTATTTATTTATTTATTTTATATATATATAAAGGCTTAACCTTCTAACGTGCTAAGTACCTGGATAAACTGAAATGTTCCACAGAGAATTAACTTAATTTTTAGCTGAAAATAAATATTGATTTACTCCTTGTATGATACCAATTGATAAAGAGCTTTCATGAGGATTTCTGTTGTTGCTTTCATTCTTTCAATAGCAGAATGCTCAATTCACTAACCTGAACATTGGACAATAGTTAGACCTTTTCTTTTAACCAAAAGGGAAGACATGTTTACTTTGGGTGCCTTTCATTGGTTTGTTTTGCATTTATTAGTGATGTTGGATGACGTTGGTTTCATTCATACAGAAAGCAAATCAAATTTGTTTCTCAAATCAGATCTTTGGGACAGACTGCACTGAAATTTGTAAATGATCAAATCAGATTTATGCATCCAGACATCGATGACCTTGTTGGACTGGTTATTGCAGAAATGATGAAAGCATTAGTCAATATGCATTTAATTGGTATCTTCTTGTTCCTTTCTATCATCCCAGCACAAAGGCCTTCTCATCTTTATGCTTTCATTCATTCATAGTTCCCTGCTGATATATCAGCACTGATCAATGAAAGCGCTTTCAATTTCTGAGACAAATATGAAGAAATTGATCTGATATTCATGAAAAAAAAAACTTTAAAAAAAAAAATGCTATCACTTCCGATGTTGCACCACATCATATGAAGTTAAGGTTACGGTGTCTAATTTGTGTTTAATACAAACAAAGCTCCCCCCCCCTCTCCTTTTGATGATTGAGGATAATTTGCTGTGGATTTCTAAATACTGCAGTATACCCCGGTAACATTATGCAACACAGGTATAGTTGGTGTTATGGATGCCCATTAGCATGTTTATGTGGCAATTAATATTCCAATTACCTTATCATAGTTAATGAAAACAATATGAGATTTACAAGTACATGTCACAGTTTACAGACCCATTCATTTGTTAATCCTTTGGTTGTATAGTACATGCTTTCAGGCACAATGCATAATTTTGTAACCTCTTTAACAAACTGTTCTTTTAAATGGCTTGAAAGAATGTTGCAAACTTGCTGAAACTGTTAAATGTCTGAAGCAAGCACATGAACATATGCACACAAATCACATCTTAAACTACTTTTTTTTTTTATAATAAATGACAAAAAGTGAGCTCTTGTACTTTGACAGAAGCTCACAATCCAAGGCCTTCGATTTTTCTTGAACTGACGAATGGAGGATTATCTACAGGCTCTCGATGAGATTAAAATTCAACTTCTGCGTAACAGTTCTCATTTCAAATTACGCTCCTGCTTCTTTTCATTTTTAGCATTTAGGGACTTAAACCTAAATATCACAGACGGATGAGTATAACTCATAATTCTGAAAGATCAAGTACACATCTAAATGTCACATTCGGAAAGCCTGAAGCTAACTGTGGTTATTTTTCTCACATACACTCACATGGACATACACACAGTGGGAACCTGTTTCAACAAGCAAAAGACAAATTGTTATTATCAAGATGAAGCATGCTGATAATGGGTTCACCTTCTCTATTGACCTAATAGGGCAAATCAAAAGCAGGGGCTGCAACGGACAGCTGAATCAATATAAAGCACTTATCCTGATTGGGAACTACACAGGTACAACAACATTAAAGCTGGTAAGGGGGTTAGCTCACTTTTATGCTTTGCCTTTCTCTTTTCTCCCTTTTGCAACAGTATGTGATAACTGGCAAAAAAAAAAAAAAAAAAAAAGCAGCTGCGCTCACTCAAACATGGATTCACACTGAAGCAGGAATCATTAAAAGAGAACAAGCGTTATTATGTGGTTTTAGGATATTAATCTCATAATACAACACACGGCATACAGTACTGACAACAGCATGGGCAAACTCTGAGTTCGTGTTGATGCAGTTGTCAGATATGATACGGTGCATACACTATCTCCCAGCTCTCTGAATGGAACATGGCCCCTAGCTTCCAACATGTTATCATGTGTCCATTTACTGAATGTTGAGCATTTGACAGCTCATCACTAGTGATGCTATTAATAACATGGCTCCAGCACAACAGCCCAGGGACTAGGTTAGATAAGAAAACATGACCCCCCCGCCCCTCCCACCCTCCTCAACTCAATCTGTCTGCAGCATTAAAAACACATTTGTGCTTAAGAGTCAAGGTACTGAATCAACATCCATTGCAGCAGTCATTCCACAATTAACACATAAAACAACGTGAGGCTAACGAGGTAATATACAAGTATTGACCGACAGGCTACATTAAGATGAATTATCTTATTGGAAGACTAAATGTTTACAAAGGGATAAAGGACAGCTGTTAGTGGGCTGGAAAGAGACAGTGTTCAGGATTATTGAGCACAGGTGCATTTCTATATCAGGGTTACCAGTGGATCTTTGCCTTTCCAGTTTCGAAAACAAAAACAAACAAATAACAACAAAAACAGCTAAATGAGTTACAAAGCTTTTCAAGATTATATCTTCAATCAACTTGCTGTTCTCATTCACTCTTTTTTTTCTTTTAAAAGCTGCAAGCTGCCCTTTTAACAGCTCATGTATGCATGATGTGACACAGAGTATTGCTGTCCAATAAAATCAACAAGTATTTTTAATGGATGCAATTCAGTTTGTCCAATAATGTCTTTTATGGGAATTCAAGGCTAATTAAGCCAAGTCCAATGAACTCTATTGCATCTGAATACACATTTTCAGCTACAGACTTCCCCTTTCCATTTTTATGAGTGATCAATTTGAAAATTTATCAGTATATTATTTTGACTAGGGCTGTCAAAAGATTAATCCTGAATTAATCCCATGGTCAAACAAGAGATTATTTTATTCTTTAGTACTGCTGCAGAAAACACATTAACTTTTGTTTTACAACTTGAAGGCTAAAACCAAGCCAGGAATCTGGGAGTAGTCCAGGAGTCAGATGTGAATTTCAGCTTCTCAACTCCGAAGCTACAGTCGTGCTGTCTTCAGTTCTCGTGTGTAGTGGAGGGTTACCTGTCTTCCAATGGACAGATAGAAACCCCACGTGATTCTGGATACGAATACTTGAGCGTGCAATGTGACGGAGAAGTGCAAGGCTGTTTCCGATTTGTTCTTTTCTTTGTATTGTTTCTCTGATGAGATATTTAGCACAGCTGAACTGGGAGGAACGTCAAATTAATGCAAGAATTGATCATTTATGCATGTATGTGGAAACAAAAGGCAAACCATTTGGTTATTTCACCAGGTCTGTGAAGCTTAGGAACGGGTTATTATTTATCTGTTGGACAGGAGGAAAACCAACACACTAGATTTTAGACAAACTGTGAAACCACAGATAGGCCTAGTGTAATGTGCTTTGGTTTTAACTCATTCAGTAATGGCAAACAAAGTTTAAGCAGCATTCTTTTCTTTTTTCTGTCACTCTGTCGCGGGTCACTCAGCAGTAGCTCTGTCAAACCCGCAGTGATGCACACGCTGTACCACGAACGTTAAACCAGTACATTGTCGCGTTGCTTCGCTAAACCATGTGTTCCACATTATGTTGAGTTTATTGTCGTATGCTTTGACAAACAGATCAAATTTTCTGAACTCTGCTCAGTTCAGCGCTACAGCCGCCTTCACTGTAGTTAACGTCTGGATGAACGGGCTGCTGCTGTGTTACATTTAAACTCCTGCTCCAACCGGTGATGCTATATACAGCACTGAGCTGCATGCAGGGGGGGGTCGGTTCATTTGAGGCAGAATAAAACCAACCGCTGGTCATAAAACCGTAACTGACAGGAAAACCACGCTGAGGAAAAAGAGATGAATCTCCGGCCAAAGAGATGGGCAATGTCCGCCATGGCTGTCATGGCACCCCGCTGCCGAGTCGGTGTAAAGGAAATACTTAACCGATCCCAGATCAGGATGTAACAGCCGATTCCGATCGAGTCTGAAACCGCGTGATCGGGCCCGATTTCCAATCACGTGATCGGATCGATACATCCCTACAAATATGTTCTAGAAATGATAAAAGTAATGTGATTAATCAGGATTAATCTTTTGACAGCCCTAATTTTTACACATCACTGTATAATTTTCTTTATTTTAGCCTTGTTTTCATTGTTACTTTTTTATTACTGATTTCTTGTTTTTCTTTTTTTTTTTTTTTTAACTCCATGATTTGGTCGACCAGCTTTAATGGGTTTGGCTTTTTGTCATCATGGAGGGCTGATTTCCTGCATTGCTGTGCAGGCTTGGCAACTGGACAAGCAATATGTTTTCTGCAGGTCTGTCTCCTGAAGTGTGGAGCAATGGAAGCTAGAGCTGAACTATGACAAAGGCTGGAGCAAGACCCCCCAAAATTTGCTGAAACTTAGGGGTATGCTGTTTTCCATCTGAGTGGGGTTGAGCCTGAAAAACATGCTTCCCTACTTTAATATCCACCTGGTTCAAATGAAATACGTCTCATTAACAGCTTGTCCTTAAGTTCTTCATAAGCCTATTAATGACCCAATGATTTGCGCCTGGTCAGTGTAAGCAAGGAAATATCTAAAATCTGCAGGGAGTGGCCCTTGAGGACCGGATTTGGACAATCCTAAGTTTCATAATCTTATAGGCACTTAACACTTATTTCAAGCTCACTCCTGTATTATGTGCTCACAGTTTAGTCTAATAAATGATGGAATTAGCACTCTGTAGTAATGATAAATCAAACACTTTGGACTTTTGTTCAAATGTTCACAAGGAAAAATAATGCTCTGCTGTTTGCTCATAGGGGGACACAAGTATTATTAATAAACCTGGCAGCAAAAGGTGGAATATTCATGAGCAACTTCTAATTGAAGTAATTACAAAAATGACAAAAATACTGACAAATAAACTAGTTCATATTCATACTGCAAGTTCCTGACCAGCTCATGAACTCACTGCTAGTCGCTCACTACTATTTCTTACCAGTCAAATAATGCATTCACATGTTTACAGACTTTTTAGTTCACAGGCCTTCATAAAAACCTGTACCTGGCCAGTTTGCTTCTTTCATCTGACAAAATATGTACAGTCATCCTCAAAATAATTCATACCCTAAAATTAAAGAAGGAAAAAAAAAATCAGTTGTCAGTGAAATACACTACTAAAAGTTAGGGATATTTGTTTTGGCCACCATTGTTGTTAGCTTTTCTTTCAATAAGCTGTTTGAGATGGAGGAATTACCACATCATAATTCCAGTTAAATGTCCAACCTGCATGATATAATATCAATAAGGTGTGAACATTTGACATTTTCCTTAAATTATAACCGAAAGGTGAATATCCCTAACTTTTTGTGAGTAGTGTAAGTTGAAATTGACAAAAGTAAAAACAAATAGAAATTCTATGAAAATTCTGACATTGATTTTGAATTGTGGTTTGAAAGAAATATTAAAAACAAACACACAAAAAAAATAAAATAAGTAAACAAGCATGATGGGGCTCCTGAACTAAAACTTTGTTGTGCAACACTTTGAAGCAATCACTGCAATCAGATGTTTTCTGTAATGTTCAAAAATACTTCTGCACCTGTTGACAGGTATTTTGGACCACATTTCACAGGAAAGGTGCTTTAATGCGTCTGGGATTGTTTTGTTTGTTTGTTTGTTTGTTTTTCAAATAAATCATTTTCAACTATAATTTAAAAGAAAACAAATGTTTTCAACAAATGTTGTAAATATTTGTATTTATTTATTATTAGTTTCTTAGGTTACTTGTTATTTGAATTACTATTGTCAATCTAGCCTCTTCTTTAGTTGGAGGGTATGAATAATTTTGAGGATGACTGTAGATGCAGGTGTTTGAACTTTGAAAGCTCTGATACAGATTATCTCCTAACATTTGTCACAATGCTTCATCTCATGACTAATGTTTATTCTTTCAACATCACCTGAGAGCCTTCAGCCTTGTCTCCTCCAGCATCTCCTCCTGCATCCCTACTATCCTTCACCTGACATTTGTGCATGACATCAACAGTTGGGCAATTTGTGGTTCAACAATTATAAATTTCTATATATGTAGGGACAAATATGTAGTTTCACAATTATCATAAGTTTGGATGTATAAAATCCTGTTTGTATAATATATTTTCCCTTCATTATATTTATCAGCAGTGGGTCGGGGCCTGACCAGCTCCATACAATGTGGCAATAAGATTTCTTTTACATATAAGAAAGCAATAATGAGAACAAGTCCTCTATAGACATGAAGGAGGATTGGCTTTATTCTGAACTAAATAAGGGATGTAGGTAACAACAACAGTATTCTTGTTAACTAGCTTAACATGATTTATTGGTCTGTGTTATCTCATTATTTAGCTAACATTATCTGCACAGCTTCTTCTTACATGGTTTGATGGGGGGGGGGGGGGGGGGGGGTGTGTGGGTTTTTTTTCTCCTCTCTCTGTTTTTCTGAACTCTCCCTTTACACTCCCCTCCCCACCTTTTCTCTCTCCCCTCTGTGTTCCACACCTGCCGGTCTAGCATGCGTGCGCTCACGGTGCTTTTAATAGTTCGGAAAAAATTGTTTGAAGCAAAGCCTGGGGGCCCCCCCCCCCCCCCCCCCCAAAAAAAAAAACCCCCCCCTCCTATGACATTTTTTCTTAAAAAAATTTTTTTAAAAAAAAATGGAGAATCCCCCAGAAAATTACCAGAACATTTTAATGTTAATTTTATGGACACTATCCCCATTTGTACAAAAACCGAAAAAATTCTGTGTTTCCACAGTGGGCTACATGCCCTGTTGTCTTCAAGGAGATGCCTGTTATTTCAAAAATATAAAATTGGCACTTTCATAGTCAAAAAAAAAGGCTGAAACAGAAAAAGAAAAAGATAATTCAAATACTTACTTAAAATAGAGAGGGACAATTTAGTGATCTTAGCTTAAGATCATTTAATATGTTCTTATTCATCATTATTCTAATTTCCAGTGAAACAAATTTCCTCTCTAGATTTAAAAGGTTCGGATAGACATCCTGATGCTGTTTATTATTTAATGGTGAAACACAAGGATCTGAAGTAGTGGTGGTGGGTGTGACTTCCTTTACTGTTCACTGCACTTATGGTGCCAACTTTAACATTCAAACAGAACTTAACAGCACAACATTGTCTAAATGTAAATACAATACAGGCAGTAAAACACATAACTGACATTTAGAGAGTAACAATCACAAAAGGTTAAATTCCTGCTGTATATGGAGTTCATATGAGCCTTTGTACACTTGCCACTGTGGATCTGTAAATCTGGAGGAAAGTGTGTCACTATAGGATGCAAGGTTGAATGGGTAGTTTTAATGAACAGCTGATCATGGTGGAGAGTTAAGTGTAGACCTTTGAGAGTAAAAAAGCTAATCCAACATGAATACAAACCACAGGACTTATGTTTAAGCTTGTTCTTTTTGTTTATTTGTTTGTTCTTTTCCAAGATGCAATGCATAAATAAATAAAAAAAATACAGGTAAAACTACAATATAAAGTTAGCAATGGAAATTCCTCCAAATTATTACAGTAGGCTACATTTTGCCCTAGAGTGTAGGTAACAAGTCCATTTATTGAACATTTAAGATTCATTGCTCTCACACAAGTTCTTGGATAACATGTGAGATGCCTCTTTACATCTATCACAATTTTGCATATAAGTTATTTTACTGCAAGGAAAATGAAAAACAAACAAACAAAAAAAGCCCAGTAAACTATTGCCAAAGAACTTTTACCACTTTTTATAGTTTCATATTTACTTTGGCCGCTGATGGAAAAAGAGCAATGTAAATCCTTGCTACTTATGTGCTGATGACATGTCTTCGTAATACAAGCCATGTTCATCCTTTATGTTTTAAAGTGCTTCTCCTTGCCAACTTATCTGATGACATCACCTAGTAATGCAATTCTCTTCCCTGTTTTGCCAGAGTGTAACAATTTAATTCTCATGTGATGCAATTCATAGCAATGCGTTTTAAGCTATTGAAAAATAATGTAATTACAAGAATCCAAAAATGCCAGCTTTAAACTATTTTGGAGAACAAAATCAGATTTAGATTCTCTTTAAAGCACATTAAAACTGGTTGGTATTATCCCCCAGGTCATTTTGTGTTTGCAGGCGAAGTTTATAAACTGATGACTTTTGGTTTTAATATTGTAGAGAGTGATATCATGTTTACACCAAATATTGATGAGTAGTTTGTGTAAAAATCTGGCTTGATAATGTAATATTTCTCCATAAATATGGTAAACCAATTCAGGGTTGAATTTAAACAGTAACTTCCTTAAATGAGGACTCAGCATTCTGAGCTAGGGAGTCTTTGGTTGACAGTTTTAATAAAAAACAAGAGCATTGTTTTTGTTATTGTGGAAGAAGGGGGGATGATTACTGGCACTGAATAGACCTCCGGCTACATCAAAATAAATTGCATTTTTTATTTGTCCTGTCACACTTCACATAACTTGGCATATTTTAAAAAGAATCCACCCATATCCTTAAGTCTCTTAAACATTACTTCACAGCTCTTTGCATTGCTCCATTTCAGTGTGCTTTACTTGCATTTGCATTATCTTTGTTAGGATGTACGCCTTGATACTCCAATGGGATAAATTTGACTTAGCGGATAAAATATTATTGTTGCACTGATTTAAAAGATTACAAATAATACAGAATATATATCTTTATTTAAAATTATATGTTTATGGTCCTTATATATGGCATTCATGATCTATTCAATTAAGGGTTAAAGGATTTTTGTGTAAAGACTTCAGTTAGCAGTTAGTGGTAAGAGTTAAATGCTACAAAATGAGTTTGGGTTTCTCAGACTTAAATTTGACTCAAGGCACTAACTGAATGTACCTGACTTCCACAGTGAAATTGCACTGCAGATCCTATTTATGGTGACAGAAAGGTGATGACTTATGTTTCAGTCGCAGCTCTCCAGAACTTTGCTTTAATGTCATCTATTAACAGGTGTGTTCCCCTTTATGGTACTTGAACATTCAGTCTAAGACATAATGTAAAAATGTGATGTGATGTAAAAGATTTTTGTTGTGTTATCGCTGTGTAGTATTGGAAGTATGCAAAAAAAGTCATGTCTGATTAGTCATTACAACAGTAACTACTAATATTTAAATGAGTGTTTACCACAGAAGCAATTTGATCCCAGGAAACAAGAGATTAAACGTTGTGTTTTGTGACTTTTTCAATGTAAAACTTGCTATGAGTTTCAGAGACCACTTCCTCTGAGTATTTTACATAGATGTGCATTTTTGTCAGCAACATATGCATGATGACAAGTGGGATAACTATGTTTTACAGCCATATCATTATAGATTACATAGATAATATTTACCATCTTCTTGCAGACCTCATCGGCTTCAGGATAATTGTGCCTTCCTGTCTTATGATTAAAACTGTATAAATCTTGACAACCATGACCAGAGTATACTAATGCTTTTCCTGAACGAGCAAACTGGGTCACATGAATTAAAACTAAGTCATCAAAATTAGCTTCTACAAGAAGTTTTCATGGGGCATAACTGGGCATAGTGAAGAAACACAAGAACCGGCGTGTGGTCTAACAACTAATGAAATTCCTCTGAGCTGAGTTGTGATAATAGGATTTGATTTGAGGTTACTGTGAATTGCTTTTGTGTTAAAGATTTATTTAATGCATTGTGCAGGTTATAAAGCTCTCGAAGGTAATTTGCTGACATTGTCTTCTTGTCAATATGTCGACTGAAATGTTGAATATCTATAATTTTAGTAAATTAAGGATGAAATTAATCATACCAGTATTAATTATTGGAATATAGCTAAGTAAGGGATGAAAGGAAGCCCATTCATTCTACTTGAAAGTCGGTGAGATGCAGTGATGGAACTGATTAATTTACTTCTTAAACTGTCAAAGCAGAGCACTCAGTGATGGGGAGAACCATTTCAAATATTCAAAGGGGCGAATGTTCTTGTGAAACATCTATTAATCACAGAGATTTTGGCCAGGCAGATGAATTGTGGTGTCAGCTTTCTATGCATGCTGCCACAGAATCATTAACTACGACATTCGCTCAAGCCAGAACAGACACAGAGACTAATCAGCAGCTGTAATGGACACACTTCATAATTGTCAGTCTTTTCCCGAATGGTAAGGAGATTGAAGCTGGGGAGGCTGAAAGCACCCCGTGAAGGCAGCTTTGATCGTATGAGCTGAGAAAGTGATGTGCCTATATACTCATTATTTTACCTCAAGACTTGTGTCTTAAGAACACAGAGGATTTTCAGCATTTAATACCACAGCATTTTCAAACTACAAATGTCGTCCTATTCTTACAGCTACTGGAGCGAAGTGAGTTCTCTATAATTAAGGCAACTTTATAGGCACTGTTCCCATGCGAGTGTATGTACGAGTACCTGTGTTAGATGTTTCATCTTTATTAGCCAGAGCATGGTAAGCCTAGCTCTTCATGCACTAATCCCCAGCTAAAGAAACAGCTTTCAAGGAATTAACATCAAAAGTAAAGCTTTGCGTGCCGGCGGGGGAGCTTTCAACAGAGCCTGCCTCAACTATCTCCTAAGTATTTTCAGAGCCTCAGGGATGAAGTGGAAGTTAAGTTTAACTTGCTCTGTGTTCTTCTGCAAGTCTTTGACCTTGTTCTCAGGTCTCTTAATAATCCCTGATACGTTTGAATCCGTACAGCGTTTGCGGCATTTCCATGAGGCACTGCCAGAGGTTGAGGATTTCTGACAGAGACCATTGCCCCGTTCCTCTCTTTTACCGAGATTCCTACGATCAGACTGGTAGGTTAGGAGTAACTAAAATGTGGATCAGCACCTGACCAACAGAAGCACCAACTGATTAATTACTGCGCATTAACATCCATTTTTCTTTGTTTATCTAATTGAGCCATGAACTTAATGTCCAAATTATTTATATGGTAATTGAAAAATACGAATAAAAATTAAAAGAAAAAGTAAAGTGAATTTTCCTTTATAGGATTATATTAATTTCATTTGATGAGGAAGAAACGTTAATGAAGTAGTTTTGTGGAATGAAACTTGATACTATGAAAAAATATTGTGTCACAAACAGACATAAAAATCCAACCCGCTCATTTCACCTTTAAATGCTCACATAGTAATTTAGTCAGATTTTAGTGCAAGCTGTGAGCCCTCAGACCACCTCTCTTGGAGTTGAGTAATGCTTGGAAACCATGTGAGCTAAAGAAAAGTTATAAAAACAAAGCGTACCAAAATCCTTCCACAATGTAAAAACCGAAAATAATGACATCAATTTGTTGCTGCTAGGGTTGGTTCTACAAGCTTCTAAATTCTTTTTTTACACACTGCTTCAGCATTTTAACTCCATTTTTGTGAAATAATGAGACTTTGATGTGGTGTGTTGCTATTCATCCGAAGCTTTATTCACGTTCTTTTAACACAGAAAAAAGTCTTGAAATATTTTAATATTCCTAAAACTTCAGAATGAAAAAAATGTTCTACTTTATTTGTCATATTTCTAAAAGCAAGACACGCAAAAAAAAAGCAAAACAGGATATCTGTCAGTTTTACTGGTTTATGCCTCTGTCATACTTTTCTAATTGTTTACAGCCCACGCCACCGCACATGCCATGCATCATTACCTAGGCCCACATAATTGAAAATGAGGCTCTCTGTCAACCATTGTTATGAATGATTTTAATCAATTTAATTAGCTGTTGTAGCCTCAACAGTTTTTCTCTTACAATCATGCCCCACCATGCATTTAAGTTATAATAAACGATGGTTGGTTTTGTTATTGGATTATTATCAATGATCTGGCACGCCAGTAATTGATAAAACCTTTTGGGTCAAACAAGTTTTTATAGCTGGAAAGGACATCATAAGATTCCTCATATATCCTCTGAACAAAGCATGGTTGCATCTTCTAAGAGGGAGGCATTTTTTAAGTTCCCTCTTGATGAGCTATAATGAGTTGCAGGAGAGAAGGACTGATATCATTAACTTTTTTTTTATTTTTTCAAAACAATATTTGGTTGCTACACAAAACAAACATAAAAGAAAAAGTAGTTCTTCAGCTTCTTTCTTGGCTGAATGCAAAGACTGACATTTTTTTTTTTTCACTATCAAGACCACACTTTTTACTATATTGACTATATTGAGTATACAGTATGTCCTTTATGTGGTGATCAGTCTAGTTTCAGTAAAGTATTAGTATAGAACTTTGGACACATGAAGAAAGACACGTGTCAGGCATAACACTGGAACAGTCAACCACTTAGAAGCTTAGATGGTTCCAGAAATTTGATGAGACCAAGCAAGGCAGTGACTGCAGCAAGCACTTATGCATGTGCCCCACCTTCTCCCCTGGCATTTGAAGCATCGTCTCCAACTGTAAACTCAGTCAGATTGTTAGTAATCTTTACCAAGTGTAGTAAGTTATATCTGTGCTGACAGTATTTTCAGTATGTTGGGTTATTTTCTATGATTTTTTTTTTTTTTTTTTAATGATTTACAGAGTTTAATTAAGTTGCACGAAAACAAACAGCATGATTTAAAATAACAAACAAAGAGAGAAAATTAAAAAGTCTTCAAAAAAGGGCAAGCAGATTTTCACTCCTGAATAAAATCTATGTAAATGCAGTTGAGAACAGGTGGGTTTTTAACCAGGATTTAAAGTGTTTTAGCTGATCTAAGACTTTGTGGGAGTTTGTTCCGGACATTTAAAACGTCTACACTGACGGATTCTCCACCATTAGCATTAGCTCAGGAGTTGCTAGCTTGTTTGCTCTGTGTAGGAATAGCATTCCCATTGTCTTACATTTCTTGAATTCAGATGGACATATAACAAATCAGGATGGAGATGAAGGTAGCAAAGGGGCTCAAAAGCCTTATGGAGGTTGCTACTTTCCTTCTGGACATGCAAGTTAAACATTTGCTAATACTGAATAATTAATGGTTTGTTCTGTAATGTTACCAATTCTAACTTAGTAAGCAAGTGTGCATCACCTACTGGGAGGAATTAAACTTGTAGCTATCACCTTTAAAATCAGTACTGCCTAAACATAGGAGTCTAATACTGCAACAGCCTATCCATTGCAGCTTTACAATGTGAATATGCAACATGTGATATGGACAAAATAATTGAAACACCATTTAACAGCTACATTCATGGGTGAAAACATGTTGCATTTTCAAACCTCAGTGCAATCTAATTTTTAAAAGCCCACAATGTAACTTTTTGTCCTTAAAATATGTGTTTTGTGATGGTCAACCAACATTCATTATGCTCATTTCTCGACCTGTCACTGCTCAGTGGCGTCCCGAGGCTGAGAAACCGCACTATTAGGGCTGGGTATCGATTCAAATTTTTAAGAATCGATTTGATTCCGATTCTTATGGTTTTGAATCGATTATTTTTGATCTGTCCGATCCAATCCGATTCCGATTCGATTTTGATTCAATCTCGATCCGATCTTGATTCGATCTCAATTTGGTTTGCTGGTATTGAAAAAAATTTTAGCCTTTACCCGAATTCCATAACCCTGTAGTTATGCATCATATTAATGCTAGTATTATATTAATATTCTAGAACGAATGAATTAAGTAATATTGTTAATGGTGGCTGTAAGGACCAAACCAAACCAAACCCTCTCCCCAGTTAGTCATCCACAAAATTATTCACACCCTCCAATTTAAAAAAGACTACATTCACAACAGTAATTCAAATTACAGGCAACATATAATAGAAATTCACAAAATTATGATTCAGTGAGGAGAAAATACAAAGTAAGTCAGCATTTTAAACTTAAAACGACTAGCGACTAACCCGCTAGCTCGATGTTAACTACTAATGGAAAATACCATTGACATGCTAACGGAATTAGCATCTACGTCGTAACTTCAAAGATAACATACAAAATAGAAAGTATCAATTTCACCTCGATCATGATCATTAACTGCCTTTATTAAAGTACTTACAGGCAGATGTTTCCTCTGTTCTGTTTAAACTAAATTTTTAGAAACTATTTTTACCAGCACCACTTCTTCTTATGGCACTGCCCTAGCTTTAGTAGTCCTACACTCTGTCCAGCTCACTATCTCCCCCTAGCGGAGCGGCTAAGCCAGAGCACTTAACCGGGGGCAGTACATTAAATGGTCATTTAAAAAAAAAAGATAAGAAAATCGATCTTTGGATATATGAATAGATCTTTGGAGATTAATATGAGAATTGATTCAGAATTGGAAAATCAATTTTTTGAACACAGCCCTACGCACTATGCAACTTTTCCCATTGGGGTGCGGCATGGGGTTATAGCTGAGTATTGGTTGCACATCGGGTCACTTGCCAGCAAATGGATATAAATGCACTGTGTTTTGAATACATATCTTGGTGGATTCAACAAAGAAACGCGAGAAAACATTGGAGGAAGAGAGGAAAAGAAAGAGTGGAAGGGACAGAACGGGAGATAAGACAAGTCAAGAAAAGACTGATTTGTTTGTAGCAGGAGTGAGCTCATAATACAGGTCTGATAAAAGATGGAACTTTCTTCATCCAGCTTCAGAAAATAATTGTGTGATCGGTCGGAAATTTGAAGTAGTCGTGATTTATGCAAAAAAGTGGAAAGTTTAAAGTTGACATTTCTGCTTTGCATTATGCAAAAGAGTCAGCTGGTAGGTTTAAGGAACCTCTGGTCAAAGTGGTGAAAACTATGAAAATACATACAGCGCATGTTACATCTTAAGACTTGAACACATATGATGCCCCATGAAGGCAAAATTTCACATGCAGTATGAAATAAAAGAAACAAACTTCTTCCTTGTTCTTTGTAGCCTCAAAAGAAAGAGGAAGAAAAGAAAAGAACTAAGTTTTCTATTCTTGCGGAGTACGTATCAAGCTTTACAACTAACATGGAGAGACACTTTGTTTTGGGCATGTACATTTGTTAAACATTCTCGCCTTTAACGTCTGTGCTTCCAGTTTAAAAATATTTCCTTTGAATTCTCTAGGCTCACCACTGCTGCATGTGTCGCTTGGTTCTTTGTGTGTGTGTGTGGGTGTGTGTTGGGGTGTGCGTGTGTGTGTTGGGGTGTGCACACTTGCCCAAATCTGCCTGTGTTTGGCTTACCATGACATTTTACTCTGTCTTAGCCAATCAGCATCACTCGTGGTTGTTTTGTCCCCTAAGTCCCCCGTGTGCTTAATTATAATCATTCTTATTGTCTGTAACAGTAATGAGATTGTAAGAAAGGATGCAATAACTGGTCAGATTATCGGTAACTAAAAATAAGTAAATAAATATATAAATGAATAAACAATGTTGGTAGTAATCTTTTTAAAATCAAATCAAAGATACTTTATCGATCCCCGAGGGGGAATTCATGTTTCAGTACAACCCGTCCAAGGCAAACAAACAGAACATATAGACAAAACAGGATCAGGCAGACCGTGGCCACGCGGCCCTTCGCAGGGCGCACCTTTGCAGATACAGTATGGATAACGATAACATGAGGAAAGGTGGGTAGGTGGTAAAAAAAAGAGGTCTCCGATCTCTACACATACACAGGTGGAGAACTGGGAGACAAAAAAAGACACACCATACAAATAAGCACAAACTCAGACTATCACAACATGAGAGACACATGGTGGGTAGGCGGGCAGGGGATTCCCCCCAAACAGCAAAGCTAGGACGCGCTCTCAGGCGCACACTCTCAGCCCCTTCTGCCCAGGAGGGGGTGGAGGGAGGAGGAGCGAGCAAAGGTGTTGAGTCATCAGGAGTGTGTGCCAGTGATTGTGTGTGTCAGTGGATGAATGAGAGTGAGTAGGTAAGTCTATGACCCCCTCCAAGTTCACACCCACTCTCTGTCTTCAGATGTTACGTGGCCTGTGGTCGCGTGCAGTCCCGTGGGTAATGCGCGGGGGAGGTAAGGGGGAAGGGAGGCCGAGTGTAGTTCTCATAACTTTCCCTGGGAATTTGGAGAGAGCCTTCTTTCTCAGACGGGCGACTCAAGTGCTCCAGATTAGATAGCAGATTTTGTTTAGGGCAGGTTGGGACATGGTGTGTACCTTGAGTCCCTCAACAGGTCTCCATGGCAACATCAATCAGCCAAATCAGGGGACAATTTTCCAGAAGTTGCGCCTTCAACTTCTCCAAGGAGGAATCCATTCCACGGACAAGGTTCTGAACTGCAGCCATCATGCCAAGCTGGGCATGAATGGCATCCGGCCTGCAATTCAGCTCTAGCAACGCCAGAGTCTGAGTGTTGATAGCACAACTCATCCCCACGCAAATGTCAGGTGGTTTGCCAGTTGCTGCCGACAGGTCTCGAACTTTGCGATAGACAAGGAAACAGGCCGCACCAATCAGCAGAAATCCAGCTATCATAAATAAGGAGCATCACCCTGTCCTGCTCTTCAGGTGGAAAAAATTTGATCAGTCGAGTTTAGAGACCAGTTGACCAGATCCATATTGTTGTTGTCGTTGTTGGTGTTGAGATTCAGAAAAATAACAAAAACCAACAAATAGAGGCTCGGACAGTCGACCAGCAGGGAAAAAAATGGAAGAGGGACGGATCCGAGGAAAAAGCACCCGCCTCTGTCCAGAGCAGGAAGAGAATATAAAAGCTGTTATTTCCATCAGTGCTTGGCAGTAATGCAGTTGTTGGTGTAACACTGCACGCATGACACAGCAAGCATGAAGTGATAGAAATTACATGCTGTTGTGAAAACAGACAACATCACACTATAGACACAGTACGTGTGTATATATATATATATATATATATATATATATATATATATATATATATATATATATATATATATACACACACACACACACACACACACATATATATATATATATATATATATATACTGTATGTATATACACATATGAAGAGATCATTTGCAAATACAGTTAACCACCATTTAGAAAAAAAAAAAACAGAGTTAACTGCTTTTCGTCGCTGTCGGGTACAAACCTCCTATCTTCATTTAACATCATTAAAATCCTCTACTTCATGTGAGTGTGATTTGACATTTTGGAGAAGTTAACACAAGCCATCAGCCAGGTAGTTTACACAGATTGTCCACTGGAGCTAAATCTCAGATGAGCAATTTGGCTCCTGCATTGGGCTCATAGCTTATTAAACCCATTCAGGGCTGAACACCATGCTTTGAGATTGACAGACATATTGAATTGACCCTGTGGCATCTATTGTTGTCTAGTGCAGCACAGCCCTTTATTTATGTGGTTGTTTGTGTTGATCATAATTTTATTGGAAATGGGATATATGCTGGGGTTTAGTACCTTCAACTGGAATTCCATGAACAAATAAATCTTTCCGGAGTGTTGATCCTGTACTAGTTGGATTACCATGCACACTACCAAAGTTTGGGCAGACTGTCTCATCAAGTCTAAGGAAAGGGTGTACCCAAACTTTTGGCAAGTAGAGTGCAGGATTGGGATAACAAAATATATTTGCATTCTTTGTGTATCTTAAACTGATTCAGGCAGATATTTCATGCTGTAGTTTGTACGATGAATTATGCAAATGGTTAACAAGTTTTTTTTTGCACTGAGTAGGTAGACATACAGCATGTGGCAGATTTTTACCGACACTAATCAATAAATTTATTTTCTGTCACCTTTTACAGAATGTGGTCTTTAACGATGCTATATCTTTAAATTTAATGGTGACTAGGTACAACTTACATTATGCCTGCCGCACACGAGAGCTTTCTGCTAAGCTAAAAGTCATTTGAGGCCGTTTGCTCAGCAGATAGCTCGCTGTGTGTGCCTGATTTTTGGTGAGTTTTCTGCCTCACAAGGCTTTGAAGATGAAAATCAAACAGGTTTGATATTTTTTGCCTGCGCTCAACTTGAGTTGTCAGCTGAGGGCAGAAGTTCTAACAACCAGTCAAAACACGTTCGCAGATCACATGATTTCAAGATGGCAGCTCACGGCGACGTAGTCCGTTACATTTTAGAGGAGAAGTTGGTGGATATACCAGACTATACCTGCTTAGAGTATGATGTTTTGTCGGACTTCAAAAACATTCATCCAAATATCCATCTCTGTCTAAGTTTAATTAATTTTTACTTACATGACAACTTATTTCGAGTTTAATGGCAGTTGAAGAACTCAAAGGTGCACTACTCCCACCAACTGGTATGATTATACAATAGTACAGCATGTCGCAAACTATTTACTTAATAGAACGACAAAATAAATGAAAATTAAATACAATAACACAATTCATCTCCAACAAAAAGATCCTCAAAACTTTTCTGCCTTCAGTCTTTGGATCTTTTTGCAAAATATCAATCAAGTCTTCTAACGTGATGACAGAGGGCTGCCATCTTGAAATTATGTGATCTGCTGACACGTTTTGATTGGTCGCTAGTTTTTCTGCTCTCAGCAGACAGCTCAAGTTGAGCACACATGGTGAGTTTTTCACCTCGCGAGGCAAAAAATATCAAACCTGTTTGAATTTCACCCCAAGGTCTTGTGAGGCAGAAAACTCACCAAAAATCAGGCGCACTCGGCAAGCTATCTTCTGAGCAAATGGCCTCGAATGGCTTTTAGCTCAGCAGAAAGTGCTTGTGTAAGGTAGGCACTATATGGACTTGCTTTAATTTACCAGACTGCTGTAACTCAAAGGGGGTTACTAATTTTGGCTATATGTGAGAAGTTCTGTCGATCAGCAGTTCCTTTTCCTTTTGTCCTTTATGAGAAATTGTTCTCAAGATGGTGAATTCAAATGATCATTGTTGGGATGCTGTTTTATTCAGTCTGTCCATGCCTGGCAAGCTAACATTGTCTAGCCAGCTGTCTGCAGATGTCAGGCTGATGTTTTGTCAATATAAACAGTGCAAATTAATTAGTGAGCAGACTGTCAGTTTCTGAGCTGTCTGTGTTCAGATTGATCATTAAAGTTGATGTCTGTACTAAGTTGAGACATCTGGCACTGACAGTCCTTGCATGGCTTTATGTATTTGTCAAATATGTATGTTGCAAATTTTTGTCCATCTCTTTTATGCATACAGTTCTGTATCAAAAGTTTTAAAACTTTTTAAAATGTAGAATGACATCAAATTGTTCGAACAAATCCTTATGGAAATGACTGGGAAAGAGAATTTTAATTTTAAAAAAATAAGTCCTTTAATGACAAGCATACAAAAGAAGTTTGCAATTTAAATCTATGCTTTTCTCTGAATGAATGCAAAAATCTCGTTATCGACTATCAATCAGGAGTTGTGGAAAGGATTTCACAGTTCCAGCACAAACTGCTTGAAAAGCTTGTGCCAGCCTCAAAATCCAGCTCCAGCAATCTTTCAAAAACTAATCTCTATCCTGATTGTTTTGTACTTCGAAAACAAAACTCATTGCCTTAAAGGGGAAGTTCAGGATTTTAGATATAGGGCCTCATTTTCGAGTGAGCCAGGATACTACTCATCACTGGAGACAGTTTCAACATATTTATTCTAGTTCCAGGAGGTCGCCGATGCTAATGCTAGTGTGAGTCAATAGGAATCTGCTGGCCTTTCATTAAAAACAATTTTAACCCCTCCACAGAACATCTGAGGCAAATCATTTATAACTTAAGACTAAGGGCCTGATTTACAAAAGGTTTGCGCGTGTTAAAACGGGCGTCATTATCTTCATTATGCACGCAATGATCCGCGGAGCTGATTTACAAAGCAGGGCAAAAATGAGGTTTGCGCCTGTTAAGGGGCAAAATAGCCCCGCTATCCATTTTGCGCATCTGCTGTAGATGAATATGCAAACTGGGCGTTTCTTCCAGAAGGCGCAAAATATTGGGAGGAGACTATGCAAAAACTCAGTTTAACACGTGCAATGTGATTAATCAACTGTTCAACGGAAAGCGGCAGCAAAAAATCGTGTGTAATTTAGCACGTCTGAAAAGCAGGTATTAACTGGCAGCTTTACGCACTGATGGCTGAAATGTTTTTTTTTTTCCTTCTGTTGCCCCTTCCCCCCGCCTCTAGCCCCTGCTAATGTGGGAATGGTGACTGCTTTTGGGCCAGCTGGACAGAGTCACAGTCCAGGTATTAAGAGACTACCTTGAGTGCAATAATGGAACATGAAAGCATTAAAACAGATTTAACTTGTCTGTTATTTGAAATAAGTTGATGGCACCTCGGTTGCTGTTTTATGGTCAAATTTATGAAGCAGTCGACCAAAGATTGAGACAAGACCTTTGCAATTGGTTGCATTTGTATATTTGTCCATAAATCTTACCCAAATTTGGGTAAGATGACTTACAAATGAGTTTTTAACATAGCTGTGAACGAATCATGAAGGCTGATTTGTCCGTAACAAAGGTGGAAATTAAGCGGAAATCCAGAACTCACACACACACACCACCTAACTCTCCGATAGAAGATCCTTGAAAGGTAAATCTGAAGATTTTGTTATATTCAAAGCCTTCAGAGAGACTTTGCAGATGTGACAGTGTGGGGTCCTGTCATCACTATGCCTCTGATTTTTCATGTGCCCTGGCTACTTGGCCACAGGGATATCTCTGGCTGACTGGTTAACGCATGTGACTCTCACCCAGTAGTCTGGGGATTGAATCCTGCCTGGGCCCTCGTTGTGTACCTTGTGTACCTTTTAGTGTTGTTGGCAGGATCAATGTGGATCCTGTCCATGTCCCTAAGTCCATGGATATGAAAGTGGTGGCAGCCTTTGTGGAACAAGAGAACGTAGAAAGAGGCTGAGAGATGTGACAGCATGGGGTCCTGTCACTATGCCTCTGATTGATCATGTGCCCTGGCTACTTGGTCACAGGTGTTTCCCTTTGGCTGACTGGTTAGTGCACATGATACTCACCTGGAAGTCTGGGGATTGCATCCCACCTGGGCCCTTGCTGTGTACCTTGCCACACAGACTTTGGAATGGTGGTGCTGTGTTTAACTGTGCTCTCACACCTGGACAAATGTAAGTTTCAAAGAAGAGTCAAAATGAGATTTGTTTTTCTATAATCTAAAAAGTTGGGGTCAAAACTTTACAGTATAAATCAACACAAAACAATTTGCAGACTGATAGAGTTAACAGGAAACATCAAAGGAGAGTAAAGTTTAGATAGATAGATAGATAGATAGATAGATAGATAGATAGATAGATAGATAGATAGATAGATAGATAGATAGATAGATAGATAGATAGATAGATAGATAGATAGATAGATAGATAGATACTTTATTGTCCCATTTTTGTCCCACCCCAGATTTGTTTCCAAAGGCTGTCATCTCATGTTGGTAATGTATTTACACCTTTACATAATACATGTAACACAATACACAGTCTCAACACCTTTGATAATCACAAAAGAACAACAGAGTAGACAAACATACTGTAGTTACAAAGAATCAGTGAGGCTGATTAAGAATGGCAGTGGCTGATGGTGCAAAACTCCTTTTAAAACGGGCCGTTCTATCGGTAGCTGCATCCAGCAAGGAGGAGCTGGAAAATATGGCAAGTCGGGCTATTGCTTTGTCATTTAGCTGTGAGATGTTTGGTGTGGGAGAGCAAATGACATTTGATGAGATGTGAGTGATTTTGAGAAGCTTGTTTCTGTTGGCAACTGACAGCATGGTGTAAAAACAGGGTGAACAATACAGCAAAATGGACTGAATGTTACTTTAGTCCAGCAGCAGTAGAGGATGGGAAGCAACATGGAGAGCACTGAGTGTACAGAGAATATAAATTTTGAAGGAAAAAGGGTTAAAAGCATAGGCACAAAGGGAGTGGCTCAATCATGTCATGCATTTGTTTTACAGTCAGTGGTTTGTGACAAAATCAACTTCTTGAATGAAGAGAGGATTTAGTTACATTCCAGAAAAGTCAGAAAGCAACAATTGAAAGACTTGCTAGCTTGCTACATAAATCTTTTATTAGCAAACTTAGACACCAATGAGTGTGAATCCCCCTCCATGTTTCTTTAAAAGAAAAAAAAATCAATATGGCTACACTGTGCCCTTTTTGGTTAATTTCAGCTGTTTGTCAGAATCTGAGCAGCCATCTTTTTTTCACCTAAATTATCTACACACCCAGTAAAGAGTTTAGACACACTTTCTGATTAAATGTAATAGGTACTTGTATCCAAACCTTTGACTGGTAGTGTACATGGTTTATCTTATGACCTTAAGCATCTGTTTTTCCCCCATATCCAAGCCCAGAGAAAAACAGCCCAAGTGTTTAAACTGCTTTCATTCACTGCATTTTTTTTCATAATGCAGCCAACTTGTCAGCTTAATATTGCTGTTACTTTTTCCACCTAAACATGTCATTGTGAGAATACTGTAACTCAGTAAGAGGGCCAATGTTTGGAGGGTGTTAAATTAATTCATATACAGTAGTGTTGGTGGATGATATTTTTCTTGAGTTGAAACAACAATAGCTGTTACTGTAGCACCGGTATAAACTGTTTAACAAGCTTAAACACAGGTGGGTAGCTCAGCTGGGTTCCTTAGGTGCGGAAGCTGAAGATTTGTGACACAGTCCTCCAAGTTTCATCCATCACTGCTGCATTTATGCTACCACAGCACGCTATCAGACTAATATGAACTTTTGTGCAGATACTACAAGTTTTCAGATGACTACAACTATAGCAACTTTAGAGGTTTTGGGTCCAAGCTTGCAGAATTAGCAATACTGAGCTTGTACCGTCTCCATTACTTTCACAGGCAAAGCTAAATGAAACTGTGAAGACCAATAATACAAAAGTGAACGATATGTGAATGGGTAGATGCTATAACTTTAACAGGCTGATTAATCTATCAACTGAATGAATCTCATGTCTGAATGGGATTTTAAAAAATATGCTTTTTGTTAACAGGGTTTTTGCCTCTACGCGTCATCGTTTAACACCTTCCGCATTAACACATTCACACGGTTGTTCTGGAAGAACAGCAATTTTTTTCTAGTTTGTATAGTGATCCACCAATGGATTTTAAAACAAAATGGGACACCAATGTAAAAATAAGGAATTAATGAAAAGTGATGGTGTGCTGTAACTAAATTACAAAGGAAAGCAGTGAGAAAGTAGATATATAGAGGTTCTGACACAGAGAAGTAAGCACAGACAAAAATTAAACCAGATATAAATTTGTCTCATTTAATTAATGTCATTACAGTACAAGCTCATTTATTTATTTATTGACACATTTGTGTACATCTATATTAACATTTGAATTTTGTCAGTTTCATTCATTCACAGAATTTCCACCATCAGCTTACACATATTAGAAATGACATCATTGCACATATTCTACCAAATAATTCAACAGAGGGCACATCAAGTTCAAAAACTTCTTTCACCCCACACATGACTATAATTCACAAGTAATAATTGTTTTTTAGTGTTCTGTTTTCTTATCTTTTTGGTGCTCTGCCAATTTATTACTTCTGCTGGATGGTGTGGAAGGCAGATCATATAAAATTCTTCTTCATCTTTACATCTGTCAGCTGAAGTTGTTTGATATAGCAGCACTTTCAGAAATGGTGCTACTGTATGGTGTTATGGTATAACAAGTATGATGCAAATGCAATTTAAAATAATGATGAAAAGGTGGTCAAGCCACGACTGTGGTTTTCCAATGTTTGCTGGATTACAGGGATGGTGGCTGCAACGGAGCAATGAAGAAGATTTGCTTTTTTTTTCATTATTGAATTAAACATATTCCCAGCAAAAAATTATTTTCTACATATTGGTAAAAAGATTACCTTTTAAAAGTTAAGAATTATATATTATTTCAGTATTGTATGTGCCGCCGTTTATTTGAAATGGATTTAGGGTTACAGCACAGGCAGATGGAAAGCATAAAAGCAGTAACTGTATGATACCTCCCACTTAGCTGTCATTTCAAATGGGGTTGGTAAAGGGTAATGAAGCCATTATGTGGTTTCATTTTCATACCTACTAATGAGACATTTTCTAAGTTCTCTAGTAAAGGATTTTTCTGCTGCTTCCATTGAGTTAACCCAGTTGGTTGGAACTTTGTGATGTTCACAATCAGGTGGAGCTATCATATTCACCCACAGTCAATTTACACTGAAGATTGTAAGAAAGATGAGAAAGTCAAAAAGTAAGATTATCTCAGGCAAATATTTCTACCTAAAAGTCAAGATTAGAGTCTGCAAAAAAAGCTGGTGAAGATAATTAGTCATTTGTACAGAAGTGTTGACACACTCAAAAACGTAGGGGCCTCATGTGAGAACACTGTATGCATCAAAATGCTCTTTATTATATGAGGTCTGTTAATGTTTTTACCCCATGCAAACTGTTGTTGTTTCTGAGTGACAGACTAAAAAGTACTGAAGTTTGCCTTTATTTGCATATATTCTTGTAAACTTTCAAGATGGACTTGGGAAAAAAAAAAGTCTTTGTGCATTTGTTCACTGATAATTTACACCTCAACAACAGAACAAAAATCACATTTAACCTAATTTTTCCACAAAAATGCCTTATTAAAAGTCCACAAACTAAAAGTAAACTGATCTGTTTTCTCTGTGAACGTCACTTGAAGATTTACACATCAAATATCAAAATCAATTTCAAATGTATAAATCTAAGGATCTATTAAATTTTGAATGTCTCTACAATACTTATTGTTCCTTATTATTATTATTATCATTGTTATTGTTGTTGTTGCTGTTGTTATTATTATTATTAATATTATTATTATTATCATTATTGTTATTATTATTGTGTAAAGTTGTGGGGAACAACATTTAAACCGGCTATAAATTTAATAAAAGTATTGAAAAATGTGCAATATGTTTGATTAATAGTGCAGGTTATTATGATCACTCAAGTCCGTTGTTTCTAAAGTCACATATTGAAATGAATGAATATAGTATATTTCAAGATAGTGCAGATAATGTACAAGGCAAAAACAAACTCACTAACTGTAACTTTACAAAGATTTCTTTTTTAATATTTGAAGGGAAATATGACTTTGGAGATGTTTTTAAGTTTGTTGTCCCAAAAGCAACACAAGGAATGAAAAGGAGATGAGTTTCTGTTGTGGGTGCTACATTTTTGAACAAGGTTAGTTTGAGTTAAATTTATGTTATTTATTGTTAATTTCTAAGCACATGATTGCTGAATCTTGTTTTCAATAAGTAGTAAGAAGTAATAAGAAAAAAAAAGGGGGTGGGGATTTTCTGTCTTCATTGGATAAAACCTTTTCTTTTCTTTCCTTTGTTCTATTTTACCTTTTGGTTTTCTTCGTTCCTCCATTTGTTGGATTAAGTTATAGGAGGATTTTGTTGTAGGATAGGTAATAAAAGCTTTATGCTTCAGCCTGTAACTTTTCAGTCATGATTGTAAATGTGAAGATCCGTCTATCTTTATGTATTGTTGTTTGATGACTAAAGAAAGATCTATTACTACTGTTACTGATTAGAGCTCTGCTGAGAGGCGTGCACACACATCCATCATGCACAGGACAATGCACTCTTATTTTCACTGAGAAGGCCTCACAGTGCGGGGGATCAGATTAATTAAGAACAAGACACTTGTTCTAAGTTCCTACAGTAAATGTGTGATTTCGCAGAGTCTGTCATTGTTTCATCTCAACACATTTCCTATCTTTTTCATCTATTTCCAATGTCTCTCTGGGATTCCAGCTCAGCACTGGTCAGTGTGCGAACAAACTGGTGTCTGTCAGCAGCTGAGCTCTGAGGTGCCAGATCTGTGCTCCTCCCATTGCGGAGTTGCAGCAGAGACGCTGGCCTTGTCCGTGTCCAGCACCTGACCCATAGCTGTGGATGGTGTGTCCATGACGCTGCTGTGTTGGCAAGATGTCAGAAAGTTTCTCTGATGATGGAAACTGCTTCATCTCTGAGCCTCCTCCAGTGGCTGCAACACTCCACTGATGTGGAGCATTCTTTCTTTTTTCATTAACTTTGATGTTCGACCATTTTTTCTCTATTTCATCTGTGGTGTGATCTGATTCTGCTGCATTTGTATGAGTTTGAGGCAATTCAGAGCATTAGGAAATTATTGCAGCAATTCTGGCTTTTTTTTCCCTCCTCTGGTTTTGTGTGTGTGTGTCGGTTACGATCAACAGCAGTCTGTGTATTTTTTAAATTATTCATCTGGATCAGATTTACGGTTCTTTGTCTGTAATCTAACCAAACAAGCACTAACACAGATTGCTGCAATATTCCTGTTCAAACTATTGCGGTGAGGAGCATTCAAAGACTATTACTGAACACATGCAAGGTGTGACGGGAAGCTCCGCCCACCTAGTATGTATATTATGTTATCTTTCCCCAATCTCTGATTCAACCACGCCAGTTGTATGTTCTGGGAAATCATATATAAAAAGTAAAAGCACGCCACATATTCATTATCATTTGCAAATTCATTAATGGAAGGAGACAAGGCCGTCAAAATAGGATGTGCAGCTTCAGTCAAATCCAAGTTAATTGGGATCTATAAAGGAAAGATGCACAATAACAAGGTATGCACTGATTCATACATACAGTATGAATTATTTTTGGTGTGTCTACTTTCCCAGTATTGACTGTATGCCATTTTTCAGTATGGAAGCTTTTCAGCCCTCCGTGCATGAGGCCCCGGGAGTGCAGATGCATGCAGATTATGGTCCTTTTGCATCTCAGGCTGTTGTTTCTAAAAGCATTCATTTAAATTTGGTTTCAAACTTTGCCCTTGTGGCACATATTTCCTCCACTTTGTTTTCTATTTTTCTTTTGTTTGTTTGTTTTTTTTTAATCCTATTTTAATCCTATTCTTCTTAAATAATGGCTCTCTAAATTGCAGGCACTTCCGGCTGAGACATGTCTAGACAGACGTCAGAGCGAAAGCAGCACATTAATAGTATGGAACTTCCATCCGTATCTAAGCAACACAGAATGTACTCATAGTCTGGCATGCAATCACTTACTTTACGTATGAAAAAGAGAGGAAGACTGACCGGAAGCATAAAAATAAACTTTGGTTAGTTCCTACAGTATGTGTTCTGGTCAACCAGTGCACATCCTGGACTGAGAGCTGTTTCAGAAGTGAATTGATTTATTTGTCATATACAGTTACATCTATGCAAAAACTTCAGCTTGCAAGCCTTGAAAGTAAGACGTGCTGAAAATTTCAAAGAGGTCTTTGGTAAAAGAGGAGTG
Organism: Atherinomorus stipes; assembly: GCA_023101725.1. NCBI lineage: Eukaryota > Metazoa > Chordata > Actinopteri > Atheriniformes > Atherinidae > Atherinomorus > Atherinomorus stipes. Next base: position 153,589 of record JALJCO010010630.1, on the reverse strand, counting down.
AAATAAAAAAGAAAAAAAAGTTACCAAATCTCAAAATATACTTCACAGAGATACTGTACGTTTTATAAATAAAATCTTTATGAAAATTTACTGAATTTCTCTGATGTGACATACTCATATTTTCATTCCAAAAGAAGCAACTTAACTTCATGTCTCCGATCATACATTTATGTCCTTGTCAGCTTCTGTGCTGCTCCGTGGCATGCGTGTCTGTATTTTCAACAAGGCTTCAGCACAAACTTCCCCTTGCCTGCAGCAAACAGAAAGTATTCCAGCTTTTTGGCTAGGTGCTATCTTCAAAGGATGCTTTTAGGGTCTGATGAGACACATATTTTGTGAAACAATTTAAACAGACACACGTGTGTCCATCGAAATCCTGTTGCATGACTCTCCTGCAGTATATGTGAAATAACAAAGGATACTATTTGGGATGGGAAATCATTGTTTTATTACCGTGCGTCATGGCAGCTGTTTAATGGTCAGGTTCTTTATCATATCCCTTATCAATTCTCAGGGAAAAAGGTGTTACTGCACAGGTTTTTGATGTCAACACAACTGTTCGTAAAAGCTTAGATAGAATCAGATTTAGGTTTTGAGTCTCTGTCAGCTCCATAAGCTGTTTTTACACATAAACACCAAAGATTTTCAGGCAGTAGTCCAGACAGTTTGGTCTTTGTCTGTTGCTGTCTCACAAACACATCACAGCAGGAGGCTTTCTGCTAGAGATGCCTCCCCTTGAAATATGAAGGAGGAAGTGTGGGGTGGGGGGGGTGTCTAGTTCATGCAGGAGGCAGAAATTATGGAAATTGCTGAGTTTTCTTGACAACATGTTGAGAACAGCAGTGCGTGTTGCGTGTATGTGGACTTACTGTATGCATAACAACTGAAAGTGAGCAGAGAGCTGCATGTCCAACAGAAAAGATAAACTCTAACCAAGCCCTCACATGATCTCACACACACAGCGACAGCAAATGCTCCAGAATATTTCCTGACACATTCATGTCTCACCTGCTGATGGTCTGGAGATTTTACCAAAAATCCAAAGTTAACATTGCAGACATTTTTATTTTCATGTCACATTCCTGGAATATCTCTAAAACATTTCAGGACTCCAAGGCATGTGGATGTGGGTGAACATCTACTTACACAGATATTGTGAATAAGATTGTAAACTGATCAGAAAAGAATACAAACTTAACAGTTTTAAAAAGATTTTATGCTCCACAGTCAAGTAAGGATCCCATCTACTCAACATGGGGTGTTTCTGCTGTTGAGAGAAGGAGCTATTTTGTAAAAACACATCCACTCACACTTTCATTCACCTTTTCTCCACTCTCCCTGCCTGCCTCTGTAGCAAATGTGGAAGGGTTTAGCTGAGCTGCCAGTAAACTAAAAGCTAATGTTAGCTGTAGAAAACATCTCCCGGTCAAAACATCTAAAATTGAAACAATGAGAAACTTTCTCTTTTTCTAAATTAAGGCTTTATTGGCAAAACATAAAAAAAAAAAATTGCAAGGCAATATTACAAGGAAAGCTCGATATAATCGGCCCCTCATCTGTATCGGCCTATATTGGCCTTAAAACTGAGTATCGGACATCAGCCACCCCACCGATATTTAACCAATGTTTAAACGATCAGCTCGCTGTTTCCAAAGTCTTACGGCATATCAGATATCAGCCAAAATTCCAATACCGTGCATTCCTAATAACAACTATGCCAAGAGCAGAGGGGCTCACACAGCTCTCCTAAATGTGAAGCATTGGTTGAGATATTCTAGTCATTCTTTGTTGCTGTTTGAAAAGACTACTGAAACTGATTAGTGTTACGTAAAAAATGTAAGGAGAAAGATGCTGGTGAAATGATCAGATTGCAGACATAAGATCTAGCACTGTTAACAATGTTTTTGTGCTTTGGGGTACCTCTCCATCTTTGTCATGGCTCAGTTTTTACAGAAGCTATGTAGCCTATGTGATGGACTTAATTTGCAATCAACGTGTGCTGTGGAAATTCGAAAATTTATGACCATTTCAAGATGAACAGTTTCTAAAATCCTATCCCTAGACTGAAGATTTTCCTGTAAAATGATTTGAAATGATAATACAAATTTATGAATATGAACAAAAATTCTTGTTTATGCTTTATCAAAACCGCATATCAATGTCACCCAAAGACACCAAATACCACCGGACTGCAGCTCCAAAACTGCCAAGGACTTGAATTGACATCCACTTGACGGCATCAACAATAATTTATTACCCATACAAAGTGCCTGCAGTATATTCTGGGCTGCAATATAATGTAAAGAGATTTCTATTATTGTGGGCAATGTTCTATAAATTATTTACCTATATTCAGTGCTGAACCATTTGAGAATTGATTACTGGCTCAATGTCGGCTGTATAAAGTGCTGTTTAACAATGAAGTGGAGGCCATCCTTTCTTTGGATTTAAATGTATTACGTATAACATAGAGGTGTTACTTAATTTCACTTTCAGGTTGCATACCTTTAGGTGGACGGCTACAATTTGGCAAAACAATGGGTCTGATTGTGTCTGTTTAAAGGAAATTTCACTCAGTAACCACAGCCACAAACAAAGATTTACCCTGAACTGCCACTCTATGTTGGCCCCGCTATGACTCAGCAGAGAAGACAATGAATTCTTGTGGAGAATGCTGAGAGCAAACAGAAGAGCAGGAGAGAGCGTCTGTGTTGCATATATCTGAGAGACGCGTGCATTCCTCTCCGTATGGTGGGATAAAGCAAGCCCGAGGAGTGGTGATTTATTGAGCGTGTGGAGGGGTCTGACAGGCACGGCTCTCATTAGACAGACAGAGTTTTAATTAGTGGGCATGCAGCAGTGATGCAGGTGTTTACATTTGTGGAGAAAACTATGCCAAGAGCAGAGGGGCTCACACAGCTCTCCTAAATGTGAAGCAGCATGAGTAAGATGCTCTCATGACCTCAGAGGGCTTTCACTAAGCAACCTGGTAGGCCAAGTGTAAGACTAATAAATTAATAAAATGAATTGCTTATGGGCTTATCTCACAGATGGAGAGTATTTTGAGACTGCACAGAAAGATTATATAATACCATTTCATTCTGAAGTGATGTCAATTCAGCAATATATCAATTTTGCTCTTGTTCATAAGAGAATAAAATGTCCTCTTCACTCTGCCTTGATGTATCAGAACTGTCTGTATTGATCAAGTTCAGCCTTTGTTTAAATGGTTTTCACAGGGAAAAAAATACAAACTGTCAACCAAGGTGACCATAAGGCTTCATACAAACTATGAAATATTGAAAAATATAGATTGGTATGAAATATTAATTGCCAGTTCATGCTTCACACTTGACAAGTACTGTTTAATTGATGTTCCCCAGTTCCAGTACATACATGTCTTGTATTACAGAGCTTGGCAAACACTTGTTTCATCACAGACCTTTGGCTTCAGCATTGGCATAAACTGTGATAATCAACTTTGACTGTCTCTATTTCTCACTTGTACTCTCAGCTTTAATATGGTGTTGATGTTGCTCTGTGCCAGCTACACTAAGCTGTGTCACTGCAGATGCTCAGAACGGGTTTTCAATCCTCAGAGGACAGTTAACATACTTGCTACAGCCCAAGAAGCTGCAGATAATGTCTTTTTTCATTTGTTTATCACAAATAAATAATGAAATAAACAGTTTTTCTTAAAGTAAATCCTTTCTTACATAAAAACAAGTCCGGAAACGGTCATTATTTTGTATAATATGACAGTATCTTCTGAAATAGCAGACAGAAGACAATATCTTTACATAAGCAGACAATTTATCCTAACTGATTATCATGTAAAATATATTTCCCTTTGGTGTTTTTCTTGCCTTTTTTCATTTTCTCTACAAAAACAGAGTCTGACTAGTCTATTAAAATTGGATTGTTTGCTGAAACATTTCAAATTTGCATCTGCATCCACATAATTTCAAACAGTTATATGACGGTGATTTATCTAAAGCATTAGTAACTTGAATCGATCTTACATAAGATGGTGGGAGGAATGTCTCTGTGCGCTTTCCCTGTCATAACATCTGTGTTCATTAGGCCATGCCTGATCTGGTAACGTCACTCTGAGTCTGTACAGGGACAGACATGTTTGATGTTAAGATTAATGACTGACTAGGTGCCGGAAATTGAATCATATTGATCTCTGCTGAGATGTGACAACCAAGTGTCCATGACAGCAGACCTAAATGTTGTAAAGCCCCATAACAGTCCAAATGAAAGGTCATAAACTACATTTGTCATCGGTAGTCACCCTTGTATCCTACACAGCATACAGTCAGTCCTCTTTCTCAAGCTAAAAAAAGATATTCATTAAAGTTAGCTCCATGCCACTCTGTAAAATCCTTTGGAGAGCAATGTTACTAAGTATAAGAATTTGTGTAATTTATACCCTGACTGTATCTACTTACATTGATAAAGTATGATTAGAAAAGGAGGGGAGTGAATTCACATCATTCATCACTAAATATCTTGCAGCAGTGAAATGTCAAATAACTGTCTATGAATATAAGCGCTATGAATCACCATCAATCAAAACAAAACAACAACAACAACAAAAGCAAAGCAAGGGAAGCTGTAATGAGAGAAGAAAGCAGGTCAGGACATGGACTCACTGTTACTGAGCCATTGTGGTCAGCATTAGCTGCATTAGGCAGTGCAGGAACAAAGAGCAGCTCTAATGGCCATTACTGCCTAATAATGAGAAAGTTATTACTCAGTTACTGTATTATTCATGACTTTCTCATTATACAAGCAATTCTTAACGGAGTGGATCACATTTCTGTCCACGTGTGTGCCTAATTGTGAGCATGCTATGAGTCAGGAAGAGCCAGAGACAGCTGGAGGAGCGACGGTTTGCACTAAACTGTATGTTTCCTTCATGTGATAACTAGTACTCCCCAGAACATAAAATGTGGGATGTTGCACAGGTGATTTAGTGAAGCAGACATAGTCTCAGTGGAACAGAGACAAGAGTACATTGGCAAATCTGCCAAAAGCTTATATCCTTGTTGTAGATGACAAAAAGCACACACATTCATACAATATTTCATTATTTATACAGACACCACAAATCAATTTTACACACCACTACTCTGGCAGTGTGTCTTAGCAAATCCATGATTAATACTTAATTGACACATAGAATTCAGCACTGCACTGTGTATTAGCAGGAAAATAATAATTAAAGAAATCTCATTATAGCTGTGTATTGAGTTTTATCTTAAAGCACTGATTGTACCAATCTCTACTCCCTGCTAAGTTTGTGGCATGTTGGAGTAAATAGCTTCTGTAAGGATGTCTCTTTGATTCACTCTTGTATGGTGTTGGGGTCTGCAGGACTCCCTCTCATTTTTTGTCAAAAGGATAATAATACAATCAATTATCTTTTTCAGACTCATTGACCTTGGCTCATTTTGCATGAAGAATATCTATCAGTAAACGATTTTGATGACCACCTGCCCTCCATACCATACAAATTTATATTACATCCAGGATATTTGGGTCCATTGGACCCAGGGCTCATAAAATTATTGAACGTGTCTCATCCCAGCACAAGGTTGGAACACTTTTGCAAAATTCAAGCACCAAAATAAACTGATCACACATTCTCAATATTTGATTTTCTGTCTTGCAGGGACCTTTTTTTAAATTTTTTTTTTAAACATTTTCTAACATTCTGTGTCAGCTGCAGACCAGGGTTAGATTTTGTCATAATGGTTCCTTATCATAACTGATCAAGATGCTAAATATTTGCTCAGAGGTCTTTGCAAATGATTTTTGAAGAAAAATAAAGCTTTTGATGATGTAGACCAGTTGGACACTTTTTCTGCAGCCTCTTTTCATTAACCACAATACTGTTAAGCCCCCCCTCAACCCACCATGACCACGTAGCATGTACAAAAGACTCTTCTGCAATGGTCATTTCAATAACCATGGGTTGTTGTCTCAGTCTCAGGACCTAAACAAGCCCATCATTTTCTACATTTATAAACTTTTAGGAATACTGAATGATCATTTTTATCATTATTATATCATTATTATTGTCATTACCTTTTTGATGAAGAAAAAACAAACAACCAAAAAAACAAACAAACAGCACTGAAATGTGTATCAAAAGTAAAAAGTAAATATTTAGCATGAATGCTGATTATATTGTTTCTCTTTGTCACTGCAGCAGCAGTCACAAAATGGGATGGTGAGACCACAGACCATGGCCAATCATCTCAAACATAACTCCGGATGGTCTGGTGGTGGTGGCTATGCTGCAAATGACAGATTAATTTCTTTTTTTTTTTTTTATAACAGCACTTCTTTTTTTGCAGTTAAATTTCACATTTGGAGAAAAACAAATTTTGTCATGATAAGCTGGGGTATAAAATGTTTTGAAATATTTTGGATGTACGATATTTCATCAGCTGTCTCTGATCAATTTGCTGAAAAAGCTGGAAGACAAAAACAATAATAATAATAACAATAATAATAAATTTTATTTGTGTTGCACTTTATATTAAAAGTAATCTCAAAGTGCTACAGCTAAAAAAAGTGATAAAAACAGTCACCCATGCTGCAGAGATTGGTTCTGGGGACTTTAAGGGTATTTCTAGATGCAGAACGGAGGGTAGGTGAAGAGGTATGTGAAGAGGGGGTGTTTGGCAGGGTGAGGAGTTCTTGAAGGCACAGTAATGGGGTGGGGGGCTTGTCCGTGGATGCATTGGTGGGTGAGGAGGGAGACCTTGTACTCTATTCTGAAGGAAACAGGGAGCCAGTGCAGACTTCAGAATGGGGGTGATGTGTTCATATTTTCTCACCCTCATCAGGATCCTGGCAGCGCTGTTTTGGATGTATTGTAGCCTCTGGAGTCTCTTGCCAGGGATCCCGATGAGGAGTGCATTGCAGTAATCCAACCTGGAGGAGATAAATGCATGAACAAGCTTCTCAGCATCAGGTAGGGTGAGTAATGGGCAGAGTTTGGTGATGTTTTTGAGATGACAAGTAGAAGAACATCTTGCAGAGTTGTTTGATGTGAGTGTCAAAGGTGAGTTGTTGGTCAAATCTGACACCCAAGTTGGTGACAAATGGGGAAAGAGAGATGCTCTGGCTGGAAAAGGTGATGCTGGTGATGGTGAAAGACTTGAGTTGGTGTGGTGTGCCAACAAGAATGGCTTCAGTTTTATAGCTGTTTAGCTGAAGGAAGTTAAGTCTCATCCATGCCTCTATCTCCTACAGACAGGTGGTCAGTGTGGATGTTGAGAAAGAGACCAGTGATGTGAGAACTGTCCTGAGGTAAAGCTGTGTGTCATCAGCATAACAGTGAAAGGAGATGCCATATCTGCTAATGATGCTGCCAAGGGGGAGCATGTAAATGGAGAAGAGGGTCGGGCCCAACACAGAGCCCTGGGGGACACCACAGGTGACATTGTGGGTGCAGGATCTTGCTTTGCCCAGGGCAACGCGTGCTGTCGCCCTCTGTTCTGTCGGAGAGGTATCATGTGAATCAGTTTTGAACCTTTTCTGTGAGTCCAATAGTGTATTGTAAATAGTGGAGAAGAATTTTTTGATCTACTGTATCAAATGCAGCTGACAGGTCAACGAGGATAAGGAGGGATGGGGAACCAGTATCTGCTGTCATAAGGAGATCATTGGTGACCCTGACCAAGGTAGTTTCCGTGCTATGGCCAGAGCTTGTCATCATTGTGAAAAATATGACCTCTCCTTTCTCATTTCTACCCGAGTGCATTGTGGCGTAGTTTCAGCACTGTCGTATCAGCTAGAAACCCTGCTTCAAGTCTTTGCAGGGTTAAATGTGTCAACATCCTAGTAAAGTCCGGGTTTTCATGGGTCAGTGATGGATTCTGTGTGATGGAATGGTGACCACTTCAGAGTGTACCAGGCCTCTTCCCTATCTTCTGAGACAGGCTCTGCAACCCTGCATTGTAGAATGTTTCATTTAGCAATGTGGTAATATCTTTATTGGCTTTTGATTAATCATTATTGATTGATCATTAATCTTAAACTGCATGTCAAGTCTACATTTCAGCTTTTAGATGTTCATCTGGTGCTCTGTGGTGAAATGTCTGTATACAGTTAAAGAGGCAATTACTGGTGTTATATACAGATGTTTAATCCAGAAGGACACAACCGTTCAGTGAACGGCATTTAACATCTAAAGAGGCAGAAATCTCCCTCAGGGGGTGGTAGAAACTGGAGTTGAGACTATGAACTGAGAAATAGGAGAGGGAATACTTGATTTACATTTGCAAGTTGGCTAGAAGCAGGGCTCCTAAAATAACAACAGTGCTTCTTTGTATCCACTAGATCTGTAAATAAGCAACTGTTTACTGATAAGTTTGGCATAGCAACTTAAAATGTGATGACATGTGAATGTTCTGTTCCCAGCTTGTTTTCTGCTGTCTTCAAGATGCCAAAGTAGAACTGCTTTTACAGATTTTAAGAGAAAAAAGAGAACAGACAGCTTCAGAGACAGCTTACTGCACTTGGATATGTCAGTGCATGATAATACAGTTATAACCAAAGCAATGCAAATAAACAACAACAAAATATGCAATCTGACAGCTGATTAGGAACATCAGAATTAAAGTTATGAGTTTGCTGAAAACAGTTTTATCTGAAAAGTCAGACTATGGTAAAAATGAACAGTGCAACAAGACACTAATTGGTTATCATTTATCAACAATACTTCTCAAGGGCAGAAATTAATCTAGCAAGCAGGTGTTTTCAGATGTACTGTCTAAGCTATTTTGCACAAGCAAGAAGATACAGTGAGGTTTACGGGCAAAAACAGTGATTAGCCACAGAGCCACTGAACTTGAGCGCATCGGAGGAAAAAACATCAACACACATATTTTCAACTCAAAGGGCCTCATTCACCAACCACCTAGCTACAAACTTTTTCATGAAGATTGTTACACTCATGAATATCTTTGTATCTTGGATTTGTTCTCAGGTCAAAACAAATCTTGCCACCAGTCAAGTTTACCCTTACTTATGAGCTGGGATGCCAGACATTATCAGGCTATTGATATTATCAGCCGATATTGGCATTATCAGGAAATATAGGCATCAGAATTTTTGGACCGATATTTTTACTAACAAAATCTTGTGAGATCTTGTTGTTCCACTGTGAAATCTCACGAGATCTTTAACTATTGGCACCAGTCCAGCATGTACATAGAAAAGTCCCGGTTTTTCTAGAAGAACTTCATATCCCAGCATTCCTTTCAGAGTCATGTGACTACAGTGCAACTGCTGCTGCTACAGACTGACTTGCTTTGAAGCTGCTTATAACATGTCTGGTTTTAAGTTGTTGGTTAAATTACCAAGTTGTCAGAAATGTTTTAATTGGCCACATGTTGGGTAATACCTGCTGATGTGCTGATATGTTTGAACAGAGTCAGCGTTTGTGTTGTACTATGCAATTCACTCAATTAAAAGATTTGTTGGATTTTTAAATCAACTTGGTCCTTCACAAATAGTCAGTCAGGCAGTCATTTTCTGTACCGCTTATCCAGATCAGGGTCGCGGGGGTTGCTGGAGCCTATCCCAGCTATTATCAGGCGAGAGGCGGGGTACACCCTGGACAGGTCGCCAGTCTGTCGCAGGGCCAACACAGAGAGACAGACAAACATTCACGCTCACATTCATACCTAGGGGCAATTTAGAGTGATCAATTCACCTAACATGCATGTCTTTGGACTGTGGGAGGAAGCCGGAGTACCCGGAGAGAACATGCAAACTCCTTCACAAATAATTTTAAAAAAAATAAATGGCAAGATATTGCAGATCAAGTCCTAACAATTTTTCTCGGGGAAAATTCAGCATTAAAGCACTCTCACTAAACCTGTTCCCTGAACTGCGAGAAATATTGCCCCATAAATGTCTGATTCACCTGTGACTCCCAGCTGAATCTGGAAGGCCTATTTAATTATTAAAATTTACTATTCTTTATTTGATTTAGGATACTGATTAATTTTATTTGGAGATTGAGGTTATGTCCCCCCCCCCCCTTAATAATACCACTAACCAATCTTCAGACTCACCTGGAGATTTCATTTTGTCAGATGCACCGCTCGCCACCATTGGCTTACTGTATCTTTAAAAGATGCTGGATGTGTTTGGGTACTACATATGGTCATTTTCTTTACCAATTGCAAATGGTAGAGTATGTAAAGAGAGATGGAATGTTAGTCTACAGAGAACAGCTCTCCTCTTTGGCCACAACACCGTGCATCCTGATGTGCTCATGGGACCAGACAGAAGATTTCCCGTCCAAGTTCAGGAGTATTTTATTGCCTATTTGAACATAAGGCTGCTTTTATATGATCTGTATCACACTATGAAGCAATTTATCTTGAAGTTAGTACAAACAGCTTTCAAAGCATATCTTTATTACTAGAATTTATTTTCATATATATATATATATATATATATATATATATATATATATATATTTTTTTTTTTTTTTTACATCATATTTACTTTTCCTCATCTGTGTCTTGGCCCTCTGTTTTATCAAAGAGCTGTTTGGGCAATCCTTTCAATTTATAAAGAAATTGGAATTCATCAATCTACAAGAAAAGATACAAACAATTTAGGAGTCCGAAACATGTTTATAAATCTGAGGAAGGGTTTTAATAATGATAAATAAAAAAAAGAACCTTCATAAAGGGATAGTGTGGATTTTTTTGACATGAAGCTGTATGATTTTCCCACCAGCAGCATTAGTGCATCAGCAGTGAACAGGCCCCAACTTTGTCTTGTGAGCTAAGTTCCGTTTAGTTTTCGGCTTAAAAGAAATAACTCTGGGTCACAAAAGTATATGGTTTTACTTCACAAATCAATATGGGTTCGCAAGGCTGATTATATTGAATCAGATGTTGGTGAATGGCCCACAGATGTCCAATTTGATTGTCAGAAAGTTAGTTATACCTGATTGTATACAATCTTATCTCTTCCAATGGTCGCAGACAGATTTGTGTGGATCAATTAAAAGTAGATATAAATAGATAAAAACAACTTTGATCAGTTTTTACTATAGTATAGTAAAAGTGTCAACTTAGGTCATGATTTACTAAGATCACAAATAAATAGTCAAAATTGTTTGCAGTACAAATAGATTGTGCACTGTTAGATCATCATTTGTGGGTGATCAGCTAAGATCGCCCACAATATTGCATGCCTGCAGTCCCGCAACATTGGGTTGTTGCCCCTTGTCCAAAATCCCGTGCCAGTTAATACCTGCTTTTCAGACGTGCTACTGTAAATATAGGTGCAAGAACAGTCACCACAATCTGTTTCATATTTTGATATACCACATTGCACATCCAAAGTTGATTTATTTGCACATTTTCTTCTCCCAATATTTTGGATGTTCTGACAAAAGCGCTAATATATTGCACGACATCAAAGACAGATGTGCTTAAAAATGGATTTGTCTATTTAACCAACAAACTCCTCATTGCATCCTGTTGGTATATCAACCGCAACGGGATACTGTGAGTGCAATCGAGTTTCAAGAGAAGCAAACATTTACTAATTCAAGGCCTTAGTGTATACACACTACAAGTCAAAACTTTGGAAACACTTTTTTATGGTGGTGTTTTTGCTTTTATGATGTTTTCTCATGACCAATAATAGTTTTCTAAGCTAATTGTTAATTTTTTCATGTTTGTGCCTGGTTGTGTTAATCATAGTTTGTCTATTGCTGACACTTGATGTACTGTAATTTCAAATATTTGCGTAAATCGTAATCAATACATGAGGAAAATTCTAGGGAAGAGGAAAATTAGTCATTTTTAGCATTTGACAAACCATGGTGCAATAAGCATTTTAAGTGTCACTGTCACCAGGAACATGATAAAAAGAGAGAACTTTTGCAGATTTATAGTTTGTGAAGAATGGGCTGTCACTATATCGGAATTGTTAACTTGATATTCAGGCAAGTGATCAGTGCTGGATGCCATTTTTGATACCACAGAGAGAAAAACAAGGTACACTTGGAGGCATAAAATGTTCATGATAAACAGGGCTCCACTTTAGCTCCATTCTATCAACCTAAATGCAACACTTAACAAAAAAAAAAACATGCAAATTATTTTTTCATGTGTTAATGGGAAAATGTGGGAATAAAGTTATCTTAAAAATGTGTTTTTCTCCTAAATATTAATCCAATCCTTTGAAACAAAGTTTTGCGAGACAGACTTGCCTCAGTTCAATGCATCAGTGTTGACAATTTTGTGTCTTGCTGCTTTGTTTTATGGTTGTGAAATTTATAGTTGAGACTAGTTATCCTTGAAAATGGTGGATCACAGCAAAAGCGGTTTATGGAAAACAGAATTATTTCTTGGCAATATCTTATAACTATAAAATAATGTCTTATAACTGTGACCAATTCATGATACCTACTGATACCACATCTTATCCTCATCATTAATTTGTGGCTGTCAAGTCACAGGTCTGCTTGCTTGTTTCTTTTGCAAAGAGATCAAAGGATCAAGTGAAGCAAGAGCGACATGCTGTTTGCAGAACAGACAGGTAGATGAATACCCTCACAGTTTTTATCACCCCCATTTGTGTTATGAAGATGACTGAAACAGGCTCACTGAGTCATGCATACATATTCTCACTCCCTTCCAATGATAAGAAGAATAAATGAATAAACTTAGCGCTCATTCCCAAGCCCTGCTACATGCACTGGTACGACTTGACTTTGTCTGCAAATATATAGTTCTGAAATGGGATGAAGTTGTTGCAATTTCAATGTCTTAAAGAGTAAAATCAGTGTTAGCTTTAAGTATTTGGTAGTAGCTCTCTGCTGTAACGTCAGTAGTGTTCAATTTCTGATGGGGGAACAACTGTCTTTTAATCTGAAGCAAATGGACATCTAATATTTTTTAATGATTTAATCTATTCTCTGACTCCCCCCCCCCCCCCCCCCCCCAAAAAAAAAAAAAAAAAAAAAAAACAACACAACAAAAATTTAACTTCTTTTCATACACAAAGGAAGTTCTGATGAATAAATAGTAGTCAGCATGATTTATCAACAGAAATTGATTACTCTAGCTTTCTAGAGGTGAGTTTTTGGAAAGCAACTAGTCGACAAGTGCGAGCACTCTCAGTTTGGAGAATCAGAAACATTTTTTGACAGGTGAGCAGAGTTAAAAAACAAGAGGTACATGTGCACAATGTCTGCCAACTAAAACAGCTCAGACATGAGAACTGTATGTCAAGCAGGAGCTATATTTTGCATTTTTACAGAGCATAACTTCTGGAAAGTACTACATATTTCTAGTTTAAAATCTCACATGTTACCTTTTGGAGATTTCAACTCACAAGCAAACAGATACACACTGATTAACAATTATTAATTTTGCCACATATTATTGTGTCTTAAAGAATATAGTGACAAGTTGCTGAGCCAAATTAAGGATGTAGGATGCAATTTATTTAAAAACTATTTCTATTCATGCAATCCATGTTCTGACTTTATTTGGGCTGTCTCAGTAAATTCAGACTGTAACATTTAGTCTGATGCAGATTTACTTAACTGCCATTAATCTTAAAAACTAGTAATTTGCCACTGAAATAATTTTATTTTAAAAAGTGGACTGAAATAAAAATCCTGAATGATAATGATACTGGTTCATGAGTTGGGCGCCACCGCTCTCTCCGTAGGAAAACAAGGGGACGGCCAGCGCAAAGCGTTTTTACCACAAATCATGTGAACGGGTGTTTATGAGTCCCACCTCCGGCTTTGAGCTTGAGATTTTGAGAGGAACAGCAAGAAACAAACATTAAACATGGCAGAAGCTCCAGTAGCTGTGCTGGCTAAAGCCAAGCTAAAGCTAAGCTAACCTAATGTTTCCAGGACCCCGCTGTGGCCAATCAGTCCAAGGAGAAGATGGTGTTTCTGGCGGCGATCAAGAAGGGGCTGGCCGGGATAGTTAAGCCTCAGCTGTAGAGGTGAGGTTAAGAAAGAAGACGGATGTTTAGTAAGATGTTTTCTAGCTGTTAATCAGCTGTTGTCTAGCCATTTATTGGTTATACTTTAGCATTGGTCAGCTGTGGAATTCACATGATTTCACCTACTCTAACGTCAGAGGTCACATGATTCCAAAACTGTGCAGTGTTTGTAAAGGAGAGTTTTATCTCCTCCCCGTCCCTTTTTAAGCAACACTTCCTGGTTTTTGACAACTCAAAAGAAAAAGATGGTTACTGCCTCACCTCAGGGAATGATTTTCTGCCATGATAAAGAACATGAAAGATGAACTTTAATTAAACACAGCTGGACTCCAATGAAGGAGTAGAACCATCTCAAGGAGGATCAGAAGAAATGGACATTCTGTGGGTTAAATATGAGTCACTGCAAATGGTCTGAATATTTTTCACCATGTAATATTTCAGTTTTTGTTTTCTAATAAATTTGCAAAAATTTCTACATTTCTGTTTTTTTCTGTCAAGATGGGTTGCTGAGTGTACATTAATGAGAAATAAAATGAACTTTTTGATTTTAGCAAATGGCTGCAATTAAACAAAGAGGGAAAAGTTTAAAGGGGTCTGAATACTTTCCGTACCCACTGTATATGAGAGGACATATGCAAACACACCCCAGGTTCAAAAAAAAGCCAAATTCCCCTTTAAGTGAAGGGTTCAAACAGACTCATCCTCAGTAGGAAAAACAACTGCAGTCAGTTTCTACACCAAATTCCGCAGATGATACAAAAGATGATGTATAATTAGCCCTTGTTTACATTTAGTGCACCTATAATGTTGATATTTTAAACAGGGTTTGTATGGTGTTGCATTCAATCAGGTATCCAATTACATTGTTGTCCAGCAGCATTTTGGCATGTAATGATCATAATTACTGCAGTGCACGAAATCAGTATGGTGGAAAGTGAGACTCCACTAACTCAACTTTGCTCAGCAGATTGATTTGTGCTTCTGGTGTTTCCTTGGCACCTTTACACATTTGCGTTAACACATATTTATTTCCATGCATGAGATGCATTTATTTGATTTTAGTTCCTTATTATGAAATGCTGTAAGATACAGTTAAAAATCTTGTTTGAATAAATAAGCAACACACAAAAAATGTGTCCTCTTTTTTCTTTAGGTGTCATATTTAATTAAAGAATTGTCAGGAGTTCAAGAGCACATAATTAAAACTTTAAAAAAACACGAACACTGCAGGATTTTCATGTAAAACTCCAAACATAAAAATAAAAAAATGCTTCAGGTTTAAGACTGTTTTAGATGGTAGTCAGAGAATCAGGAGATAGCAGGGGTTTATTGGTGAGTTTTAGGAAGTGTGACATCTCATGGGAGCAAACCGTTGAGGTGATATGTGACCTCAGTCCCAGAGGAAAGTCTTTGGCACAGATAGTATCTGGGGTGGATGGGAACGGTGACAGCTCTGCCTGACCCTTT
Organism: Atherinomorus stipes; assembly: GCA_023101725.1. Taxonomy (NCBI): domain Eukaryota; kingdom Metazoa; phylum Chordata; class Actinopteri; order Atheriniformes; family Atherinidae; genus Atherinomorus; species Atherinomorus stipes. The sequence goes on along the minus strand of JALJCO010010630.1, from coordinate 138,097 downwards.
TCTCACTCTGGCATCATTCCTTCCTGTTACGTTGATCGGGGGGCAGCACAGAAAAAGTGCTATAGCTCAAGTCACGGCAACATGTTGGCGCTACAGTGCTTTAGATAAGAGAAGCTAGAGACAGCATAAGTTGACGAGTATTTGTTGTTATAAATGCTATGATTACCACATTGAGAATATTCTATTTTCACTTTACTGAATAAGTACAATTTCTCAAACAATCAGGGACAATTTATTCTATTCCCATTCTTTTTATCTAACATCCGATAATAAGGGTTTACTCTCCCCTTTCATAAAATGATCAAATCATAGCTCTCCCTTGATGATGATGCATTTCTATTACCCATCAATTTAGTTCCTAAACCACTTCCTCTGAGATCAGAGAGACAAGGTGAATTAAAACCCAGTCTTGCCTTTCCTTTCTGTTCCTAATCTCTCTAATCTCACATTTTGTTTAGGCTGTATAATAGCTAGTTGCATCTATAAACTGAGCTCATTCAAACCCTTTTCACAGTCCATTGCTCCCACCTATCATCTGTCCCTCTGAGCAAAACTGTTTTATTGGTCCAATCTCACACTTTTGTTAAATTACTGCTTACCATCCTTTTCTATTGACAGCTGGACAAACTATGCTGTTAAATCACTTTAGCATTTTAACCATGTCCCACACCAACAAGCTGTTTTTTTTTTCTTAATAAACTCATTATCACTTCATAGTTTTTCTAAGATGAGTAGTGTTGCTATTTCCAAAGACATATAGTGCACAATTACTGGTCAACAGTGTGCACACACTGTAAACTTCACATCAAGCTCTGCACAACTACCCACTGATTGGAGTCAGGTGTGTTGCAGCAGGGAAACTCCTACAGGGCTCTTCACATAGAATGCGGTTTTTGCTGCGCTTACCGCGGGGTAGGGCGCAGAGCGGGCGGCGGAGCACGGCGGCAGCGAGCATGTCGGGCACGTGTTGCTAAGCAACAGACTAGGAAGTTTTTTATACCCGGCGCGCTTCGTTGTGAAAAATGTACCTGTCATTGTTGCAGCAAAGAGCTTTTCTCCTGAGGGGGAGGAGAAGATCAGCAGTGAATAAAAAGGTGTGGGCCACCCGATCCTGATGGCAAGGCAGGACTTGGGGGGTACCTGGTCGTCCGGGAGCTGCATTCTTTCACACAGACCACTTCCTGGTTTACTTCAGGCTGACCTAGGATTGCTTTTTTTCCTGAACTGGCCTCCCCTATTGGATGCGCAAGGATGTCGTCACAGCTCGCTGCACCCAAATTGAAAATTTCTCAATTCAAGCACAGCGGTACTGCGGCGGCATTTGCCCACCTCGCGCGCCGCTAAGCTCTGTGGCACAGCAGAACGCTCTGCTGCCGCGGTAACTCATACACAATGATTGGGTTTGCCGCTGGCCGCCTGCGCTTTGCGCGTTTGATATGAAGGGCCCTTAATACAGTACCTGCAGGATACTGGCCCTCAAGGACCAAAGTTGCCCTCCTCTGCAGGACTTTGGTCAACCTTTATCAGAAAACATTTGTATTCCAATGCCCATGCTTGTTTACCCACTGTTCTCTTGGCTCATATGGCCAAAACCAACCTTTTACTTATTTATCGCAGCGTTGATCCTTATTGTGACAAATACAGAAGCACTGAAGTCTCCTTGGTTTATAGATGCTGGTCCTGTTCAAGCTGCACTATGTACAGAATATGGTTATGTCAAACAGTTTTATAGTTAGATTATATCCTGACCCTCTAGTCAATCTTTTTCTTATTTCAGGAGAAAATAAAGACATCTACTTTAAAGCTGTTTTACCTTATAGTACCCCCTTGGCTAGACATCGTATAAAGTGGAAGGTATAGCTCCTCCTACTCATTCACAGAGGTTAGTGGACATCATGACCTGTTTGACACTGGAGAAAAGTAGACATTCACATCAAAAAGGATGGACAAAAAGACAAAAAAAAAAAAAAATAGCAAATACACAACTACAACAACAAAACCTTCCCAAGCCAGAAAAGGAAAGCAATGAAATGAAATAAAATAATATAATTTGAAACCGAACACATGTAAAGAAAAACATTCTTACTGCTGTACATGAATTCTTAGCTGCAAAGAAAAAAGAATAACAATATTAATACTGATATGAAGAACATGCATAATGATAGCAATGTTAGAAATTATAAGATGGAGAATGTCAATCAATGAATAAATACATATTTTAGAGCCTGTATCATTTTTATCCTTTCCCCACGAGTCCTATGGGGTTTGGACAAGTCCACTCAAAGAACGAGGCTGCAGCAGGGTCCCAGGCATGCCAACCAGCCCCACTCCCACAAACTGCTCCAACCCACACACGCCACCACCAGTGCCCCTTCTTTCATCTAGTCATCTCTCTGAGATTAGGTCTGAACTCGTGTGGTGCATTTAAACATATGACATGCAGTCTGGGCACAGCTCTGGGTGGTATGAGCAAGAACGGTCAAGGCCCAAGCAGTGGTGCTCAGACCTCAGCCTTCCCCACACCACACTCAGGGGCAGCCCAAGCAGGCCACTCTGGGGTCAACTGTACTTCACCACATTTAGAGCACCAAGATGAAGACATGAGAGTGGATAGAAATATAAATGAGAAGCAAAGAAAGAAGAAGAATTAGCATCATTATCATCCCAATAACTGCATTATAATTTTCATTTGCCACTGACACACTAGTATTATTAATAGTGTTTATGTATGTTGCTCAGGTGTTAAAAATGTTTACAGGAGTGCGACTACACATTCTCATCAGGGTGGATGGTATTGATCCAATTTAGCAATGGCCTCCAGTTTTCCCTTGAGGACAGTATGTCTCCATTATTCAGATCTGTGATTTTTGCTGCTGTTATCTATGACTGAATTATCATTAAAAATTTAGTTTCTTTTTGATTTTTTTTTTTCTCAATTTTGCTGGATTATTTTGGGCAAAATAAGCTGTTTCTCTATATAGCCTTTTTATTGTTTGTTTGAAAAGGCACCAAAAAAGCACCAAGATGGAAAATTCTGCACTTCAGGATATCTGAAAGTTTTTACGTGACTGTAAGCCAAAAGTTGTGAGCCGGTGTGCAAGCACAGACTGCATTATTTTCATCCACGATGCATTGTGTGCAGACATCAGTGGTGGAAAATCCTGTTTTATTTTATTTTATTTTATCTTTACACTGTGATTTGTGTTGTATGGATGGTTTGATGTTGGAGAATTTGTAAAGTAGTGATAACTTGGTAAATATGTTCTTCAAGGTATTAGTGCAGTGATGAGTGAGAAAGGCATTTTAATTCCATTTGATTTGATTTATTGTCACTTAACTGGGTTAAGTGTATAGAAAATGGATAAATGAATGGATGGATGGTTGGGTTGATGGATGGATGAATGGTTCTCACCCCTGTTTAAGGGGTGAGGGTATCATGCATAATGACTACAATTTACCAACCATTTGGCATAGGAACAGTTTAACTGCAAAAAGGATAACATTCATTTTTGATGTTTTTGTGTTTTGGTGTGTTATGACAGATAACCATCTTTCAGTTTAAAAGTGCCCAGCGGCATCTCACTAACTGCCTATACATGGTTATCACATTTATCTGTCCAAACTGTTCACAATTTATGAAGAGGATATGAAAGACATAAGACCACCAGATGTGATGATTCTGTGAAATTCCATTTACTTGTTTATATCTAAAGTCTGGGAAAAATACAACATGCAAATAAGACCTTAAATAAGCAGATTCATGTTGGTGTATTTTGATAGTTTTAGCCCTTATAGGCCTTTTACAATTCAAACCTCTTTGAGTGGCTGAACCTGGATTTGTAATGCCATTTTTCTTTCTTAGAATCCTTTTGTTCAACTCAAGTTTGCACATTTTGATCAGCTCTGCACTTTTATCTGAAATTTGATGCATGTTTTGCTGTAATCAATAAAAATTGTCACGCATTTATGAAATTCTAACTATCCATCCATTTTTTATACCTTTTAATTACAATGTGGGGTTGCAGAAGAGCTGGAGCCTAGTCCAGCAATTACCAGGCGAGAGGCAGGGTGCACTTTGGACAGGTCGGCAGTCTATCACAGGGCTAACACAGAGAGACAGTCAACACTTGCGCTCACTTTCACCCCTAGGGAGAATTTAGAGTGACCAGTTAACCTAACATGCATGTCTCTGGACTGAGGGAGGAAGCCAGAGTACTTGAAGAGAACCCATGCATACAGAACATGTAAACTCCACATATAAAGGCCCTGCTTCTCTTTGTTTCCCTCTGCATCCCTCTTTTGTGTGTTTTCTATAATGGTGTCTCTGAAAAATTTAGGAAACATATTCCAGGATCCAAGAGGTATAAGGCCATTATGGTATTACTTCCAAAGTTGTCTCTTTAATGCTTTTTAATTGTACGTTTGTTAGCAAAACAGTGCACAGTCACAGCAATGAATAAGGCTGATTCCTATTTACTTCATGACTAAAGCAGCTATTTAAAGTAATATAGCCTACCATTCTGTAGAACAAGTTTTGGCACATTAAACATTTGTAAAATGAATAACCTGAGTAAGACAGGAAGATTTTGCAGTGCATGTGTTAAACAGAAAAAAAAAAAGGCAAGAAGCAACGGAGGGGGAGTGAATCTGACATGTTTGATTATTGTAGAAATGTTAAGTGTTTGGAAATTTGTTTAAAATACTTTGTACCCTTACAGTGACACTATATCTGAAACTTGCCTCTGCCAACATTTTCCTCTTATGTAGAGCCCTGCTATGGGCTGACTGTATCAGTATCTGCAGCAAACTGGCAATCAGTAGCTGCTTGTTGACACCACAGTTGGTGTCTGCCAAGGGGATTCCAGTTGCTCGGGGATATGTTAAGCATGGCACTTTGAGCCTCTAAAACAAGTATCTTTTTGTAACACAACTACTGTACCACCTCATGCATATTCATTGCTGGATTCCATAAAGGGAAAAGGGTTTGCTTCACTATATTGTTTTATATTTTTCCTGGTAGCTGGGAATTAATGATGATGATGCATGTTTGTCTTTACACCAACATCAATAAAACTCTGATTGTTGTTTTAATACTTTGGGACACATTTATTACTGAGGTGCCACATTGACTGTTAAGACACCATACATTTATCCCTGTAATCATATCAAATTTACCAAATGATGTGCTCTGATCACCTACAACATTATAATAAATAGTCTTGCACTATGTTGGTCATGGCACAGCTTTAATATGATCTAATAATTACTGACATCATAAACAATATTTTTGTAGCTTTTCTAAAAATGTAAAACTCAACTTAATGTTCAATAAACTTTTTTAATCTCGCTTCCTGCAGGTATGAGCCATGCGCCATATTTTCACAGATTTTCTCACATGATGTATAGCTGCTCTTGTAACTGTGATGCTGTTTCCTAGCAACTGGCATCACTGGTCAACAAAGACAAACTTTACTCTTAAATTATTAGTATGATCAAATTCTTTGTCAATATGTGGAATTAGGACTGCACTGGACTAAAGATAATTACCGTTCCTCTTGTGATAACCGTTCCATACAGGAAAAATCTTAAAAGACAGATGAAGATAATCCAACCCAGTAATGCAGCAGTCATGATTTGGCTTCTGTCAAGGTCCCTTAAAACTCAGCATTTCTGTTTTTTCTACAGTTAAAAACTGACTGTTAACTTGCAGCTGAGTATGTTCCACTTCTTGACGACTGTCGTAACAAAATAATGAGTGATATTCACCTCACCTGCAAGGATGTTGAGGCTGAGGCATTGCACCATTCAAAATACTTTCTTGTTTATGATCCGTGTAGTTACCAGAGCACGATAACATGTTGGAACTGGAAACAGTAATTCTGATCACAACAGGCAGCCTTTCAGTATGATGTACATTTGCATCATTTTTTGTGCTGAAAGGTGCAGTTGCCTGCTTTACGTCCTCATTTCCTCTGCAGTAAGCTTCTTAATCATCTTCATGAGTCACCTCGTCTGCCATCATATTCTGAAAAGGAAAAGAAGCGGAAAGGAAGAAATCATGACAGTGAATTACGGATGCTTTTTTTTTTTTTTTTCCTGTTTTTAAACTTTCTTGGAAACACAAAAAAATGCACTAAATATTATCCTAAGTGGGAATTTGAAAGGGCTTTCACTGATGACTGCACAAGATGTGTATGTTTCAATGTTATTTTTGTGCTCAGGTATAACAATCAAAGCCACTAGCTGGCACTTTTAACAACCTAAAATCCCTGCATTTTAACTTATTGGAAATAAATAATTAATTGTCTTTCAAAATCCTACCAACTACAACATTATTTGAAAAAAATACAAGAAATGTATTTATTTAATAATTCTCTAAGGATTTTTTATCTGTTCATTAAATAACTTGACTGCTTTATAGCAATATAATGCATAGCCGAACCTCAATGGTTTCTAAGCATTTTCCTTACCAACATGCATTTTATAGCTTCCTTCCATCCTTGAGGGAACATTTTTCCAATGATAAAGGGCAGATTTTGTATTGCAAATGATTAAAGAGGAATTTAACACTGTCTGAATGATTAAACATGGCCTTGTTTCCTTTTTATCGCAAATGTTTTAATCAAATCAGCTTTGAGTTAATCAAATTACTTGATAATTTATCACTTGTTTTTTCAAGACATTCTTACAGATCTATTTCTAATCAGCATTTATTTATTCATCTCTGTTTTTATCACTTCATTTTTGTTGCATCCCTATGATCTAGGATGCTACAGTATGTAATATCGACAAGGTTGACTGCATGCATATGCAGAAACAGAACATGAACAAGAGTTTGCATTTCACCCCAAAAATATATCATCAAAGGGCAATTTTTTAAATCATAGCACAATAAAAACTGCACAGGTGTCTTTGTTTGACTGCTTTGCTTTGCATATTTTATACTTTAAAACTTTAATATGAAGTATTTTGTTATCATGTTCATTATCAGTGCAGTTCAACATTGTTTCTGCATTTAAAATGATTCTGAATTCAAAAATATTCTTGAATCCTTACAAAAGAGTGCTCTTGTCAATATTTGCTCAAGTCTGCTATGCAAAAAAGAAAGCAGTTAATGTTGAAAGCAGAGTAGATTAAATAAATGGTTGGGTATTGTGTGTAAAAAGGTTTAAACTGACTACAATCCAAATACTATTAGATAACTTAATTGCTACAGATGGAAAATTTAAACCATCCATCTGCAGCAATATTTGTTCTACTACATGTTAACTTCCAAATGAAATTAGTTCAGAATTACATTGTTAAATATTCATTCAAATATCAGTATTGCTAGGCTTATTATGTAGAAAGAAGTAAACAAATTTGCCATATTTACAATAGAATAAGTGAAATATTGCTCAATTATGCATATGCATTTTAAATAAAATATACATGTTTTTGACACTGCGCAACAGTTACCTCAACCTCTGCAGCATAGGGATATATGAAAGAAGTAAATTAAATGCAAAATCAGTATTTTTTTCTTTCAAGTTTCAGAAGAAGTTCACAAATTTTAAAAAAATAAATAAATAAAAAATAACACATTGATTTTTCAATAAAACACTAGTGTTTACCAGCTGTCGTGGTAATGTTGTCTATATTCACCTTTTCCTTCACAAATTCACAGCAGTTGCCCGGGGAAAGGTGCTGATTATTCCTGCAAATATGCTTAAAATTCTTCTATTTGTTTTTAAATGACTGTACTGTGATATGTAATGAGGTCTCAGTTTTTCTTGGTGAATACAATAACAGAAAACGGATCAATGTGTCATTGGGAGATTCCTGGAAACTGGTTGAGCTTGTGAAATAGGACACACAGGTAACTTTGAAATTGGATGTTTTTCCATTTGAAACAGTTTGCAGCAGGGTTCATGCTGTATAGGACACAACAAATATGAAAGAACAGCTGCCAACACTGGTGAAATCATTGAAAGGTCACACTTCAGTCCCTCCACCAGTCACTCTTTCTTCTTCGAAAAAGCATGCGCCTGCAAAAAAGCCACTAGTCACAAATTAGGGAACATCCAATCTATCTACAGATGGAGCAGCAACTCAGGAGGTGGTAAGGAGTCAGCACCTTGCTCATTGACATTTCAGCAGAGTGGATATTGGACGACAGAACAGCTTCAATCTGGGGCCTCCGGCTGCGGGTCCGTCTCTCTAATGACTGAACCCCCCCATTGCCTGGTTGGTGGTTGTACTTCAGGCATTTGTAATAAGATGAAGTGATTGGATGCACATTTGCTCTGACTTTTGTTGCAGCAATTGTATCAAAATATCTGTCTTTGCACACTCCACACAATTCTGCATCAAAGTGATAGCTTTTGTCAAATTGTTTAGTTATGGAATTTTTTTTTACACTGGTGTTCCCAATTTCATAGAATTAACTCTCACAAGTCGAATTGAATTCAAGTATGACTTGAGACATTCAATGATTATTTTGACTGTGTGAGTGAAGCTGTAAGGAAGTCGGAGTGGGCAAAGTTGTAGGTCTGTCAGGGGTGTCATCATATAAAATTTATGTTTTAAAGGAGCAATTACTACAGTTAAAAGGACGGCTGTCATTTCTGTCAATCTATCGGCACCAGACACATTAGCATGCTATGTTCGCAGTGTAACTCATAAAAACAACACTGAAATTGATATACAGTACAGATTTCCTTGACATCAGTTTATCTTTTCTTTTTTCTTTTTTTTGCACTGTGTTGATCTATTTTAGTATTTTCATTTATTGCAGTTGTTGTCCTTCATGTGTTTATCTGTACAGCACTCTGGTCAATCTTGACTGTTGTAAATGTGCTTTAAAAATAATGTTTGGGTTGAGTTGAGTTAGTTGAGATTAAGTAATACTATGGTTAGAATTTCTCCCCATACTGTTAAAAAATATATTCTAAACTATTTTAATGATCGACTTTACAGATTGGACCTTTTAGATAAGTCTAGAAGTGGTAGAAAACTCCAGTTAAACTGTAGTAGTTAGGCTAACTCTGTAAACATTAATGAGTGATAAAGGTACACCAGCCAATTGTAGGACCCATGACTGTATCTGTAAAAGCTTGGGGGTGACCTCCCAAACCCTATACAGGGTATAAGGACCATGGAGCTTTTAGAGTTTCTTAACCACATGTCTCTGTTTTAAGAGTAATACACAGTTGGAGTTTTCACTTATCCTCATCCTAAAGTATTTTTACAGCATCAGTCTTTGTTTATTTTCATAATGAATCAGAAGCTATATGTGTAATTGAACCAGCATCCAGGTAAAGTGATTCTGCTGAAGGGATGATAAAAAATTTTAGTTTTGGGGTAAAGCAATATAGTTTCCACATAACTCACCTCCTTTCACCATCAGAAGGTAAATATAATCCATGTGTTTTTGAATGGGGTCTATTTAACCTGAAAACTAAATTGTTTTGTCAGAGAAATCTCAGGGGGGCAGTCTATTTATTATTCATTAAAGGAAAATGTATGAATGAAACAAACTGCTATTAGTTTATACAGTAGGTCGTTTGAGTTTAACTGGCAGCCTGAAATTGAAAAGTCATGGGTGACTGCAATCAATTATGACTCTGTAATAGTATGTAGCTTGTGACACTTATTCACGTGGTGTACAGGCTTACTACAAAATGCTTCTTTGAATTGTTTATTTTCTGAACATCTCGTGCTTGTTTCACAAACAGTTGAGTTTTTGTTTTCAAGAAGCTGAAATACCTGGTGGCAAAATGAATAAATCCAGGTGTGAAATGTACAAATATAGCAAATGAAATAATGAATGAAAAGAAGAAAAATGAAGAAAGAATGAATTTCCTAATTTGAATTAATAAAGGATAAAATTATTATTAAAGGTAGAGTCCGAAGTCCCTCCAGCGTTTCTGTTTGCAAACAGCAGTATTCAAACTTAGCGCTCCTCCCTCTCAGGCTAACGGCCGCCTCGTTCTAGCTAGCCTATTCAACTTCAAGCTTCTCCTTCAGAGCTCAGAAGCGGCTACAAGCCAAACTATTATTAACCTGGTTTTCCAAAGTGCATTATCTGAAGCTCTTACCTTTTCTTCGGTGCATCCACAGTGTTTTCTTTCTTTCTTTCTTTCTTTTTCCTTCGAGAGTTGGAGTGAGCGAGAAACGTCCCTAACACACCAAAACCATGCAAGAGTGAATTACAGGCAGGGGGAGAAAGAGTTGCATTCAAACGCACCACAGCACGGGAGTAGAGGCCCAAAGGCGGATTTGAGACGGATTTCACTTGCTCAAGTCTAACGTTTATTTTTTACGTGGGGAACTTCGGACTATACCTTTAACTAAATGAATGTCATTTTGAAAGCTGCACAAAAAGTCTGCAAATGAACCCCAGAAAGGCAAAGCTACATTCTTCTTCTTTTGTATTGTATATAGAAGAGTTCTTTTCCAAAACTAGTAAACCACCATTTAGAAAAAAACAGAGTTAACTGCTTTTCGTCACTGTCAGGTACAAACCTCCTATCTCCATTTCATAACATTTCTAGCAAAGTGTACACAATTGAAAAAACTCAGTGCCAACTTCTGGAGTGCTGCAAATTACCCAGACTAGAGAAGATAAATATTTTTTTTCAATTGAAATTGAAAGTAACTAAGATTGTTTCATATTTTATTCAAAATTGAAAAAAGTATTAAAAAAGTAGCCCAACAGTAAAGTAACATGGTTTTATTTACATGGTTTCAGTTATTTTTCCATCTTTTTTGTGTTGCTCTACTTTACTTCCATCTTGTAGTTGTGAACGACCAAGTTAAAATGAAGAAGCAAGTCGACTCTTGAAAAACCTCTTTGTTTTTCCTCAGTTCTTTGGCCAGTACTGTAACTGGGTAAATTGCTTGGTGTGTAGCCAGAAGTATTGAGTTTATACAGCAGGATACCAAGTTGTTCTACCCCGAAAAGCATTCTTTATCCTTAAGGCACTGATGTTAAGTTGGCATCACTCAGCCTGTGACTTTAATGAATGCTTTGTATATTTCACAAACTTAAAACACTTATACACCTTACATCACATGCCAAATTAGGCTTGATTCACTAGACTTTGCTGTCAGCGACTGTTCTTATCCCCAGATTAGGCCAATGTTTTATATTTTTAGGCAGGCAGGAGTGGCCCAGAATTACAGTATACAAAATAATATGCAGGTTGCATATTGGTGGTCATAACAGCAACTACATGACTACAAAACCTAAAAATTGCATCTGTGGCAGTAGACAGTCAAAAAGAACGTGTTTAGATTTAAAACTGATTTTTTTATTTTATTTAATTTTTTTTTTTACCATAACCAATAAACGTTACCCCTCAAGCCAACTACAAATGAGAGTTTCTTCATGATATTTTAATGTCACAAAGGCAACCAGTAAAATAATGTCCATAAATGTAATAATCTATTTTAGTCCAAAAGGGAAGAGGAGAGGGAGAGGGAAACAGGGTCCTTTTCTACCCCGGTCTCCCGGGCGCTACTGGGGGGAGGGGGGTAGTGGCTGCTTCACACGCTAGTGGTCATGGCCGGCTGCATTGCGAGGGAACTGTCGGTTGCTCAAACCGTTTTTCCAACATTGCCAACCCTAGCTTTAAAGAGCTGCTTAGACCGGCACTGAGCGGACAAGGACCAGCATGGTACAAGGCAGCGTCAGGAGTAAGTGTGGAGAGACAGTAGGGCTATTAGCTCGCAGCCAACAATAGCTGCTAGTGGCTAACTGCTAACTCGTGGTAAATAACTAGCCTTTAAAAACAAGAAGATAAGAACTTACATGGTTGCAGCCGACTTTTAAATAGTTCCCGTTTTTAAAGATGAGGATAGAGGGAAAGATGCATCTTTGGAGGCAGCCAGAAAACTCCTGTGAGTTCCGAGAAGTGCTGTGAAGTCCTGAGGAGCAGCTGTCTCTCTTCACAGATGGACATCACAGCTTTGCGAAGCAAACACTGATGAATGAAGAATAATCCGGCAGAAGTGACTCCAGCTCCATGTATTTAAGTTTTATCATGTCCAGTAAACGGTGTCTGCAGACGGAAATTTTACTGGCAGAGACATGCAGGAGGCTCCTACACCGGTAAGAGCCCCTTTTTTATTCTCTTCTAATGTATTTAAGATCCGTAGGAAACACTAACGTGGTCCTATTGAGCTTTTAAACAATAATAAAACAAGACAACAGAAGGCTGAGCTGTTACTGTCCATCTGTAAAACTGAAAAAGTACAATAAACCCATTAAAATCCATACTGACAGAGGTGCAGAGCTCCAACTCCCTGCGTCACGTCAGGTTTCTGCGAAGGGGCCAGGACCAGGCCGTCAACAACCAACCCCAGGACCAGGCCGTCAGCACCTAACCCCGGGACCAAGACGTTAGCAGCCAGTACCAGGCCATCAGCAACCAACCCCAGGACCAGGCCGTCAGCACCTAACCCTAGGACAAAGCCGTAGCAGTCAACCCCATGACCAGGCCAGCAGCACCTAACCCCAGGACCAAGCCGTAGCAGTCAACCCCATGACCAGGCTGTCAGCACCTAACCCCAGGACCAAGCCGTAGCAGTCAACCCCAGGACCAGGCCGTCAGCACCTAACCCCGGGACCAAGACGTTAGCAGCCAGTACCAGGCCATCAGCAACCAACCCCAGGACCAGGCCGTCAGCACCTAACCCAGGACCAAGGCGTTAGCAGCCAGTACCAGGCCATCAGCAACCAACCCCATGACCAGGCCAGCAGCACCTAACCCCAGGACCAAGCCGTCAGCAACCAACCCCAGGACCAGGCCGCCAGCACCTAACCCCAGGACCAAGCCGTAGCAGTCAACCCCATGACCAGGCTGTCAGTACCTAACCCCAGGACCAAGCATTCAGCAACCAACACTAGGACCAGGCCGTCAGCACCTTACCCCGGGACCAAGCCGTAACAGCCAACCCCATGACCAGGCCATGAGCAACTAACCCCAGGACCAGACCATCGGCAGCCAACCACAGGAACAGGCCCTCAGCACCTAACCCCAGGACCAGGCTGTCAGCAACCAACCCCAGAAGCAAGTTGTCAGCAACCAACCCCAGGAGCAAGTCGTCAGCAACCAACCCCAGGACCAGATCGTCAGCAGCAAACCCCAGGACCAGAACAAGACAGTCGACATGGAGCAAGTGAAGAAATATGGATATCAAAAAATTTTGAAATTGAATGTTCTACTTTTCCATGTTAGTTCAAAGAAATAAAAGTCAGTAGTCTTGAAAAACCTTGTTTCACTTGTAAATCTATGTAAATGATTTTAATTAATTTTCTTTACGTTTTAAGTAAAAAGTGCTAAGTGTGGTCTAACAAAGGTAAAGGGCAACTTTAACCACTTATGATGTTTATACTGCTTGTAATTGGAATGAAGTAAACATCTGTTGAGTGTTTTGACATAAAAGTGTTGGATTGTGAGGCATTAAAAACCACAAAATGCAACGGGTCCACCAGACCCACAAACACTGGCTGAGTAACAACAATATGAACACCACACAAGGGTTAAAGAAAGCTAAATTAAGAAATAAACTGCAGCAAATACTTGTCATTCTAAAAAAAAGGTTTTGTGAGTGACTGTATAATGATCTTTACTGTACAGCAGGGTGCCCAAGTCCAGTCTTTGAGAGCTACTATCCTGAACAATTTGGTTGCATCCCTTCTCCAACACACCTGCATCAAATAACTGGCTCGTTACCAGGCCTCTGCAGAACTGAATGACATGTGCATGAGGGAATTAACAATTTAATTCAGGTGTGTTGGTGAGGGTATGTTCTAAGAAATGCAGGATAGTAGATCTCGAGGACCGGACTTGGGCACCCCTGCTGTACAGTATGTACAGTACAGCAGGGGTTATCAGACTGAGCAGGGAAAGGCATGCAGCAAAGCGCCACAGGTCCAGACATAAACCTAGGCGATGTAGCCTTTGAAAATGGGATGACTGCTCAACCATTTCCGCTAAACTTTACCATTTTATCTTAAAGTAAAATTACACTACCAAATAAACTGGGTGCAGGAATAGGCCAAACACCCAATCAAATTTCATCCCAGATAACATCAGTTTAATATATAACAGCACTTTCAGTATGGATTGTTTTGCTGGCATGCCAAATATTTTAAGATCTTTCATGGGAACTGATTGTGGTCTTCCTCTGATGAAAATTTGGACATTGCAGTTGCTGCAGTATTTTTTTTTTTTTTTTAAATACCAAAACAGAAATATAGCCCTTCTACAGCACTTCCTTTTTGAATGCTGTTGACAAAACCTTCTCACTATAATCTATCCCATTGCTCTCATCAGTCAAATGTGAAATATTTTTCCTTGATGTAGTTCAGGTGTTGAACACATGCTTTAGAGTGCACAACACGAAAGGGTACATTGTCACAAATTTTTCTTCCATGACTATTTTTCTTCTTTCGTGATTCTTAATAATTTACAGGTAATGCCAGTGTTCCAAGACAAATGTGGAGCAGAAAAATGACTGGCCTTTCTATATAACGACAGGTGTCTAAAGCCAATTTGTTGCCCGTCACATATTTTATTGAAGGGATGCCCATGGGAACCCCTTATCTGATGGACGCTTTCCAACAGCTTTGTGCAGACTAAAAGGCTTGGAAAAGTCAACCATTTACCTCAGCCCAGAGGTTTGGGATGGGTCTTTGTTTGTGAGAGCTCAAAGGCTTAGAAAGGCCAAATGCTTATCATAGACCAAAAGACCTTTAAGGCTTTAAGGCCACCTGCTCACAAAATAAAATCTGTTTTGTGACTCGGCAGCAGGTGAGTGATGCTGCTGTGAGCTGCTGCGAAAGGTGTCCACTCAATCTTTAACTCATTCTTGGGGATTTCTGAACCAGGTCTGTGTTCCTTTTAAGTTATCATATTAAGCTTTTTATTTATTTATAACTTAGTTTATCTAATCTTATCTCACTCTATAAAAACACATTAGCTTCTTAGGTTTGGGGTCATTTTATGTATATAATGCTGTTTTAAGTACATATACTGTATAATTACCCCCCAAATTTTCATTTGATTAAATAAACAATTATATCAAGTATATGGTTTAACCTCTCTGCCTTTCCTTTGTAAGAAGGCTTTCGTGAATGATCTTGCATGAGCTTATTACATCTACATGAAGAGCCAGTGCATATCTGCATCCCCTTCTTGATTTCAAGGTTGCTTGCCGGCATGTGTGGTATTTTTCCTTGATCAAAGAGATATCCAGACTGCCCTCCAACCTGGTTGTCATGGGAACAGATGTCACATGACCTAAAGTGAGACAAACTTTGGATGAGAGAGGATTGGCTCTCTGGAGGGCGTCAGTCCCCCTCTCAATTCATCTGACATGGTTACCTAGGAAACAAGGCTGTGAGAACAGGAAGCTGAGAGAAGATGTAAGCTCTTGTTTGTTTGGATAACAGCAAAGAAGCTGCCTGCACTTCAGATATCTAGAGGTTATGCTATTAACTTGAAGATCTAAACCACGCGGTCAAATATCCAATTATCGGGACATTTGTCCATCTATCATCCTATTTATTGTTCCCTGTATCAGTGTACCTGCTCATAGTATTCGATGGAAGAGGGAACAAAGGCAATCTTTGGACCATTTGAGTGAATAGGAGGTACTTAGCGAATCCCTTCGATCAAAGACCTTAATTATTAAACATCAAACAACAAGGTTAATAGGTTAATGAGAGAGGATGTTTGATGCTCCCAGCAGCTCTACATGACTGATGCTCACATTTGATATGGATGGCACTGAGAATGAGTCTGACAGTCTCTCAATAACAGTGACAGCCCATGTACTGATGGAGGGCGGTAATCAGTTTGCCTTGGGGTGTTTTACAGGTCCCATTGGCTGTCAGTCATCTCAAACCGCAGCCACTGTTGGGGCTTTTGTGGTATTTATTTCATGCTGGTGTGGTATTGGCGCTTGTGTTTGAAACTACATAGATTGGTGTTACACAGTGGCACTTTTCAAAATAATGCTTAATCTTCTTCCCTCCATTTGCCTGTGTTTTCATCTTTTCAGATGGAATTGTTTTTATTTTGGTCCTATGCCAATCAGAGAACTTCTACCTTAGCTTGATACAATCCCTAAACATAGTTACCTGGAATATATTTTCCAATGCGGGCTGCTTAATGATTCTGTTTATGCAACAGTATTCCCCTTACCTGCTGAATATCTTTTATTTATTTTGTATAATGATCAGGACAGCAGTAAACAGAAGATCACATGCTCTATGCTCTCCCTGTTTTATTAATCTCTAGTCCTTTCATAAAGAAACAGGAACCCTCTCTACAGTAAGCCATCAAAGAAAGACTCAATATTGTACCATACCAGTGTGCTTCTGCATGCAAGCACCAGTTCAATAATCAGTGACCCAGTTATTTTAATTGCTTACCCAGAAACACAAAGACAAAAAAAAAAAAAAAAGGATAAATAGCACAGGGTTGTTCCTGCACCAGCCTCGTACGCCATAAATAAGGAAGGTCTTCCCATTAACAAGCATGTGATCAAGGGATTCTTTCACGCAAAATCATGAAAGAGAATATATAAGCAGCCTAATATCCAGAACTGTGTTCTATGTAAAAAACAAAAGGGTGGAATCCATGGAATAATTTAAACATATTCTGACCCAATAATAACAGAAGAAAGAGCCCTTTCCAGGATTTTAGGTCTTCTTTAATGATATCAGGCATTTCTGCAACTTTCTCACATAATCTTTCTATTTTATAATCATTACAGGTGGCTAAAATTTGCTGGTTGTCTAAGTCAAGTTGCAGTGACGGGAAAGTTAAGAAAAACTGTATCTGGCACGCTATTTCCAGCTAAATGCACTGTATCAATTTGTTATGCAACCTATTTTAACATGTTTTACACAAGATGGTAAAAACAGGTTGACAGGGAAATTTCTCATGGCATAGAACCACAAAGTAACATGGCCTGCCACTCTCTAATTATAAGATAGTGTTGCTTCCTTTACTACACCTAGCAATCAGCTTGCTTAATTTAACCTTTTGGCAGCAGCAGTGCAATATGGCTTTTGTACCATTACTTTAATCAGTAAGCAGCTTATTGTGCAATATATGATCTGGGGTTTCCGTCTTGAGGATTCATGTTTGATTTTGTCCTTCTTTTCTACATTATACTGTATATATATATATATATATATATATATATATATATATATATATATGTGTGTGTGTGTGTGTGTGTAGCATATGCGTTTGTGTCAAGTAAATTTTTAAGAAAATTTATGATCATTTTAGCTAATAAGGTTTGCAGGGCCAACATCCTCTTTTCCTTTCCTTGAAGGTATTTTGAAATAAAATGTGAAGGAGTCAGGATTAATTGTAGATTTAATCCCTTGGCAAAATTTCCTAAGAATCAAAGAGAATTGGCCCCTGCAGTCATGGAATACAAAGTATCATGATTTTGTGACAGAATATAGAAGGCTTACAGAAAAATACTGTACATAGCACTTTTACTATAAAGGTTTAAAAAAATCGTACATTACCTTTGTTCTGTTTCTGCAGTATGTTTGCTGTACACCTCTCACATGACTGATGATATTTTCTTTATTTGCATTCACAGTGTCCATGATCACACATCATGGATGTGTGATCATTGACACACATCATAGGCAACGGCAAAATCAGGATGCACCAAAAGCACCATCCACAATGAAGAGGTTCAGATTGTTGACTGCCATTAACATTTTGGCACATTGTTCAGTTCAGAGCTCAAATGAAAAAACTCTGAGCTGATTGTCAAAAGGGGTCAACAAAGAGTTCATTTAATGCATAAAATATCATTTTAATGTCTGTGATAGTATTTTATGTAACCTTTATCCTTAAAGCCCTCAAATGTTTTCATTCATCTGCTGGTGCAATGGGCTGTCAGTCAGAAAAAAGAAGAGTTTAAACACCGACCCCACTCATTTCAGACGAGACGAGAGTAGACTATATTTACTTTTATTTCAAAGACTTAAGTACGGGGTTTCCAAAAACCAACCAACCAAAAATAATTCATTGGATGTAATTTCAAATTTGAAATCACTGATATTAATGATTTCACAAACATGTGATTTTATTGACATGCCCTTTTGATTTGTTCTTTGTTTCCCTGAGACAAAAGTAAAAATTGGTCATCCGTGCAAAGATTATTGTTGTACGTGTTTGTGGAAAACCTGCAAAGTAATTGTCCTTTGGGATAAATGAAGTTGTTTGAACTGAACAGTGTTGCCACTCTTGCATTTGGCACAACTTTGCCGTTAGATGGAAGGTTGCTATAACTGTAAAAAAAAAAAAAAAAAAAAAACTTGTAAAAATTGATGTCATTCACAATTTTCAAAGCCCTTTTCAGACTTGCTCTGGAAAGTGGTAATAGTGCAGACTTCGTCTTTTATACCGGGGGCCAGCCGGTACATGTAGTGGATATTTACCAGCTGGCCCCCATGTCACAAGAGCGGAAATGTTGCAGCACATTGTTTTGGCTGAACACACAAGAAAATGTTCTGGACAGGGTGGGAGGGATAGTGTGGCTGTGTTGACTTATCTGGAACATTTTCTGATGTCTGAACGTGGCTGGGTGCAATAAGTCAACGAGAAAGCGACGTGTTTGGAAAAAACAGTTAAAGAGCAGATGGACTTTATCGCTCATGTTCCACAATGCAAGTCTGAAAGCGGCTTTACTATTGGTCACAGTAAGGAGTTTAAAAAGCATGATGGTGGGGTGGCGTTAAGCTTAACTGGTTGATTGGCCACCCCATGGACAGAGGCTACAGCTCCCCAGTGCAGCTAGCCCACGTTTGAATCCTAGCTTGGGGCTCTTGCTGCAGATCATTTTCTGTTCTATCTGACCAGCTACTGTTAAAGAAAGACCACTAGAGCCCCCCAAAAAATCCTTTTAGAAATATAATGATGTTTTTAAAAATTTCCAACATAACTTTTGCAGTTTTTCTCAGCCCCCTATCAACGGCTAATTCAGCATCCATCCTGCGTTCCACCTGTACTGTAAGCTCTCTCCAGCTCAAAGACACACATCTTGATCTTTGTCTTATCGCTTGCTCTGTCCCCTTGTCTCTATGTTTTCCTTTCTTTCCCCGATAATGTCTCTTTACGTTTCTTTGATGAATTAGCCACTGTGTGTGGTCAAAACAGTTAGGGTGTTGATATCTGCTTGTTGGCATGTGATACAGTGAAAAAGGGTTCAACACATGCAGTGTCCCAGAAAGAAGATTTGTGTAGTGCAATTTCTTAGCCTCAAGACAGCTTTGATGGCTCCATAAATGTGCATGATAAATGTCATTGCACCATCAAACAAGTCAGGAACTTTGCATTTTAAAGGAGCCCTATCATGAAAAATGGACTTTTAAGAGCTTTTCAGCATGTCAGTGTGTTATTTCCTCATCAAGAAATGATTTAAATCGTTATTTTTCTTCATTCACGCATATTTGAGTAATCTACATGAATATTTAAACCAAGCGCTACCTCCCTGCAAAAGGCTGACTACCCACCGCGTTACGTATGAACGTGGCACCAATCACGAAAGTCCAAATGCGCACGCTCAGTATCGTAGCAAGACGCCCTCTGTTGAACAGAAACTCATGAAATCACACTCTCTGGGGAAGAAACTAACACCTGCAGGAAGATTTCCTCAGAGACAAGCAGCCATCAGCTAACAGACGATTGCTCAAGAGTTCAGGAGAATTTTCTTCCTTTTTTTTTTTTTATTTTTATTTTTTTAAGCTCTAGAGGACAGCAAGTTGGGGGAAATGCAGTTACGTTCAGCGTGGTTATGTTCAGCGTGGGAGTGTATTTGTTGTACCTACTGGATGAATCGCCTTGCCAGAAGTGGTTGGATTTTAACTTCAGGAGCAGGGAAAAAAACCCTCAACTTCGTGAGTGAACTTCAGTCCTGACAACTTCATGAATCTCGGGCAGTAAAGTGTTTTTTTCTCTGGGATTACTTCTGAAACCTGACGCAGTTCCTACTATAAAAACGCGCATGGACAGACAACAACACTGGTGAGTCAACACATCTCTCAGCTCAATGCTAACTGTTAGGCTATGATTTGTTCGCTAATTTACTTACTTGTCAGGGGTCTCTGTGGTACTTCTGTGGTACTGCGTATACTTCAAACTCCATATCAGACTCTGTGTCGAGCGCATACAGCTCCATAACAGGCTGGTCTGTTTTATCCCGTTGATCGGAGTCCGATTATCCATCAATGTTTACAAGATCCATGTGAGTGCTGCTTAGCTCAGCGCTAACTGTTAGCCTATGATTTGTTCGCTAAATTACTTGCTTATCAGGGGTCTCTGTGGTACTTCTGTGGTACTGCGTATACTTCAAACTCCATATCAGACTCTGGGTCGAGCGCATACAGCTCCATAACAGGCTGGTCTGTTTTATCCCGTCGATCGGAGTAATTATCCATCAATGTTTACTACTAACATCCACATGAGAGCTGCCGGTGCCGGTGCTACAGACAATTCTGTGACCCTTCAGAATAAGTGTCTCTTCCGGGGCGACGTCATGAAATGGGCGTAAAACATGCTGCAATTGGTCGAGAGCTCCGCGGTTCAGTACAGTCAGCCATCTTACTTCCGTGTTGGAAATTAGATGCATCGAAAAACTAATATTTAACACCAAATTAGTTTCTATAGTAACGATGGGAACATATCTAGCTTATAAATGCCTATATTTGACTTTTGGAACATTTGAAAAGCATGATACAGCTCCTTTAAGGTCAGAAACTTACATAGGGGGTCTTTAAAGGTAGGACTATGTACCTCTCTGACTTTAAGAGTATACATTTGACTTGTTTTGGTTGCACAGTGGCATTTATTTGGTACGTTGCTTGAGCTGTCATTGCCCAGGAGCGTCCCAAGGCTGAGGCATGACACTTCACAACATCTGCTTGTCGTCACAGCTGAGTTTCACTCCAAGTTATGCTAGAAACTGGATATCAACCCACTGGCCAGTGTGAACATGCACTCTGGCTGATTCATCAACAAAACAGTAAGAGTACCCTGAGGACATTCTTTAGAAAACCATTAGTGAGAAATAAATCCAAGAAGCTCCAGCTGTCTGTTATATAATTTACGAAGCTCGCATTAGGGAAACAGGTTCAACAGACTCTGTAGAAGTTGTTTTATCATTCACTCCTGCTCCACAAGTGTTTCAATTTTTCTATGAAAACATTTAAAAATATTTTAAACTAACTTTCACCCAAAACTGACTGACTGCACCTGGAATCTGATTGCACTGGTAAGTTTAGATGCTTAAACAAATAAATAAACAATAAGATAAAAACACTATAAAGTTTTATGGAGATTGCTTGCACCAATATCACATACATACACACAAACATACAAAAACAATTACAGTACACACACAAAGTGATCTGGTCCTTATGGGAGCTTAAAATTAAGTACATAAATACTCAGACAAATAATATTATTCAACATTTCAAACTGTACCAAAACCAAACGGCAATACCAGTTTTTGAACACCTAAATACATTTCAGTAGTTTGTCGGAACACTTTTAGCAATAACAACTTGAAGTAGTCCTTTTCTGTTTATTGTGATACATCATTCACATCAGGTTGAAGAAGTTTTACTCTGCTCTTCTTTATAACATTGCATCAGTTCATTGAAGCTTACAAACATTCATTTATGCAGCTCTGAAGGTCTCATCCCAGCATTTCAATCAAGCAAAGGTTAAGACTTTTGGCTACTGGAACACCTTGATTAATTTTTCCAGCATTTATGTAGATCTGAAGTTAAAGTAGAGCTTATTATCTTGTTGCATGACCCAATTTTGGCCACTCTTTAGCTACCAGACTGTTGCCCTCACATTTGACTCCAGAATGCTTTGATATGCAGAGACGTTCTCTGCTACTCCTCTTAGTGTTGTTCCTCAATGATTGAAAGCCGTCCGAGTCCTGTGGCTGCTAAACAAGGTGAAACTGTCTCCTCTCTATAATGGTCAAGAGGTGTCATGAAGTAGCCTATTAATCTGCTGTGTTTGGCCATTATTCAAGTGCCATGGTCTTTTATACAAAAGTCATGGGGTCTCATTCACTAATATCATCTTAAGTTTGTTCTTAGTGGCGTACTAGGGGTGGGTGGTTTAAACGGAATATGGTAGAAACTATATAAATTCTGCCAACAGTAGAGATTTTGATCAAACCAGCCTATCGCGATGGTATATGTTAATGATGACGTCATCATTTCTTAGTTGAAGCTGCATGGCCACCTCTGCAGCTGCATAGGAAACTCTGCTGTCAAACATCTGCTGTGCACGCCAACACAGCGTGGAGAGAGCGGCAACAGGGAGCGAGGCAGGACCCACAGACAGGTAAACTTCAAGATCACCCAACAAACGTGTAGATTTCAGAGAGAGGAAAACTAGAGGATGATAAGTTGCTTGAGATGTTACAAGTTGAATAAATTAAATGCAGACACAATGCTAACACTACAGTAGGCTGATGAAGTTGACACTGGTAAACATACAGTAGGTGCCAATTTCAGGGCCCGGGCACCAACGGAGAACACCAAGCACCCATGTGGGTTTTATGGAAAGTCAATGGCAAGTCAGTCTTATCAAGCATTCAATGTTGGGAATAACAACCTCTGATGTTAAGAAAAAAATATCACTGCAAGTGAAGAGCATAAACACTTATGTTCAGTGTTCATATTTGCACTAAATATTGAAAGTTTGAAATTTGTTGTTTTATATTTATCAGAAACAAACCCATATAACTTTTCTATTTTTTTTACATGTTTTGCACAATAAGTGTTCGTAAAATGGCATTCTATACAATTTTGAAGTGTTTTTTGTGCTGCAATGTATCTGGTATGTGGGTAATGTTTAGAAACAGTAGTGTATATACGTATAACTAATGATTGTTTATTTTTTTATTAATTCCCACAATGCAAAGTGAGCAAACACAAGAAAATCTTAATGACATCAATGTTTGGTTTTACTACCTTTTGCCTTCAAACAAGCATCAAATCTTATAGGTACAAAGCTCACAGATGCACAGATGCTAAGGATGATAGATGCAGGGGTCTGCCAAGGAAACTTAATGCAGCAAATGAAAAATATACCAAGCCTCTTTCCCTTTGAAATCAGAAGATGTCCAGTGGTGCGATAGAACTGGTAGAAACCAGTGGGATGCAGGTACACTCATTTACTGTCCGGATAATTGTCTGTTGAGTCACTTGGCCTAATTTTCATATCAGGGTAGGGCTTTTGGGGTTTTTCCATGACCACTTCAAGCCAGACTTATCCAGTAATTTGAGGGTGCAATGCTAACAATATTGCCCTGGTGGCCTGTTGATGCCTAGTCAATGTAAAGGAAACACTTATCTGATCCCTGATCAGGATGTATCAGTCAATTCCAATTGAGTCTGGAACCATGTGATCTGCTAGTATTTCCGATCATGTGATCGGATCAGAACATCCTTGCTCGAGGCTGGAAAATAATCTGTATTCCATTTACCACTAGGGGGCTCTGTGACTGAAGAGTAATGAAATATAAGAGATGCAACGCATGCTCGTGAAGTATCTACTCTGCAAAATTGACTGAATACAAATACTTCAACCATTCTGTATCTTGGTGTCTTCTACTGCCAACATAACAAACTTCAAATGTTAACACTTTAACTTTAAGGCCTTCAGAGTCTCAGATGAATACAATGAAGACCACATACTGACAACAAACTAAATGACCAAATGCCAAATTTTTGTACCAATTTCAATTTTATTTTTGGTAAAAATGAAAAATAGCATTGGCCTCTGACAGTCACATTATTTTTCATTACTTTGGTTGCACAATATTGATAATTTTTTCTATCCTGAAATAATGTCTTTATGGGGTTTTTCACGTACTCATGTTAACAAGTTTATCCAGAGGTTGAGTAGACCTGCATTAATGTTCAAATCACACAAATATATCTTACTTCAGCTTCAATTATATTCAGCTTGAATGCTCAAAACACTAGTGAAGAAACCCCTCTGCATCTTAGACTGTGGGATCATCATTTTCTCTACCAGGATAGCTCGATCAGAGATGTTTGGAAAAAGCATGATACTAAACAGTGATGAAAAATTGTGCCTCATGGTAAAATTGTAGGTTTTTCACTGCAGTTTGTCTGACAACAAAAGGGGGGAAGTACCACAGAGACACAAACTGTGCATGGCGCTTGGAGAAAGAACGGTGCACCCAGCGGGAGAGAAAGCACAGGTGGGTCTGGCAGAACTGTACGGATTAGTGAGTGAGCAGCAGTCAGAGAGAAATTAGTTTGATCCAGTGGGAGGCTCTGCTGTCATTCTTATGAAAAAACTGACTCACCTCTCCTGTCCACTCTCTTTCTCTTTGCCATCAAATATTCTTTCTCTGCATTTTTCCCTGTTCCTTTCCTACCTCCCTGTGCAAGCCAGTCACAGACATCAACAAACTTCACTGTCAGTGCATAAACTTTTAAAAAGTCTCACCATATTTAAGAGGTCTGAAAACTGAGTAAACAATGCTTGAACACACAGGCATCTGTTGTGGATTTTCCATGGAAAACAAGAAGTAAATTTCTTATTACTATCAAGCAGAAAAAAAGTTGTGGTATAAAATGCCTGAACTACGGTAAATGGTCATAATTTCTACCTTGTGGCTAGTGTGTATGTGCTCATATTTTGCTACCTTCGTCACATAACAGATTTTACTTTCACAACAAAATGAGAATACTAAAAGGGGAGCGCTTTTATTGCAAAAATATCTGGTAGACCTATGAAAAGATGGAAACTTAATGCAATCACATCTTAAATTTTGACATTGGCTGTGTTTATCTTAAGAAGCTCTCACCAACAAAGGGTCGCTAAGATAAGGCTGTTTCACAGATGCCTTCTTATTGGTGTTCTTTAGGTTGTTCCTAAGAATGCTCTCAAAGATGTTCTTAACAGAAACAATCGAGAGCAAATCCATCAGTGACCTGTGATTCAGCCCAGATGTCAGTCACAGCGCTGATATTCCTACCACTAATACGCCACTGTAGGTGTGCAAACGGCCAAGTTGTATTTACCAGGTCCAGTAAATCAGTAATTAATGCATGTAGTCCAAAAATCTTTTTTTTACTTATTCTAAGAGTGGCCAAGTTTCTTTTTGCTTGTAATAAGAAAAAAAAAAATCTGCCAACAGAACAAACAAAATTTTGTTGATAAGATTTATTGAAGACACACAAGGGAACTTTTAGCAGTTTTTTCTCAGTGACGCGCCCCCTATCACCAGCTAAACTAGCATCCGTCGTGCATCGTACCTGTACTGTGAGCTCACTTCAGCCACTAAACACAGTCCTGACTCTTGTTCTGTCCCTTCCTCTCTATCGCCAGTAATGTTTCCTTGCATTTTTTGCTGAATCCAACATGGTGCACGTTCAAAATACCCGCTGTGTTCATGTCTGGTTTACATCCGGTTGCTAGTGAGTGACGCTGTGCTGCAGCCAATAGTCGGCTGCAACGTCACAGTCGCGTCCCAGATAGGAATCTTACATCCTGCTGTTTCTGAGCCCCGGGATGCCTCTGGGCAGCGATGGCTCGAAAATGCAATGAATGTTGGTGTGCCATCAAAATGAGTCAGAAACGCATATTTTTAAGGTCAAAAAATTACATTGTGTGTCTTTAAAATAAGATGCATTGCCTCAAAACAAGTTCCTATATCTCAGTGAAATGTTTTTCTTTAGGTAATTTTGTCTTATTTTGAGTGTGATTAGATATTTTGACTAAAAATTGGAAAAATATATTTGGTAAGATTTGATTTTTTGCAGGGTAGACTGGATGACTGTCCTGATTACAACATGTATTTGAGTAAAAGTACATAATATTAATCTACTTACTCAAAAAATTGCATGGTTTAATATTTTTTTTTAATTTCTATCTCTTTTCATTGAGTTTTTCTTATTTGTGTATGGCATAAATGTATAATTTATGCTGTCAGGGACACTTCATCAAGTTAAAGTTTAGAGCTCTGACTTAATAATTTTGAATTCTATGTCATGGCATCTTGATCATGTATTCGAAATAGAAAAAATAAATATAGGTAAACTGAAACCCATCATGGTTGAATACCTTTCAGATCTTTAGGTGAGAATCCACCCATGTGCCAAACAGCAGTCACCACCTCTGTTCACAAGCCAAATAATTACAATTAATAAGCTGACAGGCCGAAGAAGTGAGGTACAGTAAATGAACAGTGTGTCAGACTGAGGTCATGATTTTTGTGTCTATATATCTCTAATTTTTCTTGTGATTTTCATCTATCACTAGTCCATTCCATTTTGTCGGTGATGCTGTCATTCCAAACTTTATCAGACATGACATTTGCAACCTTTATCATCCTCCCTCCAGGTTTCGTGTGAAACAGCTGACATCTGGATTGTGGCCTGTGACATTTAGAGAACAGTTGGCACAGTATCATTGGCAATGAAAACACTAGTAGTTGCTGAAAATGTTTCTCTTGGTGTTTTTATGGTCAGATGTATTGTAGTATACCTATACACTAATTGTAATACTTCAACTTCTGACCATAAAAATGTGTGGTGCAGAAAACAACAGATTGAATCAAATCTGTGACTAATAAAGTAATCAATAAATATTATAAAAGAAGAAAAAAAATACTGTCAGACAAATTGCTCACTATAAACTCTAAAACTTATTACATTTTAAATCTTTTTGATATCTTTATGCACTTTAATAATGTAGCCTACTGTATCTCTCTCTCTCTCTCTTTGCACACACACACACACACACACACACGTATATATATATATATATATATATATATATATATATATATATATATATATATATATATATATATATATATATATATATATATATGTCATGCATTTGATGAACTTTGTAATCAATGCTTCTAGCACATGTAATCTTAATAATAACATCATGAAGTTTATGGTAATTATAGCTGCCGGCTCTTCATTGATCCCTGTGGGCCAAAATGGTGATCCCCTTTCAGCTGCAGAATAATAGCTAAACCTTTAACCTGGACTTGAATCAATAAACCTGCTGGAATCCACCTTCACTGTGAAATGAGCACCACTATTGGACCCCCATTAAACACATTGGTCATGAAATTCTATCAGTTTTTTTTTATTATTATTATTTCTTCTTTTCTTTCATCTGAAATTTCTTGCTTTAAGAAAAAAAGTATAGTGCCTTTTTTGTGATGAGGTGATTGTTCTTAATATTAATTAGATTCAGCAAACCAAGAAAGCCAGTGTGTGGATGAATAATTCATGTTTGTTTTTGAATCAGCCTTGTGAAACTGGCATTCACTAAATAATGTATGACTGTGTGTCTTTGATAATAGGGTTTGCATTAGAAGTAATATGCTTTCGTTCATTCCACAGGGCAGATTCTTGCCCAGGCGAGTTATTGTAAAAAAAAAATTGATTTCCCTAAAACCTTGTGAGCCAAAAGACATTAGTCAGCATTGTCTGAGAGTCAGTGCAGCACGCAAGACAAGGCCCCATGCGTTAGGGTGAAAGGTAAGGGCTGTTTTTTTTAGTTGTTGTTGTTGTTTTTCTTTTTAATCTCATATATTCACCTTTAGTAAATTTAATTATTTCTGCAATGAAGAAAAATTGCTAAACACAGAGATCGATAAGTTTCAGCACATTAAAACACATGCAGTCATGAGAAATGACATTTTGAATATGTATTTGGACCCACTGTTAAATTTTTATACATATCCAAATAAGATTCCCTAGTATCAAATGGCAGGGGCTTGATCTTTAAACAGTTAATATTTAAGATTTCCCTTGCTCAATGATGCTTGAAGGCAAAGTGTGAAGCACACAGAATTTACTAAAGCAAGTGTAATTTCAACATGAGCTCAAAGAACTGCTTTAATGAGTGTTTACAGAAAGATAGGAATTAATATGGATTCATAATGCCTCCAAATATGTTATCTGAATGGAAAATAAGTGTTCTCTGGGGAATTAACCCAGGTCAATATATAAGCATTGCTAACTATCATGATGTGAACCAAAATGGTAAAAATGCCTTCATAAAAGAGGAGGAGACACATGGAAATGGCTTTGATTTTTACACTTTTGGCTTTCATGATATTTTTAGATGCTGTAGCTTCAGCATGACAAAGCATCAATCATTATACTTGTCACACAGTGAAGGAGTGAGAAAAGACAAACAGATTTCTGTCAAGCGGTGTAATGATATGCAATGCTCAGATTCACAATTAAAAGGGCTACGACATAGAACTGGTTCATTTTTTTCCATTTATTATTTCAAAGCTGAGATTAATCACATGAAGGGAAATAATGACTAAACCTAATCATAGACTTCTGCTTCTTGCTCAGCAATGATTACAGTCAGACTGGCTGCCCAGCTGTATGATTTATGACAGAACAAGATGGTTATTAATGGATTTTGTAATTGGTGCATATGTTTATGAAAACGGCTGTCTGCTTCTGACAGTCTAAGAAAGATGTCAGGTAAAGCAAAACTGGTCCAACAACTGACCAACTGAGGATGTCTCAAAAGGCATTGTACAGGTATCGTGAATTATCAAGGTTTGAAATGTTTTCTATTTCCACAAGTTTCTATACCTGCTTAATCCAATTAAGGGTCACAGGAAGGGGCTGGAGTCTTCCCCAGCTGCCTCTGGTGGAAAGCAGGGTACATCCTAACATTTCTGCTGCAAGGTGACGGTGCTAACCACCACACCACTGTGCAACCCTGGACAAAGCTCTTAAAGAATACAATGTGCATTCCTGCCACATGTGTGACTGCAGAGCATTAAGCAAAAGAATCTGTTCAACTGTCAGGATTTATTACAAGAACCTCACATCATGTGCTTGTTTACTCTTGTCTTGATGGACTGTCTTTGTCTCTCCCTGCTATATATTGTAGGTTCCATGTGTTTTTTCAGTAAATGTTATTGGAGGCTACTTCCTGTCAGAACAGCTTCTCCTACAAATGAATTTCCACTTGTAGAATAATTTCAGGGTTCTCAGCTCTTGGATGTTGAGCGCAAGACTGGTGCAGTTCACACTTTTCACACTTTCTCCTACCGTGCAACAATTTTGTCACCTGGTGGAAAATAAAGTAGCCGATGATGCTTGAGCATCGCAAAAGACAGGGCAGTTTGGTAGCACATAAACTGATATCATGTTGAGCTGGGTTTGTTGGGTAGATGTGTGAGGCAACAGTTGTTCAAGAGATGTAAAGACACAAACTTGCAGGGCACCACTGGGCTCTTTTAAGGTGGAAGACTGCATCTTTCCATTATCCCCAGCAGACAACATTAGTGTGATGGGGGACTACGGTGGTCCTGGCCAGCATCAGTTTGAGCTGCTGGCTCCAGCCTACAGTGGTCCCTACAGTCACAGCTTTCAGAGCCAAGGAAGCGTTAGGGCAAGAAGAGAGGGTGGGAGCAGTTTCTGAGAAGTGGAGCTACTGTACAGTAGTTAGTTGATCAGGTGAGAAAAAGCAATCTGATACTCTTCACTGAAAAAAAAGGGAAATTGGGCAAACCATAGTGATACATTTGTTATAGTAAGTCAGACAGGTTAATTTAAAACAAACATGCAAACAAGAAATCATGTTAAAACAGGTCAACCACTTAAGGGATAACTTTCCTTTTTTCAACCTGGACCTTATTTTAAGGAGTTTATATGTGCATTTACTCACCGGTAAAATTTCTGTATCACTTTTTTTTTTTTTTTTTTTTTTTTTTTTTTTTTTTTTTTTTTTTTTTTACTTGTCCTGTCCAGCATCGAAGCAAGCAGAATGGAAATCTGATTGCTTTATTCTGTTGAACAGTTTTGCTTTATCAAGCGGAGCTTTATGAATATAAGGCTCCACTTGATATCATGTTTATTCATTTTATTTCTTTATTTAAACATTTGTCTATTACACCATTCCATTTCATACTGCTGGGCCTGACAAGGGAGAAATGAAAAATTTCTGTATCACTTTGACTCCTTTGGGAAATATTACATTGAGTCACCCTTTGGCATACATCTATATTGAGAGAGACGGGGCAGCCATTCTATAAGGCATTATCTGCAGCAAAACACCTTCATTTCATTGCTGCTTTAAGGAGAAAGAACAAACAAATGAGTGCTATTGTCTCATGAGTTCAGAGTTAGCACTCCATTAGTTATTGAGTGTTATTCACAATTTTAGGAGGGACGCGTGGCCACAATGCACGTTTCAGTAGTATGGCTGAGAAGAGCAGCTCGCACAAAAGACATCAAAAAAACACAATTCGTGAAATCGGAACTCACAAGAAAATTGTACTCATTCGTTCTTTCATTCTACTTACAGTATTGATGAAATGAAAGAGTTTTGCTGTAGATAATGCCTTATAGAGCGGTTGCCCCATCTCTTATATGGATGTGCGCCGAAGGGCAACTCAACGAAATATCTTCAAAGTGATACAAAAGTTTTACCAGTGAGTAAATGCACATAAAAACTCCGGGAAAAAGGGTCCAGGTTGAAAAAAAAAAGAAGTAATCCTTTAAAGCCAGAGTTGGTAATCCATTTCAGAAACACTTTTTGTTATACTGGGTGAAATGGTCCTTCCATCCTGACAGTATCAATACATCATGTATTCATAAAAAGAAGGAAAAAAGTCAGACCTCTGTGAGAGCTGCAGGTCTGTAAGAACTCTGACATATCAGCACCGGAAGGCAGGAATTGGTCATCTGCACTGTATAGAAAGAACCAGTCAATGCCTTCATGTCTTGTCTCTGTCCCTCCCCTCTCCCTGTCCCCACGTGCGCTGCTCTGTGCACCGATCATTGTAAACAATATAGCTAATGGACTGCTAATTGCTGCTGCGTCAAAAAAATAAATGCAAAATAAAACAACAGATAAGGATCAAGTCTTGGAAGTGTTGACGTTTGCAGTGTGGACTTTTTACACTGCAGAATGAGTTTTAGGTGAGTTAATGAAGGCTTTTAGAAATGTAGTTCGTCAGCTTTTTAGTCGGAAGCTAACGAGCTCTCCACTCAGCTGTTATCATTAACCTGCTTGTAAAACACCAGCACACACGTCCCTGCGCTCTGAAGGCGTGGTTTTGGAGGGTGTTTTTTTCTTCTTTTTTTTTATGTAGCTAGCTTGAACTGTTTTTCCAATATTGCCAACCCTAGCTTTAATTTTTTTTTTCATTTCCAAATATTATGCATTATGTATTATATTTTTATGATAATCCTAAACATCTCTACATTTGTAATTTGCTCATAGTTGGTGAAAGTTAGAATGTTGTATACCTTTACCATAATTATTTTGTATAATTTTTAATTGAGATTAGAGCTGCCCAATGTTATCAGCTGATATCAGCATTAAAGTGCAATATCAGAAAACATTTGTATCAGTTTTGTTGTATCAATCTTTTTATCAATGAAATTTGCTAAAATCTTTTGGTTCCGTTACAAAATATCACATCATCTTGTTTCATTGGTCCAGCATGTAGAAAAGTCTCTGTTGTTCTGGAAGAACTTCATATCCCAGCATTCTTTTTAGAGTCATGTGACTTAAGTGCAGCTCTGCTGCTACAAACTGACTTGCTTTGAAGTTACTTATAATGCATATGTCTGGTTTTAAGTTCTTGGTTAAAGGTAGAGTCCAAAGTTTTCCTCCTGAAAATAAACATAAGACCTGTGCAACTGAAATCCGTCTCAAACGGCGCCTTTGGACCTTTACTTGCGTGCCGTGGTGAATTTGAATGCAACTCCATCTCCCCCTGCCCCCCCCCCAGCGGGTGCACCGAAGAAAAGGTAAGAGCTTTAGATCATTAGTTTGGCTTTTACCTGCTTCTGAGCTCTGAAGGAGAGGCTTGAAGCTGAATTGGCTGATGAACGAGGCGGCCATTAGCCTGAGAGGGAGAGGCGCTCAGTTTGAATACTGTTGTTTGCAAACAGAAACGGTGGGGGAAAAAAAAAAAAAAAAAAAAAAACGGTGGGGGAGGCTTCAGACTCTACGTTTGAGCTACCAAGTTGTCACAAATATTATAATTAACCGTATGTTGGCTAATACCTGCTAGTATCTGATATATAGCAGCCAGACGTCCAAAATTAATTCCACTGGCTGAGCTAAAGCTAGGGTTGACAATGTTGGAAAAACGGTTCGAACAAGCAACAGTTTAAAAAAACACACCACCCAAAACCATGCCTTCAGAGCGTAGGGACGTGTAAGGCATTGTTTTATGAGCAGGTTAATGAAAACAGCCGAGTGGATAGCTTGTTAGCTTGAAAGTAAACAGCTGACAAACCACGTTTTTAAAAGCTTTAATCCACTCACCTCCAACTCCATCTGTGGTGTAAAAAGTCCACACCACAAAAGTCAATGCCTCCGAGACTTGATCCTTATCTGTTGTTTTGGTTTGTTTTTTTGGCGCAGCAGCAGTTAGCAGTCCGTTAGCTATATTTGTTTACAGTGAGCGGCGCACAGGGGGGGTCATGTGGGGGACAGAGAGAAGAGGGGGACAGAGAAGAGACATAAAGGCATCGATTTGTTCTTTCTATAAGTTGCGAATTACCAAGTCCTGCCTTTTGGTGCGAATGGCCGTGGTTGGTCAGAGTTTTTACAGACCTTCAGCTCTCACAAAGGTCTGACTTTTTCCTTCCCTTTTATGATCACATGGTGTATTGCCTACTGTCAGGATGGAAGGACCACTTCACCCACAAAAAGTGTTTCAGAGCCGGATTACAAACTCTGGCTTTAAGGCTATTTTGGGATCTTTTATCTCTCAAACTATGAGAGATACTCTCATATTTTGTGAGGTCGTATCTCTTAAGACATGAGAGATACAACCACACAGTTGTCTGCATAAATTTGTAGATACTGAATACTGGTAATTAAAGACACACAACGTAACTTTTAGACATTAAAAATCTGTGTTTCTGACTCGTTTTGATGTCACACCAACATTCATTATGCGCATTTTCGAGCCGTCGGTGCCCAGAGGCGTCCCGGGGCTCAGAAACAGCACTATGTAAGATTCCCATCCGGGTCGCGACCGTGACGTTGCAGCCAACTATTGGTTGCAGCACCGCGTCACTCACTAGCAACCGGATGTAAACCAGATATCAACATCGCGGGTGTTTTGAATGCGCATCATGTCGAATTCGGTAAAGAAATGCAAGAAACATCACCGGAGGAAGAGAGGAAAAGAAACAGAGGAAGGGACAGAACAAGAGTCAAGATAAGACTGTCTTTTACTGGCTGGAGTGAGCTTACAGTACAGGTACGAACAAGATGGATGCTAGTTTAGCTGCCGATAGGGGGAAAACTGCTGAAAGTTCCGTTGTGTGTCTTTAAGGGTTGAACAATATCAGCATATCAGATATTGGTTTAAAAAAAAAAAAACAAAACAAAGAACTATATCGAGCATTCCCAACTGAAATATTGGAAGATCGGATATAAAACTGAAAATAAAACAAAGACCTTTAATCAAATTTTTATTCCAAATAATAAATACATTGATAAATCAATCTTTCCTGCTTTTTTTTTTCCCGGGTAAGACAAGCAAGCATTGATATGAGGGGAGAAAAAAATCTGACACTGACACTTAGTTTCCCCAATGGGGGATAAGTACGAAAGGCAAAAAAAAAAAAAAAAGAAAGAAAAATCAATATGACCATATCATTTACCGCTCAACAATAAACAACAATAAGGATGTGGACTCCCTCCTTGTCTGCCCCAACTGATCTGCTGATTGGTTGAAAATTGAAAAGTGAGAAACAGCTGCTCATTTGTTGTTTGAGGTGTGCCAAAGTAGCCACTAGGCAGGCATTATGCAAATGCATTTCATGGTGAGGTAGCCAAGGGAAGGAAGAAAGGCTTGGACCACAAACGAGGCAGTTCGGTCACATCCGGAGCAGTGTCTTCTGTGAGAGATAATAACTTCCATTGTGTACAGTGTAACTTTGCAGACATTTTATTTTAAAAATGATCTTGCAAGAAAATGGCAGAGACGGGAGACCCTTAAATCCATGGTATGACTTTTTAAACAAACATCATAGTCGATCTTTTGTTACTCTTGCAATTATAACAGCCATTCCATATGCTGTTATTTTTTGGCATCTACAGTACCTACTAAATCTCCACTACTCTGCAAATTTGTTGTAATAGAGAGAGAGAGAGAGAAAACACACAAAAAAACACTGTTACAGTGTTAGAATTTCAGGAATATTTTATGATAAAGTGAGGACAAATTTAATTTGGCAAAAAAACATAATTTTAAGTGTGAGGCAGCAACATCAGGGTTCAGTTATAACCTCAGTTTGTTCTTCTTGTTGTTCATGTTGTACAGAGATTTCCTACAGCTACACACACTCAGCATGATGCTGTGCATCTCCACACAGCTAATAAGATACACACACATAGCACTGCAAAATTAATCAATGCTTTTTCAAATCTTACCATTTCATACAAAAGTGCAAAAATTAAATTGGATTAAAAACATTAAAAGAAAAAAAGAAATAATTGTGAATGGTGTCAAATTCAACCAAAGCCTAATTCAAGTACACTTGAGTATTTCATTCCAACAGCTTTAAAAATTACTTTGTCAGATATGGCAATTTTAATGGGCCTTGAGTAGAAGAGAAACTGTTGAAGATAGCCTTTTTGTTACCACAGACTCCAGCAACAATTTTAAAATGCTGCGAAACCACTTACACTACTAGACAAAACACTAACAAAATTCTAAATCAGATGGTCCTAAAGTTATCTATATTTGTGGCACACTTTTCTAACATTCAGTGTTGGTGCAAAACAAACATAACTTGGGGAAAAAATAATCTAACAAAAATAGTATCTGAAAGGAATCAGTAGAGTGTAAGATAACGAACAGTAGATCACCAATGCATGATAGAGAGATTGTGGTTTTGATTTTTTTTTTCTTTTATGTGTGTGTGTGTGTGTGTGTGTGTAAAACATCCAAGTGTGTAACACGTAGAGGTAGTCAGCATCAAACTGAGGCAGATCTAGAAAAACTGTGTAGAAGCAGATGAGAGGTTAAGGTAAGCAGGCAGGTGGGGTATCACACAGGTTCTTCACCATGGCAAAATGGATTACTGGAAAAATGTGAGAGATGCTGGATTTTTAGCCCCAAAATAAATATCCAGAGGCTTCAAATGGCAAGTAAAATTTAGAAATGAAGAGGATGATAACACCCCGGAGGAGAAAAGGCAGCAACTTATTAAATAGTCACTACTTTCACACTTATAAGAAATACTGAAACTATCAAGAGGAGGAGTGTATTACATCTGTAGTCCAATGAAGGGAAGTATATGAGTTGTCAATCTATGTACAAAAAGCGTCAGTGCTGCAACTCTATTTCTAGAGAGGGTCCCCAGTGTATTAGTAAGACTTGAGCAGGGTCATGCAGGGAGCTCACTTTCACAAATGAATGAGATGGCTCTTTTCTGTTTACCTATCAGGCTGTACCAAACCATTTTCTTTTTTCCCCATGTTCACTGACCTATGAATCCTTTTAGAATAAAAAAGGAACCCAACAAAAGAAATGAAGCAGTGCATTAAGTTGTTCACAAAACACTATTTTAGCATCAACAAATCATTTTTAGCCCCCCCAAAAAATCAAAAGAAAACTTCACCCAGCATGCATTAGTAACTGTGCAAGAGCAACTGGACTGGTGAAGATCTGCCGAGTCAAAAAGTCTCGCTGGACCAGATCATGAAAAGTTTCAAAACAGGATCCCTCAAATGTCTCATCTCAAGGGGTTATTCCTCATTAAATAAATTTAAATAAATATATGATGTTCTAAAAAGTACCCAGCAAAGACTGGACTTAAGTCTGGGATACACTGTGCGATATTTTCAATCGTTGCTGACAGCTCCAACTCAAATTGTGCAAATCAGTCACACAGTTCAAAAGGTCACAGCTTGCGATGTCTGTCCTCATACTGTACGAACCGATGCTCGGATGCGATCTGACTACTCACACTGTACGCCCTCAAAGACACGTTGGGGTCTTGAACAATCCCGACATGCAACACAATAAATACAGCTAGTAGTAGATGAAGAAGAAAACAGAGAAGAAGACGACAATAACAACAATAGCAGCAGCAACTGTATGCCATCACCCAAAATAAAACAAGCTGCCTTGGTGATTTGTGCTCTTCTTTGTGAAGATTTCACCAAAAATAAAAGGCGACAACGTGTGTGAACGAGGACTTGGTTAAGCAGATGTCGGCTATACGGTCTGTCAGTTTTAAAATGAGAACTCAGTCCAAATGACAAGCCGGGTCGCCATGCTGCCTGGTTTACTTCCCTTTTTTTTTTTCACACATGCAAAATGTGAAAATCTCTAAGGAAAGAGTTTTCAGTCTGGTCGTGGCGCTGCTTCAACATGCGATTCACTCACGAGCCACGACCAAATATCAAGCAGGTTTGATTTTCTTGCGACTCACGATTTCTGATCGGGAGCTCGTCGTGAGGTGCCAATTGCCTCTCGTGACCCTCTAGTAGACTGCATGACACACGATTTGGCTAAGAGTCTGTCCGATCGCCAAACTTGTCACACGACTGGAAAATTGTCTCAAAAACGGCCAAAAATTGCACAGTGTATGCCGGGCTTTCACAGTTCCTTCTGCTGTTGGCCAAAGCCTCAGCAGAAAAGATCTCCATAAAGAGGTGGCTGCCAAGTTACCTTTCTTATTAAGTCACACACACTTAAAAAAGAGCTTGTCTAGGAGTGTCAAACCAAATATTGACTTTCATTCTCCCAGTGATTCTCATTCTCAACAATCTATGATTTATTTCTTTATTTGAAAAAATCACTCCACCTTATCCCGATATTTCAGGCTGTATATCAGAGCCGATTCTAGGATCAGAGGTTTAGGGGTGCTAAGCATCCAGAGAACTGCCCTGCCTGGCAAGATAAATTTCATTGTTTCAACTGTTGCACAGTTTTATATGATTTCTTTCCGAGCATTTAGATGGGTTACTGAGCAACATCATAGCTAAGATGTGTGCACAACCAGGGGGCAAGAAAACACATAAAAAGCATTACTGAACTATGTGAAGACTTATGCTTTAGATGCAAGACTCGACTTTTAATGCAGATGCGGTCATGATATGACCTGAAAATGTCAGAGAATTATAATGTTTGAGTCCTGGTATGTGTTTGGTTACAAAAATCAAAACGTAAATGCATGTAAATGGTTAAAATGGTTATAATAGGACAGTAAGGGTGACTGGTCTTCAGAAAATCCTCCTGGACAACTTATGCAGGTTTAGACTGCATGATTCATTTAGTCTTTCACCATCGTCACACCATGTCGGATTAAACCACTGCTGAGGCATAAATTATTCCTGTGTTCCCGTCGGGAGACTGGTACTGTAACAATACCAGTATCACCGCCACGATCAGTCACTGATCAGGACCCTGTTGAGTTCATGGCCCACAGTTGCATCACAAACACAACACTGTAATATCCTGTAGCTGTGTGACAGCACTCCTCTGCTCAGACACGGAAAATAAAAAGGAAAACTGATTGTAGAGGCGTTTACAAACATCCAGGTCGCAGAACAATGCATCCGGAGATTAAATACGAATCAGGGGTGTCGTAAATCAGATGGCGTTTGAGACATTTTTTTGAGGCAAATCGTCTATAAATGTTATGAATACTCTTGTTGAAATGTTAGAATAAACCACTTGCAGAAACGACAATTTACCTTGTGAGTCAACAGCTAAGCGCAATTTCCGGTATCTTACAGGAAGTTGATCGCATAATTGTTTGTACATTCGTTACCTCAGACATAAGGTGGATAGGAAACACGCAAGGTGGGCAGGATCAAACCATTTTTCATGGTTGGGGGTTGCCATGTTTTTGTTGTGAAAATGTTAAATTACATTAAAGTACAGTATGCTTTTTTTTTTTTTTTTAATACTTTTCAAGCTTATAAAAAAAGCACATTTAAAAAAAAGAAGACTTATTTTGTAGTCTGTCAGTCAATTTTATTTAAAGTAGGAACTGCCCAAACAAGAATATTAACAGAGAAGGGGAGCAATTATTCAAGAGATTTCCTTCAAGTATTTGGTGCGCCCTTGAGAGTGGCAGCAGAACAGGTCCTGGACTTTTATAACAAGGTAGAGTAAAAATTCGATTGTCAATTTCCAGGATAGAGCTATTGCCGTGCTGTCTTTAAAGGTCAACCATGTTCTGTTTAAGCTCCAGTTCACTGAACAAAGGCTGTGTTCCACCCCACCATTCCCAAAGTTCATATTGAAAAATTGATTGGCGCTATCTAAAGTATGCTCCTTATCTTCCATGAATTTAAAGCCTCACTAGAGATGTTAGCTGTTATTTAGCTTTTTGCCCCACCCTACAGTTGTGAGGGGACCTACTGTTGTGCAGAGATGTTAAGGAGGTTTATGTTTTAAACTCTGATAAGAAACATTATGGGTACCCTACAGTTGAAATGTATTATTTTTAGCCACCATACAAAACAATATGGTAATATTTTTTAAGGATATAAACATATTGGACTCAATCACCTCTTATTTAAAATTTACAAGAGGCAGGGAGAAATGACCACGATTATATTCTTGTCTGATCTGATATTTGTCCTGTCTTGCATGTCTCTTTTTCCATTATTGTCTGTGTTACTGTGGTGTTAGTTTTATTTCTAATGGAAACTGTGTCTTTTTCTTTTAATTAACTTTAGTTGATTTTGTGTAACATGGAACTGTAAAGAACCCAGTGTCATCAGTGTCATGCTGAGCTGGAAAACAAAGTTGTGAACAGCAGTAATTGAAACTCTAGCCGCCCTGCAGTCTCAGGAGTGAGAATGTGCATAATAAAGGTCTCTGTGTTTTTTTTTTGTTGTTGTTGTTGTTTGTTTACTGTTCACAGATCTCTATGATGCTTCAAGGAGAATGCAAATTCTTGCAAAGGTAGTTATTGAAAATTGAATAGGGAGCAAATTGATGAACTTTATAAATTTTTCACACTGCACATATCATTTAACTAAACCTTAATGATGAAAATGGTTACAACACCCCCCCCTCCAAAAAAAAAAACAACAACAAAACAACAACAGCAACAAAAAAACCCAAACAAAAACAAAACAAAAGTCACTTAAAACAGCATGTGGTATTTGAGACGATGCGAAATGCCAGTGTGTCATCAAAATGAGTCAGAACTAAAGAGATCAGAAACTTTTGGTGACACTGGTGAACTTTGGCCTGTTTTTGCTGTCTGTGCCCTCTGACAAATGGTGCGTTCAGACCAATCGCGGCAGGCGTGGCATGGGTGTAAGGTTTACATTCAAAGTCTATGTAAACGCACATCAAGGAGTGTCGAACCTTGCGGCGTGTTTAGGGCATCGGGCACGGTGGGTTTGACACACATCAAGTGCGGCAATGCCAGAGTTGGAAAATCTGAACTTTTGCCGCTTTGACGTGGGGCATCAACCAATCAGAGAGACTCAGTATGTCTCAGTGCCGTGACACAGACACACATTTTCTGACAGGATGGGATATACCGAGGGGAGACCACGGGAAATCTCTTCACTCCACAGAGATAGTGGAGGATGAACTGTGATCTGTGTGCGGTCCCGGATTGTTGAACGGCGAGTTGATGACCTGCTGTCTTGATAGGATTAATGAGTTTATAATGGTGCCCCAATGCGGGACTGCAGGTCTTTAAACTAGGCCGGATAGGACAAAAGATAAAAGCGGCCATTGTCGGCATGCAGTTCCTGGAGCAAATGGTGAACTTAACTGAACTCAGAACACCTCTAAACAGTCTGTTGAATCCACACATGGCACAGAGACACCCAACAACATCCTTTTCTGGCCTCGTGGAGCAAATAAAGCCAAGCAGCTGCTCAGTTTCATCCGCCATCATACAAACACACCAAGGAAAACAGCAGGGTCCACCACTGTACTCTATATGCTCTTGACGTGACAACAACAGTGTTTTGGTCTCTTACATTTGTTGGAACTATTGCTGTGTCACCGTGTTTCCTACAATAATGTCCTGTTGTGTTTCTTTGCTGAATCAGCCATGCTGCATATTCAAAATGGCTAATGCCGTGAATTGCGATGTGCTGTAAAGCAAAACACAGCCGTTATACGATGCACTGGGCTGGAACACAAAGTTGTGAGGTGTGGTTTCTCAGCCTCAGAATGCTGCAAGGCAACCACTGCTTCAGGAACATGCACAATTTTAAAAAAGAAAAACTTGGATCCCTTAGTTCTTTCTAATTTTAGGCCAATTTCAAAACTTCCTTTTATTTCTAAGGTCTTAGAAAAAGTTGTTCTTAACCAACTCCAGGAATTCCTAAAACAGTCCAATGTCAGCGAGTTGTTTCAGTCTGGTTTTAAGCCCTTTCACAGCACTGAAACTGCGCTTTTAAAAGTTTTTAATGATCTCTTCTTAAATATTGATTCTGGAAATTGTGCCGTTTTAATTCTCCTTGACCTTACTGCGGCGTTTGACACAGAGGACCACAGCATCCTCCTGTCACGCCTCGAGCACTGTGTTGGCATTCAGGGCGCTGCTCTGGGCTGGTTTAGATCCTATCTGGCTGACAGATCCTTCTGTGTGCAGCTCGGGCAGTTTTCTTCTTCTGTGGCCCC
This sequence comes from Atherinomorus stipes, assembly GCA_023101725.1. Taxonomy (NCBI): domain Eukaryota; kingdom Metazoa; phylum Chordata; class Actinopteri; order Atheriniformes; family Atherinidae; genus Atherinomorus; species Atherinomorus stipes. The sequence goes on along the minus strand of JALJCO010010630.1, from coordinate 97,411 downwards.
TCTGACCTGTGGGGTCCCCCAGGGGTCTGTTTTGGGCCCGCTGCTGTTTTCCCTTTATATGCTACCCCTGGGGTCAATATTTAGGAAGTATAATATCCCTTTCCACTGTTTTGCCGACGATGTGCAGGTGTACCTGCCCTTAAAAGTGCCTTCGCAGGATTGTCTTCATGCTCTTTTTGATTGCATGAATGATATTAAAACATGGATGGACTTAATCTTTTTAAGGTTAAATGAAAACAAAACTGAAATTGTTCTTTTTGGTCGCCCTGATAAAGTCCAGGTCCTCGCCAGCCTCCTTGGCCCTTTGGCGCCTAACATTCGGACTCAGGCGAGGAATCTGGGTGTGATTGTTGACGGGGCGTTTAAATTAGATAAACAGGTCAGCTCTGTGGTCAAGGCGAGCTTCTTTCAGCTTCGGCTCCTGGCCAAAGTAAAACCTTATCTCCAAAGAGCTGATCTGGAAAAAGTCGTCCACGCATTTGTTACTTCACGTCTGGACTATTGCAACTCCCTGTACGTCGGTATTGGCCAGGCAGAACTAAACCGTCTGCAGCTGGTCCAAAATGCAGCGGCTCGTCTCCTTACTGGAGCAAAGAAACACAGGCACATTACACCGCTGCTTTCCTCCCTTCACTGGCTCCCAGTTAGGTTCAGGATTGATTTTAAGATTCTTTTATTTGTTTATAAGTCTTTGAATGGACTGGCCCCAGAATATTTAGCTGACCTTGTGAAGGTGCATCAGCCCCCAAGAGCCCTGAGGTCAGCTGACCAGTTGGTCCTGGACATCCCTCGATCCCACATGAAAACCAGAGGAGATCGAGCCTTTGCAGTTGTGGCTCCCAGGCTGTGGAACACATTGCCTCTCTCTGTGCGGTCTTCCAACAGCCTTTCCATGTTTAAATCACGCCTTAAGACCCACTTGTTCACCCTGGCCTACAGCTGAGTAGAGTCACTGTTCTTATTTTTATACTTTTTTAAATTTACTTTTATTGGTTTATTTTTACTGTTTTTATTGTGTTGCATTTACTTTATTCATTGCTGTCTTTTATTCTGTAAAGCACTTTGGTTGGTCACTGGCCTTTTAAAAATGTGCTATATAAATAAACCTGACATTGACATTGACATTGACATTGACAATAAATTTCAATGAATTTCTTAAAATTTTGTTCAGGGTATGAATAACACATTTTTTAAGATTTATTTTCATTTATTTCAATGAAGATCTCAAAATTGTGCAACCTACTTTTATTTTGTGGCAAGTTTTTTTTTTTTTATAAAAAGCCTAGCTTACCTGATTCCTGTGAAGTACCGGGTGAATGATGATGTTCATATTATTGTTGATGGCCCTGAGTTCCATCATCATGCTTTTGCAAAAAAAAAATAAAAATAAATAAAGAGCATTCACTGACTGTAGCCATTTTTGAACCGTCCCTTTTCTACGCTGTCACACAGCCCTAATTTCTCCATGTTGTAGTGTTGGTTGTTTGCATAACCCAAGTGCACACAGGGCAGAATCTATCAAAAGTTGACATGACCAACGTGAGCAGTCTCATTGCACATGCAAAAAAATTTACAAACTGATTTACCAACAACGTGCAATAAGGGTTGTCTTTCAAAGGTGCAAAATAGCACGTCCTATCCAGTGACGTAATAATGCATGTGTTGGGAGGAGAAAATCTAAATATGTTAATATAGCATTTAAAAAGCAATTTGTCAACCGTGATATGATTTTGCGTGTAGTTTTAGTATATCTGAAAAGGAGGTGCAAACTAGCAGCTTTGCGAAAAGCTTTAGCTTCTGTGGGGGACGATGCTGGACACGCAACTCTCTGATTTAAAATCGTTTTTCATGCGCAGTGAGTTTAGTTTACATTCTTGAATTGAATAACACAGCAAACACCACTTTTTAACAGGAGTGTTAAATATTCTGGACAAACCAAACAGAACATTCGCCGTATAACGATAGCTAAAGCTGGCATTAAATGTGTCTTCTATTTTCCCTTTTTGCAACATCACATTCTAACTTGGACTGTTGCGGTTGGACAGTAGCACAATGTGCTTCTGGCTCCTTTTTGCCAAACAGTGCGCTTTGTGGGTAATAGATGTCCGAGACTACCTTCAATGCTGCAGACAGTTTCATTTGTTCAGCAACACCTGATCCATGTCCTCATACTAAACTGGCCTCATACTTCTGAGGCTCTGCACAGATACCTGTTGTATTATTTAAATTTTTAAATTTATCATACTTATTTTAAATGAGATTTTACAGTAATTTCCCATGTCTCCATGTCCATAGGGTCGTATTTCCTTTTGCGCTGTCGTCTTTTTTTGCCACACTACAAACTTCGAAAAATGCGTAACTCCTCATTTATGTAGGTCTGCTTCCAACACATTTGCGCCCGCAGTCATTTGCTCCTTCACTTTCAGTACATCACACGCTAACTGTGGTTCAGCCCCTCGCACAAAATTCTAGATTGCATGGGCAAATTAGGATCTAAGTAGATCCGGCCCACCGTGTGTTACAATTGTTGTGTGCAAAAGGATGAACTTAACCTTTCAGTCCTCTGAAGATAAATCTGATTCTTCCACCAGCTTTACTCTTAATTACTTAATGCATTCTTTTTTTTTTTTTGTTTTCTTGACAGAACAGTTAGCTAGCCGTTAGTTGTTGTTCCAGTGCATTGTAGCCAGATAATTTTACAGTGAGAAGGGGTTTAGTTTATTTTCCTCACCACACACAACTTCCTGTATCCTGGATTTGTGATTTTAAAGCTGCCCTAAAAATCCCGAGCAAACCTCACAATTCAGTAAAACATCTTTCTCAGGGTAAACTTCATAGGACTCTCTTTGTTATATAATATGTTTCAATACAAATCCCTGAATTTGTTTTATTTGTACTTAAAAAAAAATCCTCTCTTCCACTATTGAATCATTCTTATGCTGTGAAGTTGAAAAATGGTAGACAATTAAACAGTAATTGTTGCAATAACACTCGTTTTCCTCTCAGTGCCCAAACACTAAAATGAAAAAAATAAGAATAAAAAAATACACCCACTTTACCTGTCTGTCTCATTTCTGGTCTTTAATCCCATGTCCTTCAGCAAGCAAACTGATGGCAGAACACCCCCATACATCTAAAGCAGCTAATGACTGCTGTGTTTAGTCTGCAAGGACCAATAAAATCTGACACTTAAACAGACTTCATTCAACCTGATATTTGTGTTGCCAAGGTTGTTTCTCCCGAGGATAACATAATAACTGTATGAACACTTTTCTCTGTAACTTAGGACAGTCAATCATACAGCAGAGTGAAGAAATATGTGAAGCACTTAGTGAAGTTCAAAATAAGGACTACAGTGCAGGAGTGAAAATGTAAAATATTTAGGCAAAGACGTCCATTCTGTGATAGGCCGGATAAGATATATAGATATATAGCAGTTTCTGCAGTATTCAAGAACGATTTATGGTTGTCATTAAGAAATAAGAAGTTCTTTCTGAAGTGTTTTAACTTTGGAAACTTTAATGTAACTACAATACTTGAGTTAAATGATTATTTCTTTTTTTCCTTGATCGAGTCATCTCAAAAAGGAAGTGCATATTAAGTAGTACTTTGACCTTCTATGCAAACGTAAATGTGGATGTTGCCCTAGCAAAAAGAATAGTTAAGTATGCTAGAGCCTATCCCTGCTGACATTGGACAAGAGGTACATCCTGGACAGGTCACCCGTCTACATCCATATACAATATTCATATTGAATATTACAAAGCAACACAAGAGCAGACTGTTCTTTGACTCGCACTCCTAATAAAAACTTATCCTTGGCACGTCCTTCGTACAGTGACATGCTTTGTGGTTCAGGCCTTCATGGCTCGGAACAGAAACAAGAAAAGGCCACACGTTAGCTTTGCTGTTGATTTTCTCCATATAAACAACTACAGAGCTAGGGCATTGGACTTCTCCAACAGCAGTACACAACATCTATCATTCTAAGGACAGCAAAACTAGACTTTCAACTATTAGTAGATTGATTAATCAGTCAGCTGATTAATTGGGCCTATTATTTGCTGTTTTAAAATATTCAGCAATGACTTCTGATTATTTCATGAGGCTGGTTAATTAAAAGATAAACAGATGAATAAAATAAAGAGTGGATGCAAATTTTCAGTGCAGGCAGCCATGTCAGTGTGGCTGCTGGGGAATAATGTTCTTAATTACCCGTGAGCATTTATTAACTGCATGCAGGTTTTCGTAAATAGTCTTTGTATTGGCCATGTGATGGACTGGAGCCCTGCCAATGGTGTACCCTGCTTATGGCCTGATGGCAGCTGGGATAGGATCCAGCCTCCTGCTTGACCCTGAATTGGATAAAGGAGATAAGAGGACAGTGGATACAATTTCAAAGACAACAGAGAAAATGTATAAAATCGAAAATGTGTTCATGGATGGAAGTTTTTCTTGTTTGTTTTTAGTAAATGAATGTACAGCAGACTGTGAGCAGAATATAATGTATGAGCAAATAGAGACACAGAAAAACAAGATGTTTATTTCAATTGAGAAATATTCAATCTTGTTTGTTTATGAAATTGTATCCACTGGCCTCTTAGCCCCCTAAATAATTGACATTTGCCAATAAAAACCCCACACTAAATGACTATTTTATCCTTATGATCAATATTTCAAAATGAACAATAAAGCAGATATATTCAAACATAATATCATTTTTGGAGATTAATTAATTTATTCTCAATATTTTTGCCCTGTATTGAGAGTTTTAGGACTGAACTTTAAAGTGGAAATGACTTGACATCACTAACAGCAAAGCACAGTTGTAATCCATGACTAATTAAAATTAGAAGCTCTGATGATTGCCACGCTATTTACCAAGCATATCCCTTTGGCAGTTAAAGTTTCCTGCCAGCAGGAAAGAGTTTCACTGCCAAATTAAGACATCACTTCATGACATCTGGTTCATAAAAATGGGTGACAGCTTTGCAGTATGGTGGGTGAAGGCACGGCTTAACATAGCTCACAGTGCTTGCCTGCAGCATCACTCTCTATGTCGAAGTTGACAACAGACAAACAAATTCTGAATAAATTTTGGCAACTTTATTTATCTATGCAAAATCTCCCCGATGTAGTTAAGAGTTTCTCAAGAATACATGTGGGTTGCCTCGTTGGTTGATGGGAGAACAAATGTCTTTCAAAGGATAAACACTCTATATTAAATTAAAGAGTTTTAATATGAATGATGAGAAATGCATTTTTGTGTATACAGATGTGGGCATGAAAAAGTTCCTCCTTTTTCTGCCAGAAGTGGTGCAGTAATAGTGCACCATTACTGCACTATCACTGGCTGAACGATTTGTCCTGCAAATACGTCATCACGCACGGTGTCTAAACTTGCCGTGAGGAAACGTCCTTGTTCCGGGCATTCATTTATGCTCTGAAATAGTTTCCCCTGGGCACACAGGCGTTTCTCTGTGCGACTGAATTAGCAAACAAGTCGCTGGTAAGTGGCTGGCAGTCGGCAGAAAGGGGAACTTTTTCATCCCTGCATCTGCATGTGGGTACTCTCGAGTACACAAAGTTTATTCTCCTGCCTCCCAGGGGGTGGGATTACATGTTGAGAATAGAGTACTTTTTCTTTTAAAGGTAAGATTTTACATAGAAATAATGTAATGAAGCTGAATGAGAATATAAAGAAAGAAAAGTGATTTTGTCCTTACCAGGTTTGAAAGCTGTTTTGTAAACTTCCAAAGGAGAAAAAAATACTTTAATAAAAGATCCTTTAACAGGAGAAATATTAAATTTTTAGGCAGTTGCCAATACTCCAAGAAGTGAATATCCCTACAAGTTCAGACAGCACAACGCTGACAAACAGAGGCCTTTCTTCAGGTGGTATGTTGCTTGCAAATGTTTATGAGTTACACTGAACAACTTGTCTGGCTTGTTTAGAAAGGTTTGTCAAGAGAATGCCTTTCAACTAAAAGATTGTTTGAACAGTGTCATTGGGAGAACAAAATGGGGTTGCCTTGCTCTGATGCACATTACTACATTTAGCTAAAAACAAATCAAACACCACTAATCATCTGCTCGCACATTGGTGGAGGGCTGTTGACTTGGACCTGTTATGCAGTCAAAGTACTAATGGCCCATTTATGCTCTCTTACGTATGTAAATGGGGAAGTCTGCTTCAAACGTCATACATCGCTGCCTTCATACTTTCATGCATCTTTTATGTCGCCATGGTTATCCAGTCAATCCATCCACTCATGGGCAATGCTAAGTTCCGAGTTCCACGATCTTACGTCAGTTTCAGACTCTGTTGCCGGTAAATCTCCGTTTACAACCGCTGAACATGCTCGACCCACTCACACAGCCATTCTTCAATAGCTACAGCAGTTATTTTCTTCACCTGCGTCTTCTCCTGTAATACTGTTCCTCTTCTTCACTGTTTTATTTTTTCTTCTCAGACTACATGTTGGCTTTACAGCTCAACACGGACCCCTCAGTTTCCGTGGTATCCTCCTGTCTCCTGCATCAAGTGACAGATCCACAAGCCCTCCATAAACTAACCAAATTATGCATCTAACCGATGCAGGAGACAGATGAAACTGTTCGTCTGGCTGTGTATCCGTCTCTTCATCCAGCATATGAGCGTTCAGACACTTCACTTTCTCAGTATATCAGTAAGTATAAAAGACTTTACAAAGCTCAGTATTCAGAGTATTTCTATTATTCATATCAAAATAGGGTTTTGGTGGAATGATTATGTTTAGGAATTGTACTAAAATGTACTCTCTCTTTCACATCCATATGTTGAGAGAATTAATTCACCCATCATCACCATTTATTTATTTATTTTTGGGCATCCTTACCTGAAGCGTAACACAAACTGTCTTAGCAGCAGTAATGCAGTGTGGACTGTAAGTAAGCACATTTGAAGTGACCTCTGACCTTTTGTATTTTAGTTTGTTCTCTAAATACAGGGACATACTGTCCATCAGGCATAATGAGACATTTTTTATCTTGGTGAGCTGATATGATTTTTGGGATAACAATTTCGATTGGTCTGACTGGTTCATAAAACTCAGTGGATCATCAGCCCAACTGTAGGGGAGCAACAAGTCACTGCTGCAGTACAGACATGCTGCATCGGGTCAAAATCATTTCTCCTGAGGTGTGAGGGCAACACAAAGTTTTCATTATTCAATCAATTAACAATCAACACAGGGTTGCACGGTGGTGTGGTGGTTAGCTATGCAGCCTCATAATAAGAAGATTGTTAGTTTGAGCCTCGGCTGGGGAGGGGTTTGAACAGTCCCAACAATGGCCTTCCTCAGTGGAGTTTCCATGTTCTCCCCCATGTATGTGTTGGTTCTCTCTGGGTACTCCCTGTCCATAGACGTGCATGCTAGGTTAATCGATGACTCTAAATTGTCCTTAGGAGTGTGTGTGGGTGGGCGTGGTTGTTTGTCTCTCTGTGTTGGCCATATGACTGACTGGTGACCTGTCCAGGGTGTACCATGCCTCTTGCCTGAAAACTGCAGGTTTAGGCTCCAGCTACTTCCGTGACCCTGAATTAGACAAGCAGTACAGAAAATTAATAAATAATCAACACAGCAAACATCACTATTTAACATGGGCTTATTCTAGTCAAATAAATCAGAACATTGGCAGCCATGTTGCATAATGAGTAAAAGCTGACATTAATTATGCTTTTTTATTGTCCTTTTTGCCAATGTCATATTTTTTATATACTGTATATTTAGATAAGCTCCTGCGTGCTCGTTCTCTTCAGACAGTGGCTGCTGCACACTGCAGCTACTGGTGTTGTGACATGAGCACGCACTCCGTACAGTACCCAATGTCAGACTATGTACCAACTGCAATTCCGTATCCATGCCCTCGTCACCTGGCCTTTTGTTAGGGTGTGCAGGGAGACCTGTTGTATTGTTTTTATTCTACAATTATTACACTTACTGTTTTCTTTATTTGCCTCTTCCATTAGTAACTCCAATATCCTCTGGGTTAGATTTCATTTTGCATTTATAACTTTCTGCTGTCCTGAACTTCTCATGGCAAAGCAATAGCGCACATTCAATCTACATTTAAAGACCCATAAGACGCTGCCAATTGTCCAAAACTGACATGTTTGCAAGACCTTCATCAGCTGTCGTGGTTGATGACAACAAACATAGAAGCTGTTGTAAGCTGCACTGTTTTCTCTCAGAGGTCCTGTTCTGAGTAAAAAGTCCCATTAAACCCAGTAAATCTGAGTCATATGAGACAGATAACAGTGAACACGCAGGCTGCTTAGAAAGTGATGATGAAATGACGATGAAACATCAATAAAGCAGCTGTTTTATTGCCAGATTAGCTTCTCATTACATTTATTAAATCACATGTCAAAGTACCAGAACATCTTTTTAACTGGTTGTGCTCGTTGGTAAAAGCAGCAGATCTTGAATTACTTCTTTTATGTCTTTCTAAACTAAAGATGTCTTTTTTTTAAAGGTGACAACATATCTTTTAACCATCATTCATCAACATCAACAGTGAGTCAGCAGCCCTCTGATTTTCTTTATTAGCTATTGGTCATGGGCTGATAGTTGGCTACTTTTGGCTCAAACTTTGTTTGAAGCAGCCTCTGTGTAGGTGTTTATGGATAATGCACAGAAATAAAACACTTTCTAAGATTGTCTTCATTTACATTTATTTTCATTTTTCTCAATATCTCACACTGGTTTAGTCAGAGGGTCTGTCTCAATCTGCAGACTTGAGCACTTCAAACACTCTTTTTGGAGTGTTTCATGCTGTCATTTAAGCAAAAATTCAGTGCACTGAAAGTACCAGGATGTTGCCCTAATAATGGCCAAAAATTAAGTCCAAAACAAAGCACACTACTCGTACTAAATGGATGCCAGCCATCTCGCTGACTTAGAGGCCTGCTGCATCGGAGGCAGTATTGTACCGATTTAAGTAACGTTTATAAAATGATTTAGACATAATAACTAATGCACATTGTGGCATGCTAACAAGCTGTTCACTCCCTGATGACAGTTATGATTTGGTCATGTGTTTGAGGCCGCTGTTATATCGGCTCAGTAGAGTTAGCATACATTAGCGGGCAATGCTAGTCCGTCACTTCCTGTAAGTGCAGTGCTCAGTTTGGGTCAGCATTTAGTGACAACACTGTGCACTAGAGACGAAGTACACAGTGCGCATTATGCACTGAATTCCAGTGCACTCAGGCAACTGTGCGGTTTGAGACAGGGTCAATGTCTCTTCATAGGAGAATCAAATAATTCTGGACCTGACTGTCTCATTATGTTGAGAGAAAAAAAAAATCTCCATTCAATCTTTTGTAGAACCTCTATGAGATAGTCTGTGTCTGTGAAGTCTGTGTGGATGAGGAGAGCAGGCACAGTTTTTACACTTTATCCAGGAAGAGTTTTCATCTGATCCATCATTTGTCAATTTGTTCTTTTTATTTTCTTTCTCCCTTAAAACACAAACTAGGATAACTAGGGGTGCATGATAACTATCGGGATTACATCAACATGATTACATCATTCCAATAAGTCAAATACCATGACGACTTGTCCCAATAACGTATTGCTATAGAAATATTGAGACTGGGGAAATAAAGCTGCTGCTTCACATGGGAGACCCCAAGCTGCTTCCAAACCACTTCCACTCTTATTTTAGACACTCGCTATCACCTACAGTTGGAATTTTTAAGACTGAACGTGCAGAAGTTGAAAAATTGAATGAAGTCTTTTTGGTCTTGCTAATAGTTTTGATGTCATGATTAGGTAAGTGTGTGTTATTGGTTATCAGTTATCAGTTATCGGTATCAGCCTTTAGGAGCTGAAATTTATCAGTTATCGTATCGGTTTAAAAGAAAA